>WOXC01010563.1:162500-573857 GCA_011680675.1 Gymnobelideus leadbeateri
TGTATCCGTAGATTTCCCAGGCGAATTTTTCTTGTGCTGAATGAGTCAAGGCTAGAGGAAAGAGAAGGAGGCCCCAAGACGAGTGTCCCCCAGCTTTCTAGCGTCTCTGTCACTGGCTGCCTGAGCTGTCAATTCATGCCAGGTCAGCCAGAGTGCAGCAATTAAAAGCCATGGGAGGCTGACAGATCAGCCAGTCAGTGGCATTGATGGAAAGACGGAAGCAGGGAGGGAGGAAGGGGGACCAGTTGTCTTGGGCCCCTCCCTCTACTTCTTCTTTTCTTCCCCTGTCCTCTTCACATCTGTGTGTGCTCTGTCCTACTACCAGGGTCATATCGGCAAAGGATTTCTTTTGATAGACCTAGGGAGATGTGAGAGAGTGAAAACACAGATATCCTTATATACTCACTGTTATTAGCCACTGACCCCTCAGCATTAATTCAATTCAACAAAAAAACAAGTAAACCTAATGTGTGCTGGAGATACAAAAACTGTCTTTGCCCTTAAGGAACTTTTATTCTACTGGAGGAATCATGGGTTTGTTAGATCTTTTGCTGTGAGTAGGTTTTGATGGAGTAAGGAAAGGAAGAGGGAGAAAGTTACAAGCCTGTCTGGCTTGGGGGTAGTGGAGGAACAAGTGTAGAGACCATGGCACCAAGTCAAGTAACTGGTATGGAAAGAGAAGACTTGAGAAAACATATACTCCTTTAGTTTCCAAGGGTTTTCCAGCTCTGCAAAGAGTTGGAAGGGAAAGTTGTTGGTAGCCTCAACTTATTCCTATTAACCTATTAAAAAAACAAATCCTCTTATCTATTGGTAATAGTGACCACTGGGCTGTCCATTATGCCCTGGCTCTCCATAGGTATGTTGCTAGATCAAGAGGACATTGGCGTTTTTATTTGCAGTTAATATGTTGACTTCTCTGAGTATTTCCTTCATAGATTCTCTTGAAAATTACCAAAAGAAAAGCCAACACTTAGTTTAGGTGATTGTTCTGGGCCTGCGTCATGGACTTGAGCATGGGCATGGGCCAGTCTACGAGGCTAGTTTGATCCATGTCCAATTACGCTCATACTAATGGCCATAGGAAATGCAAGACTCTATGAACATTCATATATACCAATTTAGATTGGTTCATTACTTTACTGAAAGATGGTAGGTTTGTACTATTGTTGCTGTTAGTACTATTAAATATTACAAGAGGAAATACACATTTCTATAGTGATCGACAGTTTGCAAGGTGTTTTCCTCACAGTTCTATTAGATGAATAGAGCAAAAATTATCCCATTTGACAATAAAGAACTCAGAGAGATAAAGTTAACTATAATCACACATCTAAGAAATGTCTGTTACAGGTTTGGAACCGATGCCATGCTATCTCTATTTCATAGCTCCCCATGTTCTTACGTTCTTATCTAGGAGAAAGTCTTATTTGATTCACATGACCAAAATTATCATTGCATAATCTAAAGGGATTCTGCCTTAGGCATTTTTGTGGGAGGGAAATACATATACTGGCTTTATTTGTGTTCTTGGTATTATATGCATTTAAAATGGGATATGTGTAGATGATGATTTGATTTAGGGAAAAACTGAAGGAAATTCAGTGTCATGATAAGAATTCAGTTTTCTAGCATGTCACACACTGTGCAAAGTTAAATCTGTGGCTTGGACCCCATGTAGTTAGGCAAATCTCTATCCTCAGGAGTGAATTGGTGTTAGGCTGAACCTCCCTTCAAGTCCATGATTCACCCCTTGGTCAGATACCACAACCCTATGATTCTCAAGGCTCAGGCACAGTTGGAGTGGAATAGAAGCAGCAGCATAGGAAGGATCCAATTTGAATACTACAAGCTAATTTCAAGTTTCTTTTCATATGATTTTTGCCTTATTCATCTAAGAGAACAGGTTCTTAAGCTGGGGTGACCAATACCCCGGGGGATATGTGGAGAGATTTCAAGGGTTTCATGAACTTAGATGGAAAAAAAGAACTAATTTAAGTTTTTCACTAAAATTCATGCTATTTCCTTCGATTATTTAAAAACATTCTAAGGTATCCACAAGGCTTCACCAGACTGCCTAAAGGGTCCACGACCCCATATCTAGAAGGAATAAGACTGAGATTCTGCAATGTTAAAAGTTTTATTTTGGAAGGAATAGGTAAAGACAGAGGAGTGTGGGAGGCAAGGGATGCTATTCTGCCTTTCTCACTCCCAATTATGTCCTTAAAAAACACCTAAACCTGACGTTTTGATGTGGTATACACATAAAACCCAAATTTGTCCCAAATGTGATAAATCTATACAAATGTATTTATTGCATATCCATATAATACATGTGTATGTATCTATAATATGCTTTCAAGCATATATGTGTCTACAAATATATTTACCCCTGGAGATGTTACAGTCTATTGGACAAATCCATATTTTGGCACTTTAAAATGAAAGATTTTTTGGCCTGCTAGGCGTTCTGGTTGGCTGTGTCCCTGGGTGTTTAGGGATTGTTAAATATGTAGCTTGTAGGCACAATAGACTGTAACGGCACCTTGGGAGGGGTTCTGCTCCATGGTTGCAGGGTGGTGTGTGCCCACGGGTTGGGAAAGGCCTGACAGCACAAAGTACTTTTGGAAAAAGTGACTGGTCAGATCTTCTTTGCTCTCTCAACCAACAAAATTCCACCATTTCAAGCCTAGTTCTAACTCCCCAGAGCAATTAGATCCCACTCCAAACCAAACCAAATGGCCCCCAAAGTCATCTAGTCCATAGAGTATTTTATGCATGACAATTCAAGATTGAATTTTAAATCTCTTGCTCCCAAGTCTTCTACAAAGACAGAACTAGGATACCCAGCTGGGAGTGAGGTAAGAAGCTGGAGTTATTAGCAGGGTCATTTTGGCTTTTGCAGTTCTAACATGGTGCCTGAGTACACCTAATGCTTGGATGGACCAGTTTTTTCTGTGTACATGGATGGTCAGATGACACAGAGTCTTCCGATGACAGTCATCATCATGACCTGACTCAGATGTTAGCCTGTGGATAGTCTGGTTGCTTAGTTGAATAAGACTCCAGGACACACTGTCCAGGGGTGGCAGGGAGAAGGAGGGAGTCTCTTGTTGTCTCCCATGCCTTTGTATCCTTCCTGACTCACAGAGATGCTTAGAGAGAACCACTGTGGCTGGGGAGGAGAAATCATGTATTACAATTCCATTTGTTGTTGTTGTTCAGTCAAGCCCAACTCTCTGTGACCTCATTTGGGGTTTTCTTGGCAGAGATACTGGAGAGATTTGCCACTTCCTTTTCTAGCTTATTTTACAGATGAGGAAACTGAGGCAAGCAGAGTTAAGTGACTTGCCCAGGGTCACACGGCTAAGTGTCTGAGGCCAGATTTGAACTCAGGAAGATGAGTCTTCCTGACAATGGGCGTGGCACTCTAACCATTGCACCACCTAGCTGCCTCATTCCATTTTTTCAGATACAGAAATTGAGGCTAATTTGCCTAAAATAACATGGGTACTTTGAATCTTTGACCCTTAAGTTTCCTTATCTGTGAAATGGGGATATAACATGTGCACTGTCTACCAGGAGTCAAGAAGTCTTGAGTTCAGATTTGACACTGGGCACTTACTAGTTATGTGGTCCTGGGTAAATTACTTAACCCTTGTTTGCCTCAGTTTCCTGAACTGTAAGATGGAGATAATAATAGCACCTGCCTCGCGGGGTTGCTGTGTGGATGAGATTGCAGTAACTGGATAATAATCATAAAGTATTTAGTACAGTGCCTGACACACATGTTTTATATAAAGTTAGCTCCTTTCAGTCTTTTAAAATAGACATGTCAGATGGCATTATTATTGTTGTTAGACTTCTCCTCTTTTTTGAAGGCATTCCACTTGAAGTGGTCCTAACACGAGGCCCTTTGTTCTTTTATATCAAATGTTCTCCTACTTCTGTGACTCTGGTCCCATGAATCTCAGGTTCTTCATCATTTATGAGGGAGGCTAGACTAGCTGGCCCTTGGTTCTCTTCTACCATTGAATCCTATAATTGAAAAGACAGAATTATCAGCTGGGTTTTTTTTTTAATGCCTACTTTCCTGTATTGAAGAATGACACTGAAAATAGCCAGCTAGTATTTCTTTAACACTTCCTTCACAAGCACCTTGGAAAGTGCTATAGTGCAAATATAATTTATCTCCTTTTCACAGATGAGGGAAACAGGCACAGTGGAGGGGGGTGAAGTTACTTGCCAAGAATCACACATGTAGTAAATAGGAATGTCAAGATTTGAACCCAGGACTCTTGACTCCAAACCCAGTGTTCTTTCTCCTTTGTGGTGCTATATAGAGACTCACCCTAGCAAAGGGGTAGTTCATTGTCCTTATGTGGAGTTTAAAAGAGAAAAAAAATAAACAGCTAAACCCTGAAGTTCCAAAGCTTAGGCCTGCCAATTCCAGAAGGAACCATTTATTTTCTGAAAATGCAGAAATCTCTGCTTCTCCCGGGTCTGTCCTCCTCACCCACTGGGCTCACTCAGACTCTCAGCTGATGTAACACTGCCCCCTTTGATTAGAAGAGGAAAACAAACTGGATGCCAAGCCAGCCCTCAGCATGGCACTGTTGTGGTTTCCTTGCAGCTCCACGATTGATTCAGATACTCATTGTGCATGCCAGGATAAGTTTAGGCGTGAGATCAATGCAGCCACCCAACAATGAGGAAAAGGAGGCTGGCAAAGGCATTGTTCACTGGGGCGTGTTTGGAATGAACTCTGCGCCCAGCAGCCAGGCTGTGGAGGGCGGTGCCGGTTATTGCTCACAGGTGAACAGAGCCTGGTGAGTCAGGATTATCACTTTGGTACACAATTGATCCACGTATTCAGTGGCTGCACATTCTTACCCAGCTCTGACGTGTCTGAAGGCTCTGACATGACAGTGGCCCATGGAAGGTCCGAGGCAGAGTTAAATGTGTTCTATGTGACAGTATCTTGCCTGAGTATACACCTAAGTGCATGGGAGGATACACACACACAATACACACACAAACACACACACACACACTCACTCATGCTGCCCTCCCATGCTCCATTTCTTTGGGGCAAGCAAAAGTTTGTCACATAGAAATTCACACTTGAGTATCTTCCAGGAAGGGAAAAAACAAACAAACAAACATTCTAGGGACAGTGTGGTGCAAGAGAACGACCCTAATCTTGAGAAGTGTAGATTCTAGATGTGCTTCCACCACTTTCCACTGCAGCACATTGGGCTAGATTCTTTACATTCTCAAGTCTCAGTTTCCTTACCTATAAAATGGAAGCAAAACTATTTCTCCTCCTCATCTCATATGAGAACAAATGAGCTCATGGGTCTAAAGGGTTTCAGAGCTATATAGTGCTACAGACAGGTGACTTGTTATTATTCTTGATGACTGGACTTTGGCTATCCATAATACTAGGATGTAAACACCTTGCATACTTTATATAATGGCAGCTGGGGGAGGGAAGAAGGAGGTTCATGGCAGATTCTAATTGCATCTTCATGTATCTCCTATTAGAAAAGTTATACAGTCACAGAGACATAGTATCTTACAGGTGGATGGGACCTTCGAGAGCTCTAGGACAACAGGGTTTAGAGTCACCTGTTTTATAAGGTACATTGTCTAAACAGATGAGACAAAACAAGGCTCAGAGACATACCATGAATCGTCCAAGGTCTTATAAGAAGCAAATAGCAGACCTGGGATGCGAACCAGATTATCTGACTCCGTAATCAGAGAAAAAATAGACAGTTAAACTCCGAGGGTCCATGGCGTAGGCCGGCCAATTGCCAAGGTAAGCCTTTATTTTCAGAAAATGAAGAATTCTCTGCTCTACACTTTATAGAAATCTCTCTTTTTGCTCTGCTGTCCTGACCCCATACCTGAGTAGGAATCCTTCAGCTGTTGTTTTCCAAAGGCACCCACTCCTTATCAAAAGCTAGGGAACTGATTCAACTTAAATTTCAGAACTATAAATCACGGTCTTAATGGAATGAGTGGGAAACAATGTAGGGAAAGAAAGCCACTCAGTTCTTAATAGCAACAACTAGCATTTCTGTAGTGTTTTAAAGTTTCTGAAGTGCTTACTGGGCTTTATCTCATTTGAGTCTCAGAACAGCCTTGTGAGGGAGGTACACAAGGATGCTGCTGCTCATTTTATACGTAAGCAAACTGAGTCTCAGAGAGGTCCTATGATCACACAACTACTATGTGTCAGAGGTTAGATTCAAACCTCAGTTCAGGAGCATCATCATTGTATCACACTGTGTGTGTGTGTGTGTGTGTGTGTGTGTGATGCACATTTCTTCAGTCTGTGATGTGATTCCTGAATCTCTATGAGGATGCACAGAGGGACAGATCCATCAGAAGACCATGGTAACCAGCATGGATGCCTGAGCTCATCCCATCTTGGTCAGTTTTCAAAATCTCAGGACTGGCCATAGAGGAGGTGAATAGCTGTGTCAAGCTAGTTCAGCATTCCTTTGATTTCACTTGTCAGGGCTCCTCTGGGTGTTGCTTAGCTATAAGGTAAAGACCCAATTCAAAGCAATAAAACAGCAACAGCAATAAATTTGTTTGGTTCCTTCCATCTCTGTACTTGTAGCAGAAGAATACGATGTCTATTAGTTTACCTGGCTGCCTGAAGGAACTTCCTTGAAGATGAGGCTTATAGATTGTTATTTTTTTAAATCTCTCTCTCTAGAGTACTTCTGTACATGAAAACACAGATGATTCTCGGAAGGGGCAGAGTCCAAGAAATGGGTCTTTTGCTCTACAAGGTAGAAAACCAACACTTGCAGTAAATAGTTTTGCATAGATTTCCCCAGAGGATGAATGAGCAGAGTTGCCTTTTAAGAAGTAAGATTGAACAAATATGGGTATTTCATGGAGTCAGCTCACTGCCATATGGCAAATCCTTTCAGATGCCTCCAAAAGAGCAGTCCTCTCAACTAATGTGATCCCTCCTCATGTCTGGCATATTTTAATTGTATTTATGTTAACTTTTTATACAGGTCAGAGTGGGGAAATGAAGACTTTTAGAAATAATTGACCTTTCTAGTGCATTATAATCATAGAGCACAACATAGAAAAGTATATTATAGCCCCTTTTGCTCATTCCAACTCTCCATTTTAGGACCTCAAGTGTCTTAGTCCCATTCTTGCATGAAGGCCCTTGTGGGGACCAGACACTAGCTCTGGTGTCTCCCAGTCTGCTGCCTCTCTGCCTCATTCTTCTGGGCCTTACCATTACTGAAGCAAACAGCATGGCATATTGGATAGAGAAAAGACTGCGAAGCCAGGAAAGCTTGGATTTTTTTCCCTCCTCTGATACATACTGGCCAGGTGACCCTTGATGAACCGCCATGTCTCTCCATAGTCTATAGATAGCTCTGTAAGGCTATGCTTACTAGAGGTGCTATCTGCCTGTTTTGTTGGAAGCTTCTTCACTAGGGAGATCCTAGCAAAATCACTTCCTGGGTCCAGTCTCTATCCCTGTTACTGAAGCAATGTTCTTCCCTATTTGTCATCAGCTTACATTTATACAGTCTTGTAAAGTACATAGTGCATGTATTATTATACCCATTATACAGATGAAGAAAATGAGACCCATGGTGGTTAAGGGACTTTTCCTCAAGGTGGGTGGGGTGGGGAATGTGTTACATAGTTAGTGAATGTTGAAATTGAGGCTTGAAGCTGGCTCCTGTGACTGAAAGTCCAATTCTTAGAATTATAGAATGTTAGAATTGAAAACAAGCTTAGAGATCATCTAATCTGACTTCCTTATTTAAAAAAAAATGGAAGAACCTGAGACCCACTGAGGTTAACCAACATGTCTAACATTGTTATTATTATTAACAACAGGAATAAATATATATAATATATAAAACCTTGAATTTAGCTATATCTAATATATTTATATTACAATATGTTATATATTGATGTGGCATAAAATACATAATATATAATTTATATAAATACATATACATATATAAAATTGTAATACTTAAAAATGCTTCATAGATATCATCTCATATAATCCTTATAGTCAACCTGTGATTGGTAATAATGTAAAAATTATTATCTTCATTTCATAGACAAGAAAAGGGATGCCCAGGAAGGCTAATTAATTAATTAATTGATTGATTGATTTCCTGTCCACGGTCACAGAGGAGTATCAAAGGGAAAATCTTCCTGACTCCAAGTCCAAAACTCCCCCAGACCCAAACCTGTACTTTTTACTCCAAGGTCAAGTCCAATGCTCTCTCCAAGCCACCATGCTTCCTATTGATCCAACCTTCCTTCAATAAGGAAGGAAAAAAATCTGATTATAGATAAATACAGTAGGAAAATACCTTATCAGAGTATTGCAAAATTAAAGTGTGACTTATTCTTATGGATGCCAAAGATATCTTTTCTTTCTACTATACTTTTCCATTTCTCCCCTGTCCTTTTCTTTCAGGCTCTCCCACATAGCTGATGGGATGAAAAATGCTGATCTTCTATGGTGGGGGCAATAGCAGTCTGTATTTCTCTAGGTTGCTCTTTACTTGAAGCTAATTGAAATCATCCCCTTTCCTTGTTAAGGACCTCTGCCTCTCTTCTCCTTCCTGTCTTTAGATCAGGCCTGTCGTAGTGTAAGCATTTTGGCACAAATGCAGGAATAAACACACCCACAAAGCTAATCATCCTTGAATTATCCCACATGTCATGAAAGACTAGCATGATAAACAGGATGTCGTCACTAGGCGTGACACATGCGCTGTCAGGAAAGTTGCTGTCATAGATCCTGGGCATCAGATAGATTGGGTGTTGGGAGCCACTCACCCAAGGCAGCTTGTAAGTCATACCTGAGAGAAGCTCCTAGCTTCCCTCCTACCCCAGGTTTCTGATCCTGTAAATTATCTACGTTCCCCAGGTGACTTGGAAAACTCTGTCAAGACGTTGAGCCATTTTCAAACATTTGAATTGGACAAAATTCAAAACACATGTGGCCAGGAATTTTTCAGTTACAGTCTTTTAAATATATTTAAAGAAAATTAGATAAATATTTATTTTAGTTTCTTGATGACACCAGAGAAACTGGATTGGAGTCCTTTGATTCCTGGGAAGCCTTCTATAAAGAAACTTTAGTAACAAAAGCAACAAAATAAAAAAGGCAAATTGGATTTTTCAAAACCAAGTAAAGCTTGAAAATGCGATGTTTAGTTTCAGTGTAAAATACTAAACTCCCAAAGAAGCTGGAATCATTTCTAAATGTCATCCTTGGACCTTTACACAGATCCCTTATTTTAATAAAAGCCATAACTAGGATAGGGCAGCTGAGACTTTTTTCCAGGGCACCAAAATTTAGAGGGAGACAAAAACACGTGAAGGTCTTCAATAATATAAAACAACTTAGTTTAACACCAAGCTAGCAAGAATTATTAGATAGGAAGCTCCAGAGCTCTTTCCCCTCAGTGGTTACACACCAGGAAAACTCCTCCATCAGTGGCAGCTTCTGGGTGACCCAGTCTGCATTTTTTCCTCCAAGCAGTTATACTTCAGATGCTCTCCTTTCTGCCTATTCCCAAAGGCACCCTCCCCCACCTGTGATATAAGAGTTACTAGTTACATTTCTGATTATAAAAGAGATCACCTACCCACACTCCAAACCCAGATCTAAGTAGAGGCAAAAGGGATCTAAGCTGAAAGGGACTTTGGAGACCAGGGTGGTAGCCCATCTTCCTCTTTTGAGAATACCACAGCTTAGACAAGTGAAGGGACCTATGCAGGAACATACAGGAAATTATTGATGCAGGCAGGATTAGGACAGAGTTCTCTTTGACCCTGACCTCGTGCCCATTCTACTCTGCCATGCTGCCCTAGGGCATAGGAAAGGATTACATTTTTAGGCTTCTTAGAAAAATGTAGTCTGTCAACCGAAGTTCCATTGTGCTCCCTCAAGTCCACTTAAAGCTAGATGCTCCATAGTGATCCTGAAACAAGACCAGCAGAAGACTGAAGCAGAACATTAGCTTTGTGTGTGCTCTTCAGTCTCCGGGACTTCATTTGCCAATAACTTATGTTGTATTGCAAAGTCTTCATGTCAGAACTTTTGTTTGGGACTTGGGATGTGGAACTCTGGATTCCATTGAATTTCTGGGGTCCCTGGCATGAGTCACTTAACATCCCAGAGATGTTTATTAGATTTATAAGTACAATTAAACTGTGAAGAACCCCACTTTTTAGAGGGATCAAAAATGTTTCTTCTTGGCTGATCGGCTAGGCCTAGTCAGCATGTTTGGCTTTGGGTGGGGCATCCATTGTTCTCCATATCTCTGTATCAGTACATGAGACATTGGTTTGTGGTCATTTTTACTTGCAGACCCTGGGAGGAGTGTGCCACTCTGTGGATGGATACTTGGCATGCTCTCTGGGAGACCTGAAGTTAGGACCTGCCTCCCAGCCCCATTGATGGCCTAGACTGCACCTTCTCCCTCCCTTCTAAACTAACCTGGTCCTAATCATCACACATAGGTTATTGTCAGCTCTTTGCCAGTATTACACTTGGAGCTGCATTCCAGTCAGCATCTTTAGATGCTCATGAATAAGATTAAGGCCCCCTAAATGCTTTCTGCCCCACAAGGGACGGCCCTTTATCGAGGGATTACCCTCTTGTATTTATTTCTGAAAGCCCTCTAAGCTCTTTCTGCCTTATTATTAGTGAGATCAGCAGCATCAATCCTGGGATGCCACAAAGGACTTCTTTTAAAACACATTCCCCTGGGGCCAGAACTCTCCATTTCCCCCAGGTAGCAGGAGGCCCCATGGTCCTTCTCAGCAAAGTTGCTTACTCTTTGACTGCCTTTTTTCCCCCATCCTAAGGGGGAAAAGCCTCAGCATTTTCCTCAAAAGGAAAACAGCCAAACCTGAGTTGAGAATAAGGATAAGACGGTGTTTGTTCCTTGTTCAGTCACCATGGGTTAATTATCCTAAATTTCCCCACCTGTAATTGGGCATAATAATAACATCCAAGGATGTTCTGGTAAAGAATAAGAATCAATATCCAGAAACACACATGTACATATGCACGCAACACACTTTTATGTTTATAGCATTTTAATGTTCGGTGTCAGGGGCCTCCTTGCTGTTCTTTTCACATGACATTCTCTCTTGTGACTGAACATTTTCACTGCCTGTGTCCAGTGCCTGGGACATTGTCCTTCCTCATCTCGGCCTCCTGGCTTCCCTGGCCTCCTTGAAATCTCGGCTAACGTCCTATCTTCTTCAAGAAGGCTTTTCTAGGCTTCCTTGGTCTTACCGCCTTCCTTCTGCGACTGTCCTCAATTTATCCTGTCTAAATCTTCTGTATACATAGTTATTTGAATATTGTCTACTTCATTAGACTGAGACCTCCCCGAGGGAAGGCACTGCTTTTTTGTTGTTTCTGTTTTCTTTCTCTGTATCCTTTTTTATTTCTTTGTATCGTTTATCATAGTGTCTGATACACATCACTTAATAAGAACTGGTTGACTGATTGACTTTACATACATTAGCTCATTGGATCAGAAGATTAAACCAATTGTACAATATAACGACATTTCAATATTTCAGTGGAACGAAATACTAGATTTTAAAATGAAGTCAGTTTGTTATACACTTTCTATTTCCTAGAGACGTAAGAGCCCATGTAATTCTTTTCTGGGCAGTACAATGGATGCAAATACTTAGATTCTGTGGAGTTTAAAATCTGCTAGGAACATGATCTTTTTAATCCTAATAACACCCTGCAAAGGAGATTAGTGGAAAGAATATGGTTATTTTCATTCTAAGGCAGGGGATGCTGATTCAAATGAGGCAAAATGACTTTTCCCAGATCCATGCAGTGACTTACTGTGCCTTTTGGGAAAAAATCCAAGCCCTCCTCTTGGCTCTAATGTTCCTGCTTCCACTCCTATAACTGTCTCAGGATTAGGGATATAACATGTCCATTGTGATCATTAATAAATGGCTACTGCTGGTGGTGGGCCCATAGGCTCTGGGGGTCCAGCCACATGCAAGGCACAGATCTTGAATTAGAAAGGCTTCCAGTCTAATTGTAGAGTTAAACCTCATGTCTTTGAGACACAAGATCACGTGGCTATAGTGTCCTTAAAGGACACAGATAGTTAGTAAGAGTCATTGTGGGACTTGGAATCTGGAGACATAGGATTGAATCTTCAGACTGACAAAAATGAGTTGTGTGACTCTGGGAAAATTACCTCTTTAAGGTTCATTTTCCTCGATTGTAAAAGAGGGAGGGTTTTAATACTTTTAAATTTAATTATTTTTTTTCAATTAAAAATAAGATTCCTTCTTTATTTTCACCCATCTGGGAAAAAAGAAAAGAAAAAAAAATTGGCGACAAATATGCATAGTCAAGCAAAACAAATTCTTACATTATCCATGTCCGAAAACATTTGCTTCATTCTACATCTTGAGTCCATCCCCTTTTTGTCAAGAGGAAGGTAGCACACACCATTGATCTTCTGGAATCATGGTTGGTCATTTTATCTATCAAAGTACATAAATCTTTCAAAGGTTTTTTTGACTTCACAGTGTTATTGCATAAATTGTTCCCTTGGTTCTGCTCAGTTAACTTTGTATCAGTTCGTACAGCTCTTGCTGGGTTTCTCTGAAATTATCAATTTCATCATTTCTTAAACTACAATATTAATCCATTCATGCATATACTATAATTTATTCAATCATTCTCCAACTGATGGACATACCATCACTTTTCATTCTTTGACACTGTAAGCAGAGCTGTTAGAGAGAAAAATACTTGTATGATTGAGTTTATAGGGAAGGCTCTTTTGGGGAAAGTGCTTTGTAAATCCAGAAAGGTTAGAAAAATGTGAAATGTTGAGCTACAGAAGCTTGAAGTGGGTAGTGATTGCTATAGGACGTGATGTAGTAGCCTTGATGGGTGGGTACAATACAGTTGAGTAGAGGGGGAAGGGGAATGAGAGCTTTTCGGCCGAGGGCATGTTATTAGCAAAAATATGGGGTGAGAGTTGAAGCAGAATGAATGGGACACATTCAGGGAACAACAAGGAGATTGGTTAGGCAAGGAGGAAAGAAAATAAGATTGACAGGTTCCAAAGCATGAAGGGCTTTCCATGCTTGGCCAAAGACTTTGGCCCAGCGGATGTTTCTTCCCAATATTTACATTGGATGCAATTAATCAATAAGCACTTATTAACTCCATATGTGTGTCAGGCACTGGGCTAAATGCTGGGCATTCAAAGACAAAAGTGAAGTAATCCTTGACCTCAGGCTGCTTACAGTCTAACATGAAGCCTTTCTGGATACCCTCAACTCCTAGTGCTCTCTCTCCAAAACCACCCAATATTTTATTACTTTGTGTACTTCATATTTATGCTGGATATATTATTATGTGTCCTCTTTGTCTTCCCCATTTGAATGTAAGCTCATTGTGAATAGGGATTGTTTCATTCTCTGTCTTGTGTTCCTCTGCCCATCAGGGCCTGGCGCATAGTAGGTGCTTAATAGATATTTTTCAGTTAATTGATTGGTTGACTTAACCTGTCATGTCCCTTAGTCCTGGTGAAGCCAGGTGGAGTTTAAAAATGAGGGTGGTGGTGGTAGAATTTACTAGCTGACACATCTGAAGGATTGCCCTGTAAGACTTTAAGTGAAAACCTATAGAATATCACAGAAAGCCATCCAGGTACTGTTTTTGTCTGGCTTGGTGTTAGAGGCCAAGCTTGATCCTGCTTTCTGTGTCTCAGTTTTACTACTGGTAAAATGGAGAGAATAGCTTTAGCCCCTCTGGATTGACAGGCTTAGAGGTCCTAAGTTTGTGACTATTAGGCGAGCATGGGGCCAGGCAGGGCCTCTCAGTCCTGCAGGGCCATGGTGTGTGTGTGCCCTGCTTATGGTTTCCTCACAACTGGCTGCTCTCCACTCCCTCAGGCCTGCTGAATGAATAAGGCACATGCCACCGTCTTTTCATAAATAAGACAATTCCTTGTTTATCATCTTTGTGGGTGGTAGTGGGAAAGAGAGGATGTGGAAAGGAAGTCTATTTTGAGTAAATCAGGCCTGTTGTACCATAGATCTCTGGGGTTTATAGGAAGCATCTATTTTCCCTCCTAAGAATTAGCTGAGGATTGAGAATTAACTAAACGTAGATGGATTTACTGATCAGCACAATGCAGCGAGATCCAAACACCCACTGTCTGCGTTAATGAATCGCAGGCAGCTTCTGACCACTGGTTTTTCAGAAGTCATTTCTGAAAGCTTATATAAATTTTTTTTAAAGGTAACTTAATGGAATGAAGAAAAGGTACAAAATTATCTATGGGCGATGTTCGAGGGGATATTAAATATTGATTTATCTCCTAGTAAGAATCATACTAAAGAATGAGGCTTGCCGTCAAAACCATTTATCTGGAATGCAAACGGTATGCCTGTGTTTAGTACAATGGACAAATGAATCTTGAAAGAGGTAGGAGCGCGGGGCCAGCATTTCAGCTCCATCAGATGGCTTTCAGAATCGGCAGCGAGAGAACTTGCCTTTCAGACGGAATGGTTCCTAAATATATCATGTTGTTTATATTAGGACTTGTCTCATTTCTTTGGTCCAAACAGACTCATCATGTATCCTTTCTTGTCACACTACCAATAAAAGAGTGAAACCCACAAAGCTCCTACCAATTAGAGATTTTCATATTCCCTCACTCCCATGCAGATCAGCCAAAGAGAGCTGGCCAGCCTGGGAAGTCTTTATCCCCCCACCCCCTGCTTTTCCTTCACTGTCCATGTCTTCCTTAGGAAAGTCAGTTTCTTGTCACAAGAGAGACGTTGGCCCGTATGAGGTTTGACCAATGGAAAAACAGAGTCTTCATTGCCCTTTCTAGAGTGGAAAAGTTGCTGTGTGGTTGAATTTGTGCTGGTTTGTTTTTACCACTGAGACCAATACTTCATGCAGAATGATGCTGGAGATACAGCAGACATGTTGCACTGGGGCTTCATACTTCAGAGGTTGGACTAGCTATCCTTTGAGGATCTTTTTAGCTCTGGGATTTTAGAATTTTATGAGATTTTCTCACTGATTTTAACAGTGATTGTTTTATGCAGGACCTTAACCCCTTCAGTCACTAATTAGTCTAAAAAACACCACAATGTACCATGCAGGAGTCTATGATTTGGGGAAAAAACAGCCAACTATAATAATGTTCATACAGCAAGCAATTTGTTCTGGTAATTTCTTGTGTGCCCCTCCTCCCCCCACCAACTTAAATTGCTGATTTCCTTATCAGTTAACTTGTTAGGTAATCTGGTATTCTGAAATTCTGTTAGCTGAATGTAGTGCCCCATAGGTTTCCATTCTCTTGTTTGGGGGCCAAATGGCAGGCCTGCTGTTCTGAATTTAGAATAGGCAGATGGGTTCCCAGGATGTCAGATGTAGCCTTCTGGACAGAGAGAGAGTAGAGGGCACATGAGAGCACCATAGAAGATAGTGCCATCATTTCACATTCTGCAGGTTGAACTTGGATGGAATGGTATTGCACCCTTTGAAAGCCCCAGATCTGAATCTGGGGTTTTAAATACCTTTCCATCTCCAAGTACCTGGATCCCAACTGAGGGGAGCAAATGTGTTGTATTTTTGTTTTTGTTTTCTTTCTTGGACCCAATCAGAAGTTCTGTTCCAGTCTCAGTACCACCTGGCTGTTGGAATTCTTTGCTGAGAATAAAAGAAACAGATTAATTCCTGAGTTCTTGAGAAATAAATTCTCTCCTCGAGCTATGTGGGCTGTAATGCATACTGCATCTCAATGGGCACCCTAGGAACATAGGGGACAATAAAGGCTCCCTTTAATATGATCTTAAAATCAAAGCAGGGTCTACCCCACACTTCCTAGGAGAGGAGCAGTTTTCAAGTCCCTTTGCCGCTGAGGCTTACCCAGGAAGGGCAGGTGATTTTGCCCTTTCTGCCACAGGCAGGGTACAAATGCTCATCTGCACCCGGACGTCCAGCCAGCCGATGACAAATGGGGTGATATGTGGAGAGTACATCCCTCATTTACATCCCATGCATAATGTACTCACACTCACTACTATATGAAATCGGTGGGCCTGGCAGTGTTGCCTAACACACATGGTAATCAGCACATTTTCTTGAGGCTGAAATAATCAGAAGAGCATGGCATCGATGTGGGAACAAGGGGAAATAACACGCCGGAATGATGTTTCAAGCATTGTTCTCTTGTCATCCCTCTTGACGTGTTTGCTTTCCCTCGGAGCGGGACAAAGGAACCTTGAATCTAACAGAGTCAAACATGGCAAATGGATAGACAGGCATGCTTCAGGCATGGAGCGCCAGCCCAGGAAAACAGAGAACATGGCCCTGGCCAGAGGGTCAGAAATTTACAACTGTAAGGGAGCCTGAGGATCCAGCAGTTCAGCAGGTGATTAGAGAGGCTTCCCCAGCTAGTGTAGACAGAGTGGTAGAGACTAATGGTGCTCCTTTCAGCCTAGGCTGTGGGCAGACGTGTACTAGGACAGACGTGAGACCTGGACAAAGAGCTCCTCTTGTCTTTCAGTCCTCTGTCTCTCTCATTTTTGTATGTGTGAAACATAGACCTGAGTCAACTCTAGTCACTAAGCTCCTAATTTTAAAAATGAAGTAGAATGGGGTTTTCTTTAAGATTAGCACCTGGTGCCTTAATTATCCTATTCTTATAAAACATTGACCTTTGCCTATTAACATCCTTATCCCTTTCACAGACTGATTAAAGGGATCATAAATTCATGGCATTTCTTGCCTACATCGCTCAAGATTTTAGCAAGTGTAGTCCTACATACATTTGACAAAGCAATTTGCCAGTCCCTGCTCTACAGCCGTTTACAGTATTCTCAAATAACTCTTACACATGAGTTCAGCCAATAATCGGAAGCCCAGATGTTTGAACCAGATATAGCAGATACATTGGAGCTATATTTTAAACACAGGCACTTTTCCTTTGTCTGCTAATCAGCTTCATAACATTACACTTGGCCATTTTCAGCTGTGCTCTAATTAAACCTGGAAGCGCATCTGGCACAGACGCACCCTGCCCCACCTCCAGGCACGAGAACACACACCCATGCCCACTTGCCTGGGCCCTCTCTGCACATGTGCATGAATGGCTGTGTGCTGGCCTGCCTCTATTTCTTGCTGTCATCTGAAAAGGGTTTAAGTCTAACCCTTTTCTCAAAAAGACAAAGGATGCTGCAGCTCAACTCCAAAAAGTTCCTTTCCTTTTCAGCCTCCCTTTCCCTGCCTTTCCTCCTCCTCCCCTATATTCACACTGTACATTTTTTTTTGAAAATTGATCATTCCCAATGAAAAGGAAGATAATTTCTGAGTTTAGTCTTCAAGAACATAACTAAGATTCTCTGTGAAAGAAATAGAGTCTGAGACCCCAAAGTACTTCAGGGAACTACACTTGGAAGAATAGTGGGAGGAAGGTTCCTATTCAGCCCCCAATGGTGCTCAATTCTTCCTTTGCAATTAGACATTTTCTCACAAAACATATGTCGTCCTCTGCCCTGTTGAATATTTTCCTCTTTGCTTCTGTCTGGCCACTTCTGACATGGAACTCTGTCAGTCCTTCTCCTCTGACTCACAGGAGTAATGGAAGCCAGCATAAGTCATTTTCTGGGAACCCAACCCGGCGAGACTGTTGTGGAGGCTCATTTTGGGGTGCAGTGGATCCTGGTTCCGGTGAGGAGTTTTTAAATCTGTGTCTTATTTAGTCTGGCGTGCAGTGTGACACCAGTTAATTGCATGTTATTTCCTGGTAACAACAGAGTAACTACATGTTAACTCTGTTGGAAGTAATGGTAATTATACAGTCATTGATATCAGTTCTCCCACATCTTTGGAGAACCATACAATTAACACATATCACCACAGTTGGGCACTCTGTCTTTTGTCCTATGTGAGATTACTGATACTGGAATACACATCTTTTTTTTCTAGAATATTTAGGTGACCTATAGGTATCCTTTCTTTGTCTTTAAAATGGCTTTCCAATTTTAGTAACAACCTAAAATATGATTTTTAAAAATTATTAGTATAGATTTCAATCAATTAATAAACATTTATTAAACATTAATTAAAATTAAGCTCTGGAGATACAAAAAGAGGCAAAAGGTGGCCTCTGCTCTCAAGGAACTTACAATATAATAAGACTCAGAAGCAAGCCTGGTTTTTCATTTGAGAATTCATGTTTGACTTCCTTGTACTTTTGTAACATTTCCTTCAGATAGCAGTGAGGAGAAATAACTGGTCATCAGGGTGTTAACTTTTGACTTTTAAATTCAGTTCTTTCTTACCCCATCCTTGTCATTGGATGAGATTTTACTTACAGAAATGGAGATGTGTTCTGTCACAGCCCCATCACTAAATCCTTCTCCCTTTCTGTCTTCCTATCCCTTCTAATCCTCCTGCTCTGGGGTCCCTGCCACAGTACATTGGAGGCGACCTTGGATATGTACCCATCAGACCTGGTCTAGAGTCCTGATTTTCCTACCTGTTAGCTACTGACCCTAGTCAATCCACTTTATCCCTCTGAGTTTCAATGAAGTCATCTGTAAAACACATAAAAAATGCTTACCTGGCCAATTATTAGACTAATGTGAAGAAACATTTCCTAACAGTAAAATTGGTTCCAAAGTGGAACCACTGCCATTCAAGGTAGTGAGTCCCTATCACTATAAGTATCCATATAGAGGCTGGTATCATAAAGGGATTCCCTGTTCAGGTAGGAGTTGGACTAGATGTTCTCTGAGTTTCCTGTGCTTACCCTAAGATACTTTGAGATTTGTAAACTCCTGCAAAGTGCTTTTTAAATGAGAGATTTCATCTTTCCTTCCTTCCTTCCTTCCTTCCTTCCTTCCTTCCTTCCTTCCTTCCTTCTTTCCTTCCTTCCTTTCTTCCTTTTCTTCTCCCTTCCTTTTTAACCTTTTTTGCTTTCTTTTCTTACTTTTTCTCTTTTCTTCCCTTCCTCCTTCCTTTCCTCTTTTATGTTTTTCCTCTTCCTTACTCTCTTACCCTTCTTTCCTCATTCCATTTTCTTTCTCCACACCCCTTTTCTTCCTTTCTTCTTTATTTTCTTTACCTCATGTGTTTTATCTACCTCCTTTAGCCTTTGCATATTTTCTCTTGCTTTTCCTGACAACATGTTTCTTCCCTTGCCCCCTTCCACCTTTACTGCAGTTCTCTTGATCAAGGACCCACATTCCAGTCAAGCCAAGTACTTTCACCTTTCCATTAGCTCTTTGCTATGAAATCCCACCCAGTCTAATGCATATGGATCCCTTGACCATGAGGACATCCACTCATACATTTTCTCTTCCCTTCTCAGTTCTGCCTCCCTGAGCAGGTAGGGTGGACACAAACCATACTGCTTTGACTCACTCTCTGAGATAATTTTACCGTTTACTTTCTGAGATTAGTATTCTTTCACTAAGAAATGATCCTCTTTGAATTCTTCAGAAAGCACACTCTTCCTATGATCAGACCTCCCATTTTATACTTTCCTGCTCTTTGCTCTTTCTTTAATGTCCCACCTTTGGGAGAAGCTGGTGTCTGTGCCTTGAGGGAGCCATGGAAGATGATTTCCAAGGCCCCTTGCTGATTTCATGTGATATGTTCTCTGTTGTGAGACCCCCTTCTAGTTTGGACATTCTCTTGACTATTTGACTTCCTCCAGAAGCTCCCCCAACCTCTTTGCGACCACTGGTGATACAGTTTCTGAGGTAGCAAGCAAATACTTTTTGGCGAAGAAGTGTGACCATAGTTTGGCAAGCCTGAATGACAGACAGATTACTTTCTAACATTTTCCTTGAGAAGATGAATAATTGCACAGAGGCTTTAAAAAAATGCCATGGCAAAGTAATTTTTGCCAGTGTTGCTGCAGTGTGGGAGGGAGAGAATGAGCCAGTCAAATTTGCTTCAAAACATCAGGCTGATGTCATGGAGAAAGAACCAGACTGGGAGTCGTCAGGGTCCTACAGTCTCTGGCCCAAGATTCCTAGCAGACTAGGGTAGGAGGGTGGTGTCAAGAACACAGCTGTTGTTAACCTTGTAACATAGAGTTATCATAACCCAAATCTTTCTGCGTTGTCTTGGTTCTAAACCTCCGCAATCTCAAAGCCCAGCCTGACATAAATGGCTTCCCCATAGACACATTCACACAGAGAAAGCCATTCAGGAATATTTTTCTCCCTTCACCTCCACCCCTAGTCCATCATCCCAGACTCACTGATGGAGATATCATCTGAAGTTCTCTGTCTCTTCTCTCTCTCATGGTACCCTGACCCACTTTTTAAGTCTCAGTTAAAATCTCACCGTCTGCAAGAATCCTTTCCAATCCCCCTTAATCTTAGTTTCTTCCCTCTGAAATTATCTCTAAATAATTTATCTCTGATATCTAATTATTATGTAGATATATTATACATAATATCTATTGGATATATCTGATGTATCTGTTATCTATTATTGATATATAATACCTAATTGTATATTTAATATTAAGATAAATCATGTCTATAATAATATCTTTAATAAATCCTAGTCAGTCTCTCTCTCTCTCTCTCTCTCTCTCTCTCTCTCTCTCTCTCTCCCCCTCTTGCTATCTATCCACCTATCTATTTATCTAATCTTGTTTGTACATAGTTATTTGTATGTTGTCTCCACAATTAGACTAGGAGCTCCATCAGGGTAAGGGGTGTTTTTGCTTTTCTTTATAGCCTCAAAATTTAGCCCAGTGCCTGGCACATAGTAGATGCTTTTAAAATGCTAATTTACTTGATTTGACAATCAGCCCTACTTGTAACAAATTTTCAGACTATCCTTGCTTTTTAAAAAATATAAGTAAGGAATTATTTGTAAAAAATCATGTTAAAATATATTTTAAATTATGCATACTATGTTTATTTATACTATATGCTATGCATATAAAATATATGACTTAAAGTATATATTTTTAAAAATCCTAATTATTATCTGAAATTTAGTTGCCAGATTTTGGTAAAACAACTGCCCAGAGTGATAATATCAGACAAATATTTTGCTCTGTGTCTTATTCCAATCCTTTTATTTTATGCTCAGAGCAAAGGTGATAAATTATTATTGACCATTTATATAAATCCACTTAACCAGATTTTATAATTTTTAATGGTGTGTTGATTTTTGGTGGGATTCTGTATCATTTTACCAGAGGATTTTCTATAAATTTGTAACTGAGTCAAGCAGTGAATAAGGACGTGTTCAGAGACAGCTCTGTATCATGCCTTTGTGCTCTATTAAGACTTGGAAACCGCATGAAAGTAGTAGTCTGCCGACCACACAACTGGTTATGCTTAAGTCTGAACGCTTCATAACTCTAACTACTGGGGAGTTGCAAACTTATAAATAACCTTGCAATTGGTTAAAAACCATATTAAAACCATATGAACAGAGACAGAAAGCATTTGGTTCAGGGAGTTCAGTAAGTACCATATTCCTGATGAGTGTGTTTGGATTTCATACTTTTTGAGCCTTCTTGTGGCCGTTGGTGTCACACAGATGTGTTCAGGACTAATGCTGCTTTGTGATTTGGCTTCTCTTGGGTAGAAACTAAGTTCTGAGTGTGTTCTAGAGAGGGGGAAGGTGGTGTCCTTGCCAGGGTGGATGGAGAGTCCCATAAAGGCTGTGGGAAACTGTGTTTTCGAATTGTAGAATACTTTTTCTAAGCTAAAAATAATTAATTCAATATTTAATTAATACGGCAGCAAGGTAGTGCACTGAATGGAGTGCAGCCTACAATCAGGATGACCTGAGTTCAAATATGAGCTCAGACACTTACTAGCAGTGTGAGCCATCCTGGACAAGTCATTTAACCCTGTTTGTCTCAGTTTCCTCATCTGTAAAATGATCTGGAGAAGGAAATGGCAAACCACTCCAGTATCTTTGCCAAAAAACAATCCCCAAATGGGGGTCACAAAGAGTCAGACATAATTAATAGGTCAAAAAAAAACCTCAGTTAATGCACCTACTATGTGCCAGGCACTGTGATAGGCACTGGAGATATTAAAAGATTAAAATGAAACTGCTATTGTTCTCAATAAGCTTGCATTCTTGGGGCAAAATGAGATGTGCATATACATAAATGCAAAATATATGCAAAGTGACTGGTAGAGAGAGGGTACTAAAAGTCCAGGGAGTCAGAAGGAGTCTCGGAGAAGAGAGAACACTGAAGCTGAGACTTGAAGTGAGCTAGAGGTAAGGAAGGATAGCCTTCAAACATGGGAGATACCCTATGCAAAGGCATGGAGGTGGAGATGAAGCATTGCATATGAGCAACCCATGCACCCATGGTCAGGAGGAAGCTATAGAGACATGAATGGCGCTTAGTGGTGATATGTTTGGAGCTAGGACATCTGGGTTTAAATCCTACCTTAGTCACTTAGTCGCAATTAGCTAGGTATTTATAGGCAAGTCATTTTGTCTCTAAGAACATCAGTTTCTTCATCTTTAAAATGGGGTCATTTCATGTGCCACTCATATCTACACTGCCTACCTTTTGGGTCTGTTGTGAGGAATGAACTCTGCCACACTTACAACAACTTATACAACTTCAAGAAGTTATTGATCAGTTCCAGAATTATAAAAAGGGTCTGACGGCCCTTTTTGTGCTGGGCTCTGCTAGAATACCATGGGGAGTTATGCTAGCGTTTGTTTGTTTATCAGGCCTCAGGTATGGCTCTCCAGAACAATATTCAAGAAATGTCACTTACCTTCATCTTTGTGAGGATCCCTCAAGTCTCAATTCAGCCTGGGCAAAGGGAAAGGTATATATGTCCCATGTGCACAGAGTATCAGCACAGAGCAGCAGTTACATGCTGGGGAAGGCAGCTCAGGACCATGACCATGTTCAGGACTTTTCTTAGCTCTCAGGAGGAAAGCACTGTGGGATTCTAGAAGAGATAAAAGAACTCTGCACCTGGCTTTTATTCCCAGTTCTTGTTTCCTCACCTTTAATTCTCCCAAACCTTTTCTACTTCTGTGGTTCTGGATTTAGTGACACTGGGTTATTCACCCCTCAGAGTGAATTAGCCTATGTTTCTATGGCCCCAAAGTGATTTCTTTACAATAGCCTTGCAAGATGGGCAGCAGAAGCATTATTGTGCCCATTTCTCGGATCGTGGTAAGAAACAGAATTGTATAGGAGAGAGAGAACTAACCTTAGGCTCAGGGAGAGATTGGTTCAGGTCCTGACTCTGGCACATCCCAGGCAGGGGACCTTGGGCACATCTGCTGCTCTCACTGTTCTCTTAAGACTATGTGATGGAGAAAAAGTGCCAACATGCTTTTGTAGAAGGAGTTTCCTCATCCATGGTGTTGCTTATACAGTCCCTGTCCCTATCTCCAATACTATCCTAACCCTAACTCTATGCCAGGATCCAGAGAATCATAGATTCAAAGCTAGGAAGGAACTCCATCTAGTCCAAGGGTTCTTAGACTTTGCACTTACCTTTCTGGCACTCATTTAGTCTTTGGACCCCTTCTCAGAATTATATCAAAATACATAAGATAAAAGACCAAGTACATTGAAATATAACCATCAAAATATATTTTTAAAAATCAACAGCAACAACACATTCATGGATTCCTAGTAAAGAACTAGTTCAACTCTCTCCTTTTGACAGAATAAGACAATGATACTCAGAGGGGAAAATGAGTTGCCTTAGATGACACAGTAGTAGCATGACATAGATCCTCTGACTTCAGAGCTTGTGTTCACTGGACCATACAGAAGAGGAGGGAAAAGAAGGTGTATAGAAAGCTATTGATTTGAGCTAGTCTGTGTCTGTGTCTGTGACTGTGTCTGTGACTGTGACTGTGTCTCTGTCTATGACTGTGTGTCTGTGACTGTGTCTGTGCCTGTGACTGTATCACACATGCAATGCCATAGGCATGGAGTCTTTTATCAGAAGATCATAGAAGCATCTATTTGCTTTGTTCCTACTGGGTAGTGAGCCCTAAGAGATATACCATGGGAAATGCTGAAGACATATAAGAAGATATTGTTCTGGCCCTCAGGGAGATTGATATTTAGTTGGAGAAATACAAATATAATAATAATGAATTTGATGAGACAGTAGAAAGTTAATGGCTCAGTGGTATAATAGAGATCATAGATGGCTATGAAAAGTTGATGTGGGCTGGAAGCTTCACAGAGAAAGTCAGCAATGGTCATCTTGGCCTTGAAGGGGATGTATGGTGGGAAGATACCATTCCAAAATGAGAATGATGGCAGAGGAGGAAAAATGGGAAGTGCAGTCAGACGGAGAGAATGTTAAACTGGGGCATCAGATGACTTGGTTTCTAGGTCTGCATCTTCTACTCTTCAGCAGTGGGATCTCGGGCAATTCACATCCCATCTTTGGGCCTCATTATCTTCCTCTGTGAAATGGGAGGATCCAGTGGGTAGATTCTTTGTGTTTCTGGCATCCTGTCATTCTCTTGTACTGTGCCTTTGAGGGATCTTTGTAGCCTTTTTTCCCTCTATCTCCTCTATCCAGTTAGTCATCAAAACCTGTCAGCCCTTCTTTATAGCTGTCCATTCCTATTGACACCTTTGCTATGTGACTTTGGGCAAGTTCTTGCCTCTTTCTGAGCCTCAGTTTCCCCATCTGTAAAATGAGAGAGTTGGATGACATCTGAAGAGTTCCCCACCTCTCATGGTATATGAATATGCAAGCTTCCATTCTGATTTGCAGATTTGTTAAATCTCATGATTAAATTTTTGAACTTAACCCCAAATTCCCATGAATTTAAATAAAAGGCCTGCACAAATATCACAAAGCACATTACACATTTTAAATTTGAGAGTACCAGAGACCAGCAATTTTTGTTTACTGTCTCCTCTATATAAACAGAATATAGATGGCAATTAACTAATAACCCACATATGGGTTTATTTAAGACAGTTAGTGTAGAGTAACCTAATTATAATATAATTTAAATGTGAAGACAACATGACATAATTATTTGTACCCATTGTAACTAGAATATTGTCTGTAGCATGTGTACATATACATATATGTATGTATATTTTTGTGTGTATATAAGCTGCCCCTTTGGCCCTTTGGGCATTTGTTCTGTGGCTTTTGTGAATGACCTGTATTAAGTCAATATTTAGAAACTGGCATTTTGGGAGAAAAAAAAAGATTGCTAACTACCTCTGAAACAAGACTTTTGAAACTGAGGACAATTACATCATTGTCCAACTACCTGGGCTTAAATGAAATAGATTTGTTGGTAAGAACTATTTTTAAAAAATTTAAGGGCATTTTAAGGTGTCTGACATTTTCCATCTCAGTCTTTAGTGTCAGTTTCACGCACGGAGAAGGGGAACTTGCGGAAATCATCTGAAGCCTGGGTACCGCCTGATCACACTGGGTAATCCAGAAGGGAGGGGTGCCCAGTGCATGATTCCATTGCATTTATTGTTCTTTGGAAGATGGCTGCAATCAGTCATCTTCTTGCATATGGTTTGAAAAAAGCCTGTCTCGCTGGAAAGTAAACTGTTATTTAAGCACAGCATCCACTCTACTCCTGAAACAGTTTTGCCAAACTTATCCAAGTATTCTCCCATGCTTAAAGATGATATAAATATCATTTATAGCCAGCCGTTTGCTTCAGCCTATATGGAATGTCTTCCTGCTCCCTTGATCTAAGTGTCCCAGTTTACATTATAGTCTTTATTGCCTCGGTTTGATGGAGTGATCAGTAAAAATTTAATGACTCTATAAAATAATAAAAATGTCATTAATTTACCACGGATCTCAGATGCAGGGGCTGTAAAGTTACATTAATAAACAGAATATTTTTTTACAACAAAAAGCATTGTTACGTGGGATCATATAAATAACACACATAAATTTAAGAGCAATTTTACTGTTAGCACACACATTATTATGGAATAGCCAATAAGTGTATAAAACATAGTATATAAAATTTTATTAAAATATACTGTGCGCATCAAAAATTCAGCTTTTATCTAAGTGCAAAGAAAAGCCATTATTGTGTGCTTACTGGTTCACAGCTCTTCTTTCCCCAAGATCACAATTTTACATTTGTTGCCAGTCACAGGAAGTTGCCTGTATTTGTAGAAGAAAACCACCCCAATTCTTCCCTATTGTCCCAAACCCAGGCTTCCCCTGTGCCTGGATGCAGAGGCCACATTGATCAGAAGCTGTCCCTGCCTGTGATAGCAAGGGGAAAAGTTGCTAATTTCATGCAAAGTTAAAAATAATGCCCAAGGGGTTGGATGGTTTGTTCAGTGACTCTGGAAATCAGGGATAATAATGTAGCAGTCTATCTGTCATCACTGAGCCGGCCCTGCATAGGCTGGGATAATCCGTGAAGATGATGGATGCAACTGGCTTGTGGCCTGTAACGTTTAACATTCATCAGCTCTCACTAAAGGGGGCTTTATCATTTAAATATCTTTATTTAATATGCAACATCTACCTCATACATCACAATTTCAAAGCACTTAGAGAGCCAACAGGCCTACCAACACAGCGGAGCCGACTTTAATTTTTTTCCATAACTTTTATGTTGCCTGCATGTTTGTGACTGACAATGCATAAATAAATGTCTAATCACGGCCCAGCATGTAAAAAACGAACATTCCGTTGCCAGGCAGAAGCCTGGGTGTTTGTCCTGGGGGTGGTGGTGGGGAGGTGGGGAGGGGAAGGACAAAATTATCAATGAAACATCATCGCCATTTTCAAATTGTCTACAAATGCCATAGCCCGACCAGAGCTTCCAGGGTGAGAAGAAAATGGGGGTTAGCAAACGTTTTGCTACACCATCTACATGTTCTCCTGTCGGCAGACTTCTCAACAGACTGATCCCAAAGTTGACATATTGTGGAATGGAAATCTTTCTGCATCTGGGGCCATATCCACTATTTATGAGTCTTGGTGTCCAACTCCACTAGAACAAGTGTGGCTTAGCTCAACTGCCCAGAGTCAGATACATATTCTCTTCCAGTGACCGGGCACTCTACTATTTGCAGTTGTGTGGCTGGCAAAGAAACATCCTCCACTGTTTTTTGAAGCAAGACAGAATGGATGTCTTTCTTCTGGGGAGCTCAGGGAAGCTTCTCTGTCAGGGCAGAGCTCTACAGTCTCTCTCTATAGGCTCAGAGGAAAGAAGGATAGTATTAATGTTGAAAAATATGAAATGCTGTACACTGGTCAAAACAATCTCATTTGTGATTTATTTTTTCCCATATCAAATGGAAGCTTTGTGAGTTATTTTTTTCCCCTTTGGTCAAAATATCGATATTTTATGAGAAAGGTTCATGGCAGAAGAATTTGTTTTGAATAAAATGAGAGAAATGAATGATTTCAAGGGCATTTCATATGTGTGCTCATGTTGGTGAATGGTGACTCCAAATGTTCTTTTTTGTTGTTGTTATGATTAAAAACAGGCTCATAGGACTGAATTGTGAGAGCACTCCTCCCTTTTTTTTTTTTAAAAGAAAAGATATTATCATCATGTAAGCTTTGTTGTCTTAGGATTTTGTACACTATGGCATGTAATTTTCCCTCTTCTCCCTCCTTGTCAAAATATTGATATTCTTTCAGGAACTTATTTTATTTTATTTTATTTTAACGGAGAATATTTCCTTGTAAAATCAAAGAGAATGACTGACTTGGAAAGATCCTTGAAATATGCATATTGATAGGTAGCACAGTCTGTTGATTTTCAGAGTAGAAAGTTGTTCTCCCCCCTTGCAAAAACACAGCAAAGGTTGTTCTGCCAAGAAGATTGCAGGTGTCACAGCAGAACCCCTTTTGCATTTATCGTGGGAGAAAGCATTCAAATGCAAATGTTTGCAATGAGAAACAATGTGATAGAAAGGTTGAGTATATTCCTTTCCTGGTGCATATGGTTGTTTTATTTTTTTTTCTTTTCCCCTCCTGCAAATCTAAGCCTTGGCACCTGAACATTGAGATGTTAGAAATGACTGTCCCCATGATTTAGATATATATAACATTTGACTGGTTACACTTACTGTGAGTCACTTAATTTTGTATTAGGCCAGTAGGCCTTGTACACTTAGCACCTCCATGCACAGATGCATTTTTATGAAAAAAAGACATCACCAGATCATACTTAGGATTGTATTCTTGATCTCATTTGCCTTTTTTCCAGATGTCACATCTAGGGAAGCTGTCCCATGTCTACCTTGGTCTTCCAACTTAGCCTATACACTAGTTGCAAAAATGAAGGGTCACCATTTTTCTTGTGGCTGCTGTTCCCCAACCAAAACAGTTGTCCGGACAACTTTACCACCTAGAAATCTTCCAGCGAATGAGGGCTTATAGAGCCAGGTTTGTGCTCTGTCTTCCTTCAGTGCCAATTTAAACATATTCTGTGCTGAGGGGAATGGGGAATGCTTCCTGCACAATTTGACTGATGGGAATTAATTATAGAAATATAATGATATTCAAAAAATAATCATATTAGAAAGCACAAACGTATTGAGACTGTACAAATGAGGCACAGCAGCTATCAAGTAATTGTATGTTTGCTCTTTAAGGATATTTCCAAGTTTCTAAACATCTCGATGAAGAGAAAACTCAGAGTGTTTCCATCGAAAGCCTAGCATGGCTCAGTACGGAACTAGGTCACTGAACAATAGGCTGAACAGCAATCTGCACTCCGGGACTGCATAATACATTAGGAAGAGCACACGGAGGCCGGGCCGGTGTGGAGACGAGAGCTGGTATTTCATGTCTCTCAATTCAAGCTGACGTGACATTTAATATTGTTTCATAGTAAAGCACCACAAGGTTTCGTTCATTCACAAGTACAACTGGATGCCAAGTTTTAGTCTGAAGAAGCAACAAGGCTTAGGGGAGGTGGGGATGTTTGGGGAAACAGGACTTCTTCTACTCCAGCAAACAAGAACGCTAAATTAGTCATAACCACTGAATAGTCTGCCACTGATACCCGGGGAGGGCCGCTGCCATGAGCCCCTCGTGCTTGGCTCCTTGGAGCGTCCTAGGCCCCGAATCCTTTGAAGAACTGGGTTAGCAAGTAAACTGCCTTTCTTTCCTTTTTCCTTCTGCACTGGCAGGTCCCATGCAGGTCTGAACTCTCCGGGGCCCCCTGCTTTGCTAGGAGCAGTGGTCTCTTATTCACTTCCCGTAGAGGCTCAGTTCAAACTCCTAGGCAAAATAATAGTACCGACGATGCTGTCATCTGCTGTTCCTCCTTTGAAATATTTGTCTTTGAAAGCCTCTTGCATAAAATTCAGACTTGTATTTCCTCAGGAGTACAAATGCAAACTGTGATCTCTAAATGGCAAAAAACGCCTCTCCCATTAAACTTCGCAGTGTGTTTTAATAGGAATTGCTCTTTCAAGTTCTGCGTTTGAGGCTGGAAGAGGCTGATTGGATTCCTTTTCGTTGAAGGGGGGAAAGCCAACAGAGGGAGAAGCAGTATAGGCCAGAGCCCATAGGGTTCCTGGCTGTGGTTTCTGGCCATTACCTGAGCTGTCCTTAATATGGCCCATGTGCCAAACTGGCCGGAAGTGGCGGCGCCAGATTCCAAGCTTTCCATAGTAGGAGTTAGTCATAGCCAGTGTTTCAAAATCTGTGCTTTTTACATATTGAACAAGAAAAGATCGAAAATAGGAGAAAATATGACTGTTCCTAAGACCGCCATGAGCTTTAATGGGTTTTCTTTTTCCTTCTAGGAGAGAACACACTTTGAGAATCTGGGCCCTCAGTTAACAGGGAAATCAAATGAAGATGGGAAACTGGGCCCAGGAGTCATTGATCTGACCCGGCCTGAAGATGCAGAGGGTGAGTTGCTGCTCCAGAGCCTCTGGTCTTTGCTGCTCCTAAAATGTTTAAAGTCATATGTGACTGGTAGGCTAGGACTGACTTTCTTGAACCCTCACCTGGATCTTAAACTGAGAGTGTTCAAGCCTGCCCCTCTTGACTGCCTTGTGGGTGAATGGTGGGTGGAGGAAAGTTGTGTGGGGGAGGTGATGAAGAACACAGCTGGGACTTCCCTACAGGCTTCTCTCTCCAAGGGTACTTTGCTGGTGCATTTTGTATCCTTTGGAAGTGTTTTAATGAAGTGCCCCTGCATCCATCTGAGGGAAGAGAATTCTGTTTGTTCTCCCAAGAAAAATGTGCAAAAGTGATTCTGACTTTGAATAAAGGATGGCTGGATCAATTGAAGCCCGTCTTTAGAAACCAGGCTAGTGGTCTGTAGGAGCATGCCGGTCTCTGCTCAATCCAGAGTGCTGGTTTGCTTAGCCTAAATAATGCTGAAATCTTCTGGAAAAGAAGGCCTGCCTGCCTGCCTAGCAGACCAGGCATTCACCTCAAACTTTGTCATGAGATCCAGGTCCTTTTGGGTTTACAAATCAGTAGGAACTTGCTCTCCTGGGACTAAGTAGAATTTACAATTTGGTTCGGCACTTAGGGAGCAACATTGCCTGGTTATTGACTGTGTCATCAGCACAGAGACCTGGCTGGTTTTCCCGTTAGCCTCTCCTTTGGCCAAAACCCTCCCACCAGTCAGAGAAGATTAATTTGTTCTTTTCAGTGTAACACAATACTCGCTCCTGTCTCTGGCCCCAAGCAGAATTCCTCCTTTAGCCTAAGGGGAGAGAACCTGGCCCTCCCTCACGCCCTTTAAACCGCAGCAGTGCTTCTGTGGCCTGAAACATTTCTCAGCAGCATCAGAATCAGACAAAAGTGCTGGACGGTGCCCAGGTACCAACCCAGGAGCCAGTGGCAGAAGCACAGAGCGGTTTTGCTGCTTGGGATTGAGAGATACTTCAGGAAGTTTCCAGAAAGCAGCCCTCTCCTAAGACGGCAGAACAGGCAGTGTTTGGTTACAGTGCTGGGCACATCATTGCTGCTTGGGAAATATTTGGTTGATTTCAATTCAACGTTTATTAAGCAACTGCCACAGTCAGGGGCTTGTGTCAGGCCCTGGAGAAACAAAGATAGACATGGCACAAGTCCTGTTCTCAAGGAGCTTACATTCTAATTTGGGAAGGACAACTGCATCCACAGCCATGATGCAAGGGAGGAAAGCTCAGCAAGAAAGGGATCATTTTCACCAGTTGTTTTTTAGGGGGTTGGGCAGGGAAGACTCTAAGGAGGAGGTGGTGTCTGAGCAGGGCCTTGAAACAACGGAGACTGGAATAGGAGAAGAAGCCATTCCCGGGATGCAGAGCTCAGTGCAAACAAAGGTCTGGAGGGCAGCTGGTACTAGGGCAGGCACTTGGGGACTTTTTCCCAAGGTGCCAAATTGGAGACTACTGATGGCATTTGTGGTCTTCAAGCTATGCAGAAACAATAGCATTCAGCACCTAGTTAATAGGAAGGATTCGTAAAAATAGAAGCCACCAGAGAATGCACTTCCATTGTCTCCCACCAAAACAAAACAGAGCAAGAACCTAGCTATTCCATAAGAGCTCTTCTACTGTCCTTAGGAGCAAACGGCCCACCTTACAAAGTTAATCCAAGGGCATTTCACAGTCCTCCCCCAGGCATGGTTTGTGCCACTTCAGGTGCACAAATGGCTAGCTATGTCTCTGACACAGAGTTGGGGGTGGGCAGAGGTGAACGAGAATAGCCCAGTGGCTTTGGGATAGAGAGGGAAAGGGCCTACCACGAAATAAGACTGGACAGATGGATTAGAGCCAGATTGTGGGGTGGTGGGGGACCTTGAATACCTAGATTAAAGGTTAATCTTTTATGTAGTAGGTAAAATTGAGCTGCTGAAGGTTTTGGGCAGAGGGTTATGGAGGGGAAGGGATGGAAACAAAAAACCAACCAAACCAAAACCAACACTTAAAAGACTAACAACTGTCTAGGTGAGAAGGAATGAGGGCCTTAACAAGGGGGAGGGGAGGGATGTAAGCTGTGTGTGTGTGTGTGTGTGTGTGTGTGTGTGTGTGTGTGTGTATGTGTGTGTGGTGTATGGCCCACAAGAAGCCTTTCAACCAGTGCAGGTCACTGTGCATTAGGTCCCCTGTGGACCATCAGGCTACTTAAAGTGTCCTAGAAGCTAGATACAGTCTCAGAGGCAGGTCTCAGTTCCAATCTCAGTTATCTCTGTTGACGGGCTTCAGCTTCATTGCTGGACCATTTTGTCTAACTTGCAGAGTGAAGTCTTTTCAATAATGTGGCATATCTATCTATCTGCCCATCTCTCTCTTTCTCTCTCCATATATCTCTGTTACATCATATAATAGTAGGTGTTTCATAGCACTTTGGGGGGATACTTTCTTTTCTTTTTCTTTTTTTTTGCTTTTTTTTGGGGGGGTAGGGCAATTGGGGTTAAGTGACTTGCCCAAGGTCACACTGATAGCTTGTGTGTGTGTGTGTGTGTGTGTGTGTGTGTGTGTGTGTGTATGTGTGTGTTAAGTGTCTAAGGCTGGGTTTGAACTTAGGTCCTCCTGACTCCAAGGCTGGTGCTCTATTCATTGAGCCACCTAGCCACCCCCTTGGGGGGTACTTTCATTGGTACAGGGATCCCTTTATCTTTATCTATTGGTGCAGGGATCCCTTCATGAAGAAATCCCTTTATCTATGCAGATTGGTGCCTGCCCTGCCGCTGAGGGCCTTAGAGCACTGAGAAATTAATTGATTTGTCTATGTTTATACAACAAGTGTGTGTCAGACACAGGGCAGGACTTGGACCCAGGTTTTCCTGACTCCGAGGTCAGGAAATGGCATAGCTGCTTCATGCAGTGCTTTCAGTGAAATGCCCTCCAGACGTTGATCCTTGATCAACTGCTAACTGCCAGTCAGGAGCTGTCTTCTCCGTTTTACAAAGACTCAGCAAGGCTGACTTACTCAGGGTCACAGAGCTAGTAAGTGTTGGAACTTAGAGCTTCCTGACTCCCTGTTCCCACCCTCTGTCCCTGACATGAGTCATACTGGTGGTCCCATGGGATGCTTGGGACCTGCTCAGTTGGGCCCAGGCTTGGTAGCCATGGAGACCTGCATTCTCTTCCTGGCTCTAAAGCTGCCTCCTGAAGCAATGCAGGGCATGTGCTGTTCACCTCTCCTCACCCCTGCTCTGATCTGGAAAGTGGGCATAAATAGATCCAGTTGCTTCTCAGTAATGCCCAGAGAATCTGGTGGGTGGTCTCAGTTGCTTTGAAGATCAAGAATCAGTGCATGGACAGTAAAGACAACCTTCCAGACACTTAATATCTCGAAAAGCAAAACAAAAACCTCACCATCTTTTATAAGCTGAGTACAATAAAAGTGCTGAGTCTCTGGGAGGCCTCCCAAGCTTTCTCTGTACTGGGTAGATGTGATTTCTTCCCAAAGCTAGTGTCTAGGTTTTTGGAGGGTAGAATTCTTGTGACCTTCCTTGGTGTGGCCCATTTCCCTTCCCCTAAATATAGTAGCATTTGTCACCCACTGCCTCTCCTGTTACTGTACCATACCAAGCAGCCCCACATGACATGTGTAACTTTAGAAGGATTGTAGTGGCCCGGGGACTGCTGGAGCGTGTGAAATCTTTTCCTCAGAAGCAAGCACTGGGTGGCCATTGAGTCTCTGTGTGCCTTGTGGGGAATGTGAGTTCATGAATGGAGTCCGGTTACCTGCTTTAGTGCCTACAGAAGCAAGATGTCTCTGTAAGGGGGTGTTGGGGAAGGGAGGTGGCAGTGGGGCAGGGCATTTGCAGGGGGAGGTGCCTTCTGCTGACTGCTAGGTTGCATTCCCTGGCACCTGCTCCACCCTAAGCCCAGTGCTCAGCCTTCGACACTCGGATGAGTTGAGTTACAGTTAATATTAAAGTCAATACAGGTTCATATGGTAATTCTTCCATTTTCACAGCCTCACAGAGATCCAAATCAGGAATCTTAGGCATTATCTTATTCAACCTCCTCATTTTGCAGATTAGAAAACTGAGGCCCAGAGAGTTCCAGTGAAAATCACAAGGCTGATAAATAGTTGGGTGAGGCTTCAAATCCAAGTCTTTGCATTTCCTGCCCTGTGGCCTTTCCCACTAAGGGATTCTTCGTGTGTGTGTCTGTGTGTGTGTGTGTGTGTGTGTGTGTGTGTGTGTGTGTGTGTGTGTGTGTGTGTGTGTGAGAGAGAGAGAGAGAGAGAGAGAGAGAGAGAGAGAGAGAGAGAGAGTCTGGTGAAGCCACTGGACCTCTTCTCAACAAAATGTTTTTAGATATATAAAGTGAGGTATGTAGAAGTACAAAGGAAACCATTTCTGTTGAAATACAGCAGCTGCTTTCTCAGGTGTGTGAAGAGACCTGAGGGTCATCTGGAGGGGAGCAGACCCTGTGCCTCCAGTTCCATAGCCCTTACCTCCCGTCTACCCTGGATTTGTACTCAGAGAACCAGTGTTTCGGTCCTGCTTGTGCCCCTGATTAGGTGCATGACCTCCTACAATCTTTTTATCTCTTTGGGCTTTAGTTTCCTCATCTATAAAATGAAAGTCTTAGACATGTTGACCTCTAACGTCCCTTCCAGCAAAAATCCCCTGCTGCTGGGCTGCACGAATGGTTCCCACTTTCTCTAGGATTGGGAAGCAGCTTTTTAAAGGAGTAGTACCTTCCCTTCTGCCTCTCTTGACTTCTTCTCCTTCTCTCACCCCCCTCAGCAAAGCCCAGAAAGACAGGTGCTACCCCAAACAAACAGACTTACAAATAAATAAACAGCACAACAAGAACCAGTATCCCAAACTAAAACCTTTGAGGGACTGCTCTTCTGGGTTATTTGTGAAGCTGAGTTCATGTCCAGGGCTAGGGCTGCTGGCACATGCCCACGGACTTTTAAAGGGCCTGAATCTCTCAGTAAGCATCATGGGCACTGACTCTCGAGCCCTGGATAGGGAGGCAGGGGGCTAAAGGCCACTGACAGAGGCAGCTGTGCGTGCGCATTAACCACTCATCAAAATCAAATGACAAAGCCCCACAAAGGGAAAACAGAAATTAAAAATATAAAAGGCAAATGGCTTCAACATTTTATTTTTAAAGTCCAGCTGTTATTTGGCTTGAATGTGACAAGACAGCATTTCTCGCTCACCACGATATTTATAAATCCCCCAATTCATCGGTGTTGAGGATGTGCAGAACGCGTTTTTGCCCTGGTTGGGGCTGATGCAGTGGAGAGCTTCAAGGGGGCTGAATGGCCCCAGATCCTTGGGCTCTACATAGGAGAGAACCAGGAGAGAGGGGATTCTCAGTCACTGTGAATTCATTAAGACTGATCCACAACTTTTACTTTTTTAGCAGATATCTGTGTGCATTTTTTTGTCTTCCTCAGAGCTCTGTTTAGAGGAGGAGCCAATCCTTATCCCAATTCACTTACCGTGGAGCAATGTAACATAGTGGAGAAAAACCCAGACTGGGAATCCAGAGTCCTGTGTTGTAGTCCCAGTGCTACTAATATTCTGTTTTGTGAGCTTGGACAAGTCATTTCCTTCCCTGGGCTTAATTTTCATCTTTTATAAAACAGTGGATAGGAAGTAGCCCAGATGGTCTCCAAGTTCCAATACAGTTCCAGTACTCTATGCTGTGTTCCAAAGTCCCCTTTTTCCCCCTAACATTCTGTATTCTCAGGTACTTTCCAGCTCTAACATCTTCGCTATAAGACCCCTCCTAGTTTTGACATTCTCTGTTCTATGATCCTTCCTAGCTTCTCTCCCAGTTCTGATATCCTCTGATGTATATTTTAAGAGCCCTCCCCTTTCTGACATTCTCTGTTCTATTTTCTAAGTGCCCTCCTATCTCGGACAGTCTATGTTCTAAATTATCTCAGCTCTGACGTTCCCTGTGGTGTATTTTAAGGTTCCTTCTGTTTCTGACAATTCTATTTTATGTTCCAAAATGCCTTCCAGCTCTGAAAGTCAATTCTCTCAGGTCCCTCTGATTATCAATGATCTTTGTTCCAAGGTCCCTACCAGTTCTGACATTCTGTGATCCTCAGGTCTTGAGAAAACCCACAGTGTATTTTGTTGTAGTGAAGATGAATTCTCCATGATGTCTTCCTGACCTCTAGGGCTTTAATCATTCAATAGCAATAGATAGATTCCTTCAGCTGGTAGAGCACACTTGTGTTAGTTTGTACAAGAACTGCTAGATAAATGACACTAGATCTGTCTTTTCCAATGTCCTAAATAATTCTCTTTTAGTAGGAAGGAATACCCCAATCTTAGACAAAGACAGGATGACCTCATTTTCATAGATGATCCTGTCAGGCTTAGAGAGATGAAAGTATATAACCTGCTCTGTGAATAAAAAGCTGCCTTTGGTTCAGTGGATTATGGACTGTGGGCACATGCCTTTAAAGAACTGCCTTAAGTTGTAGGGTTCTCTTCCTTGATCTGACATCTTCAGAGAAGGAGACTGTGGCTTGGCATAGAGCAGGATGGCTAAGTCAGTCATGCCCAAGCTTTGCCCTTAGGAGTCTTTATCAGAATTATGTCTCAAGATGGTCTCATCTTTTCAGATTTATGATGACCCAAGTAGTTTTGGAATGGAGATAAATCAGGAAGGTTGTCCCTGGAAGCTTTTCAGAAGGCCCTAGCTAGTGATAAGCAGACTTCTCAGAATCTGTTAACCCTTTCTCCTCCTAGGAGGACAAGTGGTTTGTTGCCCAGGACAACAAGGAAGTCCCTGGCATTGCCTGGGATGAGATCTAAGCCCAACTCCTCTTATCCTTTGAGCTTTGAGGGTCCTTAGATCAAATTCTCTCCTGGGGAAATTCCTCATATATGAACCTGTAGAATTTTAGAGTGAGTAGAGATCTCGGTAGCATTTTCTAACCTCCTACCCAGGTCTTGTCTCCAGTGACAAAGCCAAGCTCTATTTCTATGTCAGCTCTCATTTACTCATCCATCAAACAAACATGCTTTTATTAAGCACCTATTGTGTGCCAGTCACCAGGAGATACAAAGCTAAAAATAATGCAATCCCTTCTTGTTATAAGGAAGTTCTTCTTTATACTAAATGGAAATCTGCCTCCCTATAACATCCATCCATGAGGTCCTATTCAGCTCTTTGAATGAGCATGAAACTCCTTTTTTTTTCTAGTGATAGCTTTTTGGATATTTGATAATGTATTAGGAGACCTGAGTTTGAATTAGGTCCCATTACTGTGTGACTTTAGGTCATTCAGTTCTCCTTCTGGACTTAGGTTTCCATAAATGTTAAATGAAATGATTGGACCAGGTAGTGAGGCCTATGAATCTCTGACTTCACTGCTAAATGTTTAAACAATTGTGTGGCATGGTAGACTGCATTGCCAATCTCAGTGACCAAATGCACCAAGGAGAAATTGTTTGTGAGAGAGCAGTGTAGATAAATGTCAGATCCTGGAAAGGGGAGAGGAAGGCTGGAACTAGCCATCTGAGCAATTCTGGGGAGAGAACGGTAGAAAGCAGAAAGAGGACATTCCTACTGGATGGTTTCTTTTGACCCTGAAAGTGATCTTGGCTTAGTAGATCAACATATTCTGAATATTCTTTCTATGCTGAGTCCTACACAAGGTGCTATGGGGGAGCAGCAATATAGTCTTTGTCTTTGGCTTCAGCTGAAAAGCAAGGATAACAGAATGGGAAGAGTCCTGCGTGCAGAGTTCACAAACTTAGGTTTGAATCCAACATTATGACTAGGATCCCAGAAGTACTTCACTTACAATCTCTGGGCCTCAGCTTTGTCATTTGTAAAAGCAGGGTTTAGATTAGACCAGAAGCTAACCTGGGATTCATGAACTTGTGTTTTTAAAAAATATTTTGATAATTAGGTTTTATCATAATTGGTTTCCTTTGTAATCCTTTGTCTTTTGTGCATTTAAAGATATCCTGAGAAGAAGTTCCATAGGCTTCCCCAGTCTGCTGGAGTGGGCTTAGAACCCCTGCACTAGATGAACTCTAGCCCACAATTCTTTGTTAGTCTAACCCTTTCGGTACAAAAAAGAGAATACAAACTCATGTTGGAAAGGCTAGGCGATGTCAACCAAAGTTGTGTTTGGATACTGGGGATCTGGCCTCCCACAGCTTCAGGGAAGAGAGTGGACACTGGCTGCTCTCAGCTTAGAAGGATAAGCCCACCCTGAAAAATCAACTCAGAAGACAATGCTGTGAGCCATCAGACAGCCGAGGGGCATTTAACAGGCAGAGATGGGAGGGCCTGCAGAGCAGCCTTCAGGAAAAAAAAAAAAACAAGCCAGAGTTCAGAGGGGCCATGCTTGTGGCCTGGTGCTATACTGTGAAGATCACAAAATGTATTTTACTGTGGATATAAACGGTTTTACAGGAGCCTGTGCACCAGTTTATATCAGTACTATATATAAAGTGCAGCCCTCTTAAACAAACAGATAAAGTTCTCTTAAGGAAATATATTTGCTGCATCTTAAAAGCTCCAAAATAACTTTTAATGTTGGTGGAGAACAATTTCTATTGAATCCTCCAGGTGATGGAAAGCTCCTGTTGTGGTAGAAGAAAGAGGTTTAGGCAATAGAAGCCACTGGTACAGTACTTCCTGACTGCCCCTGGGCAGGTCAGCCTGGACCTGCTACATCGAAACCTAACAGCAGAAAAGCCAGGCCACAAATAGAGCATTTCTTTGGTCCAGCAAATAACTTTGGCTCGGGCGGCTAGGTGGCGCAGTGAGTAGAGTGTTGGCCCTGGAGTCAGAAGGACCTGAGTTTGGATCCGACCTTAGACACTTAATGCACACACAAAAACCTAGCCATGTGACTTTGGGCAAGTTGCTTGACCCCAATTGCCCTCCCAAAAGCAATAAATAAATAAATAAATAAATAACTAACTAACTAACTAACTAACTAACTAACTAACTTTGGCCCCCAGCCAGCATGGTGCCAGACCTCTGTGACAGGTTTTGTTTCCTCACCCTGTCTCCCTTTCCAATCCAGCTTAAGAAAAAGGCATTGGGTTAGTTACTGGAGATACAAAGACAAAATTAAATATATATTCCCTGCCTTCATGTAGCTTCCATTTTATTGGAAGTCTTTTGAAGCAGAAGAGTGGAGTGGCCGACACACTTTCTCAGAACCATGAAAGCATGTTTCCTTTGCCTGCCCCTGCACAAAGCATATATACACCATTAGTCGAGAAAGAAGACCCAGGTACCAGCAAGAATGGAGGTTAGAGACAAAGGCCATCTTCCCACTTCTTGACAGCCTGTTAGCCTGCTTTACCCAAACATCTAAAATCACAGTGGACTTGTGTGGTAAATGAAGGTTCTGCAGTCTATGCAGGCCAGTTTTGAAGTACAGGAAACTGTGAGGTTTTTATCTCTTTTGGTTATAATCAAAAAAAATGATGAATTTTGTTTTCATTATTCACTTATTCATTTACTCTTTGCCTTTAACCAATATTATTAATTGCCTCCTACATGCATACCACTGATAATGACTATGTTAGCAATAACTGTTTTATGGTGCTATGAGGTTTTGTTTTGTTTTTTTTTAACTCTTTCCTTTCAGCAATCTGGTGGAGTGGAGAGTAGAAGTTTTTACAGATGAAGGCCTCAGGAGGTAAAGAAACATAGTCAGGACCACACAGTTAGGAGCAAGCCAGAATTTGAATAGGGGTCTTTTGGCTTAAAATCTGATGGTCTAGAATTTCTTGCTGGTCGCATGTGCACTGATGGTGAAGGTGTTGATTTACAGATCATAAATGTGGTAAAGCATCCAAGGTGTTGTCATTGGGGATTTTCAACTCACCTCTTTTCCTCTGTCACTAAGAGTGGTGTTTTCTTATTTGCTTTTCGAGCTGCTTTGTGGAGGACCTATTTTTAGCAATAATCTCTCTGTCTCACATTTGATTCTTGTGTATCATCACAGATGATAACCAAGAATTCTCTTTCTGAGAGAAAGGAACAAGCATTTATATAGGGCTTACTATGTGCCAGAAACTATGTTAAGCACTAATTTCAAATATCTCATTTGCTCCCTACAAAAACCCTGTGAGGTGTAGGTACTGTTATTATATGATTGTTTGAGGAAACTGAAGCTAAGTGTCTTGCCCTGGGTTACACAGCTAAGTGTGAGGCCACATTTGAACTCAGGTCTTCCTGACTCCAGGTCCAGTACTCTACCCAGTGCATTACCGGGGCTTACAAAGTGCTTCCTTCACAACATCCAGGGGAGGTAGGTTGTATAAATATTATTATCTCAGCTTTGCAGATAAAGAAACAAGGAGGTTTGAATAAATTAAGTGACTGGCTCAGGATATTCCATGACTTTATTTAGTACTAATAGTAGTAGTAGCAGCAGCAATATCATAATTTATAGTTAACAAAGTACCTTGAATATTTTACCTCATTTAGTCCTTACAAAATCCTCTGAAGTAGGCAGCAGAAGGTATTGCCATCCCCATTTTACAGATGAGAATTGAGGCATGGAGCGTGTAAGTTATTGAGTTACTATAGATCAGAGTCAGAACTTGAACCAAGTCTTTCTCTTTTAAGTCTGGGACACTTTCTGCTTTAGCATGCTGCCTTCAGGGAACCAAGGTGCATAGTTACCAAGGCCCTAATTGGATTGTGCCCACGAGAAGGCACAAAGGTAAGAATTCATCACTTTTGCATTATTTTGTAAACTGTTACATTTAGGGGTCAGTCTATAAAAAGTAACCCAAACTAAAAGCTAGTATACCAAGTCTACGCCTGGGAGAAAATTTCATAAGCAATATATTCAGTCATTTAAAACTTATACTAAAGGGCGGCTAGGTGGCGCAGTGAGTAGAGCACCGGCCCTGGAGTCAGAAGGACCTGAGTTCGGATCCGGCCTCAGACACACTTAACCCACACAAAACAAAAAACCTAGCCGTGTGACCTTGGGCAAGTTACTTAACCCCAATTGCCCTAAAGGGGCGGCTAGTTGGTGCAGTGAGTAAGAGCGCCGGCCTCGGAGTTGGGATGACCTGAGATCAGATCCGGCCTCAGAAAATGAGCACCCACGCATAAATAATGACTAGCCCTGTAACCTGGAGCAAGTTACTTAACCCCAATTGCTTAAAAAAATAAACTTATACTAAAAACACAGATTGAAGCTTACTGGCGTGTGTATACACATACACACATATATACATACAAAATATATATATTACATATATGTATATTTCTTCCACTTTTATAGCATAGAGACAGTTTCATGCTGTTTCAATATAAGTTTCCCATTCCAAGGAAAGATAGGTCCTGAATGAGGACAAAATGAAAGTGGGTAATTGTTTTGTTGCTCCTGGTTTCTACAGAGCTGCTCATGGGATGGAGAAAGCCAATTCTAAATCTCTGGTCTTCTCCTCTTTGGCTCTGTCTGCCACAGACTTGATCTGAACTCAAAGATCTGAATTATGTCCCCCCAGCGAACACTAATTGATGGAAAAGGAAGGTCTCTTCCTCATTCCCTGACTTTGAATACATCCAAGGATTTGGTATCTTCCCTGCTTGGTACTAGTAGGTAAGAGATGAGTCTTGCTTTGCGGTGTTGCATCTTCATTGGATTTCAGATCCATTTTCCAGGGGTCATGAAGAAGGATGCTTACTCTTAAATATCACTGACAAAAGGATGTTGAGTAGAAGCATCTAATAGGGTGGCTGACTTGCATCAATGATAGACAGAGTTAACATGCTGAGGTAGGAAGGCTTATGAAGGAGTAATAGCATCATGCTAACAAAGATAAGAACTTCGCTCATATTTGATATCTAAGTCACAAACCAAATAGGTCTAAAATTTTCCATAAGCCATTAAATAGGAGGTAGCTTGATGTAGTGGTAAAAGCACTAGACTTGGAAACAGGAAGACCTGGGTTTGAATGTTGCCTCTGATGCTTATTACATTACATTATGACTCTGGGCAAGTCACTTCAGACCTAATTTCCTTATCTGTACAATGAAAATATTAATAGCTGGGGGGCGGAGCCAAGACGGCGGAGTAGAAACAGCTCTTCCAAGCCTCTCTGCCCCCAGATTCCCCCCAAACTATGTAAAAGGGGACTCTGAACAACTTCTGGAGCCCCAGCACCCACAGAACGACACAGAGAAGCTGACCTCCCGCTGAGGACAGCCCAGCAGCCCTGCAGGAAGGACCAGCGCAGCGGTCTGGGACCTGGCACCAGCGCTCAGAGCGCAGGAGCTGAGCTGAGCCCAGGTCCGCGTGAGCCGAGGTTTTAGCCCCAGAGCGGCAGGACCAGCAGCCGGATGGAGGAACCCCAGAATACCAGGAGCTGTGGCGACTCCAGAATTAGCAACATAGACATGCCTAGGACAAAGTAAGAGGTTAGTGTCCTATGGACTTTGGGACCTGTATTTGGGGAATGCGTCAGCTCCCTCCCCTGGGGGCTAGAAGCCGCTGAGGACAAACGCCATTTTGCAGTTTTCAGAGGCAGCTCCAGCTCCCAGCCTGCAAATTGTAGGAAGATCCAGCGATCAGTCTTGGGGGGTAATCACTCTTGCTTTAACCTCCCTGGATCTGGATTGTGATCTAGGGTGGAAGTTGTGGGTGGGTTTACAGCTTGCCAGAAACAGAAGTTGCCCCCCACACGTTCGGGACGAAAATTCCTCTATCTGGCCTTAAAGCCATAGTGTGACAACAAGCCCAAAAGTCAAGCAATTAAGTGGCAACATGCCAAGGCAAAGGAAACAGAAAAATGCAACCCTAGACTCCTATTTTGGGGGCATAGAGCGGGAAAAGGACTGTGAGGTCAGAAGTCCTGCTCCAAAAGCCCCAGGGGAAAACATGAGCGGGTTGCAGGCCATAGAGGACCTTAAGAAGGACTTTAAAAATCAAATAAGAGAAGTGGAGGAAAAATTGGAAAGAGAAATGAGAAGGATGCAGGAAAAGTATGAAATGAGGGTCAACAGCCTGACTGAGGAAAACAACACCTTAAAAAGTAGACTAACTCAAATGGCAAAGGAGGCCCAAAAGGGCAATGAGGAGAAGAATGCCTTAAAAAGTCAAATTTGCCATATGGAAAAAGAATCTCAAAAGTTCACTGAGGAGATTCATTCCTTCAGAGTTAGACTGGAGCAAATGGAAGCTAATGACTTTATGAGAAATCAAGATGCTGTTAAGCAGATCCAAATAAATGAAAGATTAGAAGGCAATGTGAAATATCTCATGGGAAAAACCACTGACCTGGAAAATAGATCCAGAAGAGACAATTTAAAAATTATTGGACTACCTGAAAGCCATGATCAAAGAAAGAACCTAGAAATCACCCTTCAAGAAATTCTCAAGGAAAACTGCCCTGATGTTTTAGATCCAGAGGGCAAAATAGAGGTTGAAAGAATCCACCGATCACCTCCTGAAAAAGATCCCAAAAAGAAAACTCCCAGGAATATCATAGCCAGGTTCCAGAATCCCCAGATCAAGGAGAAAATACTACAAGCAGCCAGGAAGAAACAATTTCAATATTGTAGAAACACAATCAGAATAGCACAGGACCTGGCAGCTTCTACACTGAGGGATCGAAGGGCATGGAATATGATATTCCAGAGGGCAAAAGAACTGGGAATGAACCCAAGGGTCACCTACCCAGCAAAACTGAGTATTTTGTTTCAGGGGAAAATATGGTCATTCAGTGGAATAGAGGACTTTCAAGCATTCTTGAGGAAAAAACCAGAATTGAATAGAAAATTTGACATCCAGACACAAGAAGGAAGAGATGCCTGAGAAGGTAATCAGGAAAAGAAATCAAAAGGAACTTATCAAAGTTGAACTATTTACATTCCTATATGGAAAAGCAATAACTGTGACTGATGATATCTTTCTCACTATGAAAATAATGGAAGAAGGGTGTGTGGTCATATGAATACATATGTGAATGTGTGTGTATATGGTTACAGTTATATATGGATAGAGGGCATAGGTTGAATTTGTTGGGAAGGGAGAATACTCAAGGGATGAAATTATGAGGTGAGAGAGGAAAGTGGCAAGAGGAGATGGGGAGAGACAGGGTAGGGTAAACTATCTCATGTAGAAGAAGCAAGGGGAAGTGGTTGCAAGGGAGGGGGAGAATAGGAAGGCTAAAAATGCAAAACCACATTCACATTGAATTTGGTTCAGGGAGAGAATGACATACATACTAAATGGGATATCTCAACCTGCAGCAGGATAGGGGGAAGGGGGATGAGAGGAGGGATGATGGATGGGAGGGCATCCTTGGGGGGAGGGGAGGTTGGAAGTACCCACTATAGAAAAGGGACAGGACCATGTAGGAAATGGACCAGGTGGGGGGTGGGATGAGTGGGAGGGAATTATAAGCAGCCTTGTACAATATATCTACTATGATAATGTTTTGCATAGCTAGACATGTACAACATGTACTGAATTACTTATCTCCCAAGAGGGAATGGGTGACAAGGGAGGAAGGAAATGGATCTGAAATTCGAGGTCTTAACATTAAATGTTTCAAATATATATAAATACTAATATTAATACTCTTTTGCTTGTAATAGGGAGATAAGATGTGCAGGCACTGAGACACAAAGATTCACCTTCCTCTAATGGAAAAGTTGAAGGGGATATGGGAGAAGGTATGGGAGAGAGCAGATTGGAGGAAGCGATATCTTGTGGGACTGCTATTCTGGGAGGTTGGGTAGGGGAATAATGGGGGGAAAATGATTGTAACTCAAAATCTGGTGGAAATGAATGATGTAAAACAGAAGTTAATAAAGCATTTGTTTAAAAAAAAAAAGAAAATACTAATAGCTGGGACCTCAGGGTTGTTTTAAAGATCAAGGGAGATAATGTATATATGAACATTAAGTGCTAGGTAAATGTTGCCAAGACACATAGGTTGCCCAGTAGATAGAACACTGACTTTGGAGTCAGGAAGATCTGAGTTTAAATCTGGCCTCAGACATTTACTCATTACTTCGGCAAGTCACTTAACCTCTGTTTGCCTTAGTTTCCTCATCTGTAAAATGAACTGGAGAAGAAAATGGCAAACCACTCCAGTATCTTTGCCAAGAAAACCCCAGATAGGGTCATAAAGAGTATGGCTGGACTGAAACCACTAAGCAAAAAGTTACCTATTATTATTTTTATTGGCCCCTTAGAAAGCTCCCAGTAAGGGACTTCCTCTACCAGTACAACTCAACACCTTGTAGTCTCAAGGCATTACCTGGAGCACTGAGAAGTTCAGTGACTTGCCCAGGGGCACACAAGCAGTGTGTATCCGGTGTGACATTTCAACTAAGCTCTTTCTGAATCCGAGTCCAGATCTCTGGCTAGTGTGCTGCTCTCCTCAATGTCATCATCAGTGATTGTTGTTGCCTCATTCCCATCTCCCCCCTCCTTCCCATATCCTATTCAGATAGAAATGGTCCTGAGACAAGTCATTACCCTGCTATCACTTCTTTATATTGAATGTTTTACAAACATTGTACAGGTGGATAAAATAGCTGCTTTTTGGAGCTGGATGAAACTATGATGCTCAAAGCTCAATCTCTGTAGGCCCACTGAATATATCCTTTGTACATCTGGGGTAGTAGTTAGGAAAACAGAGATGATAAGTACCCCATCATGCTCTCACATGATTTTGATCTCTCCTGCAAGGTCTCTATAATTTTAAAACTATTCATTCTACATGGGTTAGAGATTATGAGTATTTGTTATGATAACATCAATTTAAAATGTGATATATGTGATATATATATGTATATGTATATGTATATATATATATATGTATATATATGTGTGTGTGTGTGTGTTGTTCTGGGTGATTGAGGACAACTGTTTGGTCTGTGATAGTTGTCTGTTTGTAGTATAATTTATTAGTTGAGTTTTCCAGGATATTTTGAGGTCTGCATTTGTATCATGGGGATTTGTGCTGACCATCTGTCCATCAGTTGATAGCAAGCTTCTGATATGTAATTCTAGCTCCAAGGATCTGTCTTGCTGGGTATTTGGAAGAAGCAGTATTTTGCAGCCTGTAGTGCTGTGTTACACAGTCTCTACTGTTTTCCTTACACAATTTGCATTGATTGCTAAATCTGGACTCCTTAAGGACAAACTTCCTGTAAATTTGGGTGGCAGTACATGGTTCTGAATTGCCATCATAAACCCGTTTACATTTTTTTAAGAATCTGCAAGATTCAGCCATTTGTTTGAAGCTCCCTTGTTGGCACATGGTTGGTTACGTTCACATGGGTATTGCCCATGGAGGGCCTTTTGATTTCACTTTTGGATTTTTGCCATAGGTTGTATCTAAAGGTAAACTGCATTTGGTTGCATTTGACAAATCCCATAGTATGTGTATATATATATATACATATATATATATGTATATATATACACATATATGTATATATGTATATATATATATATATATATATATAAACTTTCAACTATTTACAATTATCAACAGTTTACTATTGTTCAATGAAATGATGTCTATTTTTTCTAAAAGTATTTCTATGTGATTTTTTAACCTATTCATCACATGCTCTGGAAAAATGCCATAAGATCACAAGACCATGTATTTAGAACTCTAGGAGTCCCCAGAGCTCATCTGACTCAAATGATGATGAGGACAGTAGAGGCCAGAAAATTTAAATGACTTAATGAAGGATATATAGTGACAGAAATGGGATTTGAATCCAGGTCCTCTAATTTCAAATCAAATATTTTTTTTTTTTGTTATGCCATGCTGTCTATCCTCTTCATCCATTTTTGGCAAGGAAATGTTAATTTTCCTATCACAGTCTTAGAGTGACAGCCTCATGTTTTATTAATATTATATGAGCTGAATTCAAATCCAGACTCAGACACTTCTTAGCTGTGAGACTTTGGACAAGTCACTCAACCTTGTTTGCCTCAGTTTCCTCCTCTGTAAAATGACTAGAAAAGAAAATGACCAACCACTCCAGTATCTTTGCCACCTCCCTGTAACTGCCATGCAGATCTCTTAGTTTTGTCCTCTGGGGTCAAAGAAAACAAGTCTAGTTGGTCTTCAACATCAAGGCATGTCAAATACCCAAAGACAGCTGCCCCGATTCTTTTCTTGTCCAGGGTAAACATCTCCAGGTCCTTTATTTGATGTACATAGGGAATAGTTTCAGGTCCTCTTGCTTGCTAGTAATATTTCTCCGATACTCTCCAGATTGCCAGTTTCCTACCTAATTGTTGCTGTTGTTGATGTTATGGATATTAACTCGGGGTCAGGGGAAGCAACCTACCCAAATGGTTGCTTCGTTTGGGACAGGATCCACAGCTTTGGGGATGAGCAGACTACATGAGGTAGCCATGCTGGATTCTGACCTTCCCTTCATGGCTCAAAAAACAAAAGGAAATAATTGACAAAGCACAGAAAATAGTTGAGGAGTACTTGTCTTATAAAATTTAGGATCTTAGAATTAGGAACTATCTTAGAAGTTGTCTAGTCTCATGTTGTTGTTCATCTGTATCAGTTGAATCTGATTCTTTTTGACCCCATTTGGGATTTTCTTGGCAAAGATACTGGAGTGGTTGGTCATTTTCTTTTCTAGTCATTTTACAGAGGAGGAAACTGAGGCAAACAAGGTTGAGTGACTTGTCCAAAGTCTCACAGCTAAGAAGTGTCTGAGGCTGGATTTGAATTCAGGAAGATGAGTCTTCCTGACTACCTGTCCATCTTGTCTCACATACCCAAATTTAATACAAATTTCATTTGTATTATGCCTTATTGTCAAGCCTCTACTCACAGATCTCCACTAACGGGGTACTCCCTACTGTATGATGAAGCCCATTTCATTTTTGGATCAATGAGAGGGTTAGGAGGTTTTTCTCGGTATTGAGCTGAAATCGACCTCCCTATAACTGCCATGCAGATCTCTTAGTTTTGTCCTCTGGGGTCAAGGAAAACAAGTCTAGTTGGTCTTCAACATCAAGGCATGTCAAATACCCAAAGACAGCTGCCCTGATTCTTTTCTTGTCCAGGGTAAACATCTCCAGTTCCTTTATTTGATGTACACAGGGAATAGTTTCAGGTCCTCTTGCTTGCCAGTAATATTTCTCCGATACTCTCCAGATTGCCAGTTTCCTACCTAAATGTTGCACATGAAACTGGACACAATATTTCTGTTGATCGAGGGTAGATATAGCAATACGGCGGCAATCGATGTACTTCGTTCAATTTACGTATTGCTATATCTGATGTGGCATGACCAGGGTAGATGATAACGGTTCTCTAACCAAGCTAATTTTGGACGCTGATTTTATTAATGTAATTTAAAATGTGCGTGTGTGTGTCAGGGCAGAGCACACAGGTCATTTGTACAAGGAGATTCTTTCATCAAATCTTTACAGTGAAGAAATTATACTGACTATTCCTCTCCTTTTATTTTTCCTCCATTTTCACCAAGATAAAAACACAAACTTCTCTCAGGACCAGTCATACTTAGAATTCTCTATGTCCTGACAAGTAGAGGGTTCACCAGGAAAAATAAATAGGAATGAGAAGCTAGTGAATTAAAGTTATTAATGACCTTCTTATTTGAATGCCATTGGAATAATTCAATTGTCTCCAATCAGATAATTTTAGAAACCAATTTCAGTGTCTTGTTAGTGAGAGTCAGGAAAACTGAGATCCTGTCATATCTCTGCCTACAACTACTGGTGTGACCTTTGACAAGTCACTTCTCCTCTGTGCCTTGGTTTTCTCTATGTTCTAAGGGTTCTTCTTGCACTGACAAGTTATGTTCTATTTTCTAAGAGGTCTTTGACATTCTATGATCCATGTTCTTTCCTAATTATATCTTGCTATGTTCTATGTTAGAACTTAGAGGTTCTCTCCCAGACCAACAATCATATGTGCTAGGACTTTAGACCCTTTCCAACTCTAGGATTCTAAAGTCTGTGTTCTGAGGTTCCATCTACTCTTAACAGTCGGTGTGATTCAGTGAGTGTGAAATACCTTTGCTTAAGAATTTTACTATCCATGGAAGTCCCATTGTATTTTTTTCTACTTAAGTGCACAAAAGATGTAGCATCTAGACAGGTAGGTAATATTTATAAATCCAGGAATATTAGAAACCAGGATTGTCCTGGAAGTGGTAGGTTCTGGGACCTCTGATTTGCTCAACAAGTCAGTCAGTGGGTAAAGGAGGATGAGTGGTTTCTTTGAATCCCAAGCTCTCCATAAGCCTACATTTTTGTCAGCACCATTCAGGTTTCACAAAGCACAGTATCATAAAAGTTGTATTTTTTAGGGATGCCCATGTACTGAGGGGTAGGGGTGCGACTATGTTCCTCAAATCCAGCAGTATTCAGTTTATTGGAATTAGTCTCATAAATAAGACCATGGCTTTGAGGGTTAAGTGAGCAGTCTCACCCTCCAAGTCAGTGGTCTGTGGGTTTTCCTTCAATTGGGTTCTCGCTCCCTACATTCTGCTTCAAGCCTAGGTTGAATGAAGCCCACGGAATTTGCAGCTCACAAGCACTGTGCTTTGGGATTGGGGTGGGGATGGGGAGTGGCAGGGAGCAAAGAGGGAAGGTCAGCTAAATCTCACCCAACTTCCCCTGGAAGGGCTAGGAACCAGAACCAATTGTCACCTTATTGTAGCTCCAGTCACATCTGGGCTTTGGCTAAATGGGTCCTACTGCTTTAGCTCAGCATTTTGCAAGTCTTACTTATGTGAGTACATATGGAGATGTAAATATCAACAGAGGTGATACTCTTGTGTAAAAGTTGAGAGAGACAGCAGGAGAGAGAGAGAGAGAGAGAGAGAGAGAGAGAGAGAGAGACAGAGACAGAGACAGAGACAGAGACAGAGAGGCAGAGAGTGATCCATCTATCTAGATTGTCATGGGAAACACTAGTTTAATCCAGATAAAGAATTTTGTTTAGATATGTGAAACAAATGTAACTTAATTAAAAAAGAAGAAGAAGAAAGAAAACTCTGCCCCTGAAACGGAAAGCCAGGGACTCTGGAAAATATAGACGGGTATCTTGCTGGCTAGAATTTCCTTCATTTTGCAAAGCCACGAGCCACATGCATCAGCTCACCACAAAGTCATTAAGTCTTTTTAAGCTCAGATGAAAAACATTAACAAATACCACAAAAGGCTTTAGTATGGCCCCTTTGTTCATTCACATATGGCACGTTATAACTCCTGCGCCACTCGGGTGGTGTGTTTGTTTAAGCTGCCTCCATCAGGCTGGGCCCTGAAAGAACAAAAGACATCTTGAGCAATCCTAAGCAGGAAGCGGTCTAATCTAAACATGGTTTGTGACACTCTAAGTAGAATAGAAAGGGGAGGGATTGATTAGTCATTAATGTCCAATTGGCTCCATATGGATGTTGCAATAATAAGGCCTTTCTCAAAGCAGTAGCACAGTTATTGAATTAGGGGTTTATGTTTCCTCCGAGCTGACCTTTGGGAATTCCCATTTTTGGTTCTTCTTGTTGATGTTTCAGGAGAATGGAGTCTCTGATAGGGAAAATTGAAGACTTCTCTGCAATAACCCTTGCTCATAATATTGTAAATGAGCACTGCGTTTACTTAACAGAGTTTGCATCTCTACCACATTTTCCAGTTTTAGGCATGTCCTTGAATCTTTTAGTAAGGGGACATTCAAACAATCCATTCAATGTTGGCATGAACCTCATAACTGGTAATGAGTTCCCCTAATGAACATAGCTGTGTTTTAGAAGTACTCTCCTTCTTGAGTGTGGGGAGTAGATGGGGAACGTGCCAGCTCAAGAACAGGATGGCATTGGCGTATAGGGGGATGTCAGCTGGCTGGACAAAGACTGTGAAATTTGGTCTTTCTTCCCTAAATTGAACATGTTTCCTGAGATCAGTTTATCTATTTCTAGCTTTTTTCTTGGAAAAACCACCCTATAGAGTCAGCTCTAAATTTCTTAATCCTCAACTTTTCATGGTATCTCTTTCAGAGGTGTTTGACTACAGATAGATAACTGAAGGGGAAAAAACGGCCCCTTTGGGAAAAACAGTAAGGAATTTTTTAAAAGTTCATATGTGCCTCCAGCTATTTGCTTGGTCAGTGAAGGTTTGTAGTTTTTGGAGACTACAACATTTACTACCTAATATGTTTATGAAGAGGAAAGTACTTTGTACACCTAAAAGTGACATGGAAATAGGACCCGTTGTTAGGATCCTCTCCCATGTCTTTGACCAACCAGGTTCAGTTAGGGAAATTATGAAATTATGGCCTTGCATGGGCTGTTCCATGGCTGCAAAGGAAGACTAATGGCCAGGGTCTGCAAAGAGAATGAAGAAAAACAGAAACAGGAAGAAAAGACACTCATTCTTTTCTTATCCTTCTCACTGATTGTGGTACTTTTATGTTTTTCTATCAATTTAGCCATGAGAGCAGCCAAACTTTATTATATTGGCAAAAAGAAATATGTTCTAAAACCTAACCAGCTTCCTAATTCTAAAATTCACCTCTCACTCTGATAGAATAGTATGAATAAGAAGTTTTTAGAAGGCTATAAAGATCACAGACAGAAAACTGTCAGCTATTCCATAATTTAATATATTACATTAAGATGAATTTGTTGTTGTCATTTGCGGGGCAGGGGTGAGGAAGGGGTGTGGGGAGGAGGGGAAGAATCAACATTGATGAAAGAATATGACAGGAATGCGAATACCTGCCCTTTTCCCTAATTTTTGATTTACTTTTCTCAATTTCTTTAATGATCTATTTTTAAAAATTTAGGACCCTGATATGCTTCTCATTTTGTATATTAGCACAAACAAGGGGCAATCATCTGTATCCTCCAACTCCAACCCAAATCTCACATGTGAGCCTCAAAGAGATTCTATTTGACAGACAGGTTGAAGGAGCTAAGAACCTACTTATAGTTTGAAATGCAGTGATTGTCAAGAGTTCTGATGTGCAACAAAACATTCTACATTTGTCTCTCTCTTTATTAATAAGTATTCAGTTACAGCTTAAGAGACCACTCAAGTATTTCCACCCTTCACTATAATTCTTTGTATAAACAGGACCATTTTCTCTAATTTACCTTGGACTCAACATAGTCATTCTCCTGAGGCACCTAGGGACTCTTCAGCACAGTTCCTGTGAATCAGAGAATTTCTGAGCTGGGAGGTATCATTACATTTGTCTAGTCCAACTTGTATGTCCCTGACAAGTAGTTATCCAGTCCTCATTTGATGACCTCTGGTGATATAGAACTCATTACTCTTTGAGGTAGTTAGTTCAGTTTTGAAAAGCTCTTGTGTATGTGGTGGGGTGGGAGAGGTGGGGGGTGGAATTCTTTTTATCAGAAATCTACCTCTCTGCAATCTCTACCCTCCTTTCCCACTAGTTCAAATTCTTGTTTATTAGATCAGTCAGGACAAGTCTCAGCCCTTTATATGAGAACCCTTGAAATACTTGAAGACATTTATTACTTTTAATTTTCTTCATCATCATCATGATCACATGTTTGCATATTTCTTTAAAGTTTACAAAGCACTTATTTCCATAAACTCACACCCATCCATAAGGCTACTTTTCTGAACTGAATGTCTCCTAGTTCTTTCAGCCTGTCCTTGTACAACATGATTTTCAGTCCATTTGCCATCCCAGTTACCAGTCTATAGACATGCTCCAGATTCCCAATGCTTTTCCAAAAATGTGATTAACAGAATTGAAGTTGATACAAATTCTATCCAGGAGAGAGGCCAGCAGGATGATCATCTCCACTGAGCTGGATACCATTCCACTTTTTAAAAATCAAGTTTATTGATGTTTTTTTCTTTATATTTCATATATTTTCTATTATATCTATTCCCTTCCTACTTCAGAGAGCCATCCCATATAACAAAAAATAAAAATGAGGGGAAAACAGTTCAGCAAAATTAAACAAGTTATTGAAAAAGCCAAATGTTAAATACAGTGTTCTCCCCCCTACCTATGGATTCCCACCCCTGCAAATAAGGGAAGACTACCAGAAGAGGTATTTTATCAGCCTTCCTTTGGAACCAAGTTTGATCATTACATTGTTCAATTTCAATTGTTTTATTTTTGTTCTTTCCATCTACGTTGTTGTACTCATTGTATGTAGTTTTCCTAGTTCTGCTTACTTCACTCTGCATCAGTTCATATAAGTCTTCCCATACTTCTCTGTGTTTATTTTATTAATTCTCCATATGCAGTGATATTCCATTACATTCACATGCCATTCCCCAGTCCATGAGCATCTATAGTTCTTTTCAATCACCAAAAGTCCTGTTATAATTATTACCATGCCTCTTTTTAAGGCAGCCTAAGATTGGATTTGAGGTAGGTAGGTTGCTTATTGGATAGAGCACTAGGTCCAAAGTTACATAATTAACATTTCTTAAATATTAAAATCTACAGAATATAGGGTAGATACTTTATGGAAAATTTATGGAAGGATATGGGCCAGAATTGGAGAGACAGAGAAGTTGTGGATAGGTTGTGGTAGGGAATATATTTACTGAAATGATAATGGATCCATCCAAATAATCAAAGTTTACAAAGCCCTTTCTTTGCAATGGCTTTGTGAGAAAGGGATCACAGGTATTATTATTTCCATTTCTCAGATGAAGAAACTGAGTCTAATCTGCCTATAATAAAACAGCCTATAAGAGTCAATGGTTGGTTTCAAAATTAGGTTTCCTAAGTCCAAAAGATCTACTTGTCACATGTTACCCTATCTATATATTGTTTATGTCCATCATAATTTAATTATAAGTTTTTCCTTCATTAAAAAATTGTGGATTGGCAGATCATCCTGCCTGATTTTTCTGTTTTCTTTCTAAATGGAAAGGTAACATGGTAGAGTGGACAAGGGATAGGTCTGGAGTCAGAGGACTGGGTTCACATTCTGTCTCTGCGGCTTTCTCCCATTGTGATGTTAGTTAAGCTTTCTGGCATCAGCTTCTCCCTCTGTAAAATGGAAGGGGATTGACTAGGTGACCCCAAGGTCCCTTCTGCCTTGAATTCCTCTTCTCTTCCTGAAACTGACAGCGGGAAGCACCCCTAGAATAATCAGGAATGGTGTGAGACAGTAGAAAGGATGCTGGGCTGAAGTTGGGTTGTGTGCTGCTCACTGTAGTATTATAGAAGGGATCCTCTTGAGAATGGCTCAGCCCAGAAGGGCTCCAGATCCCTGCCTACTTTGACTTCCTGTGATGAATCTGCCGTTGTCTTGAGTGCAAGAGAACATTTTCCCCCCTCAGCTACATGGGTGATGCTAGTCTCTCAGTCATTGTTAATGAATGTTGATGCTTCAGCTGTTCATCTTTGGTCTTCTGTAGATCTGCCCTGCCATGAGGGTTCTTCCTACTCTAGCTCAGGCCACCAACTTCTTTTTAATCTACAAAACTGCATCATTGCCTTTATTTTTTTTAAATGCCTATGTCCTGTTAAAAGAGGAGTGGGGGAGCCTTTAAGGAAGAGAATCAGCCATTGAACCACAAACCATGAGAGCAGGAGGGAACTTTAATGGTGACTTGAACTCATCTTTCTTTTCTAGAAATTGAAGCCAAAAGGGGTGACTTGGTCAAAGTCATGTAGTCAGTTAGTGGAAGAACTAGATTCAAGGCTGAGAAAATCCTAGATACACAGGAGTAATCATTTTAAAACAAAATTATCTTTTCATTAGCTGGGTATACGTTTCAAAAATGAATGAAATCATATTCTCTTTCCTTTGTACTTTAAAACATAATAGCAAGAAGTTAATTTTAGACTTCAAATACATAAATGGGGAGAAGAGAATTAAAAACAATTTTAGCATTATTTTCTGTTCTGATCTTCTTATTCTTCCTTTGAAGATCTTAAAAATGTTTTTCAATAAAATTATGAATTTAAATGCAGAATTAATAGTATCTGGCATTGCCACATTAAAATTATAGTCTCAAAAGTGCTTTAGATTATGGAAAGTTCTGGTGACTTTGTGTCTCTGAGGACTCTCAGTCTTTCTCTTATATTTTGGTCCAACCAGACTTCAAGTTCAGGTCCAGCTGACTATAGAGGCTTCAAAGAAACCAACAGGTGAGAAGCTTATATGAAGAAAATAGAATTGGACTAGACTTCTTATCAGAGGAGTCAAAAATACTCAGACTTATTAAAAAAATAATCATTTTTTGGAGGGCAGTTGGGGTTAAGTGACTTGCCCAAGGTCATATGGCTAGTTTGGGGTGTGTGTGTGTGTGTGTGTGTGTGTGTGTGTGTGTGTGTGTGAAGTGTTTGAGGCCAGATTTGAACTCAAGTTCTTCTGACTCCAGGGCCAGTGCTCTATTCACTTCGCCACCCAGCCACTATTCAATCCACCCAGCCTATTCAATCATTTTTCAATTCAATTCAGCAATTTATTAAGACTTTAGTATATGGAAAGACAAGATGCTAGGGATTCCAAGATGACCTGAAAACATAGACCCTACCCCCAAGGAGTTTTGGACTCAGATCTTCTCAATTTTTTTTTTCATTCTCCCTCCATAGAATCTTTTCCATCCATCCCCATGTTCCTTCCCACTCCCACTCCCACTGATGCTATAAACATGTGCACAAATGATGCTGATGATACAAAGGAAATGTGATAAAAGCAAAGAAAAGTGTTAGGCAGAGAGCTCTGAGAATTTTTCAGAAGCAGAGATCATTTTCACGTGGTAGTGGTGGTAGGGCAGGGGTCAGGGGCAGAGGGAGGGATCAGGGGAGGTGGCACCTGTCTTGGGTCTGGTAAGTAGAGGCATGGATTGCACTAAAGGAGGGCAGGACCCTAAAATGGTCTGGTAAACAAGCGAGTTGAACTACAAAATGAAGACAAAACTGATGGGATAATACTGGAATGATACACTGGGGTCAGATTGGAAATGTCCTTGAAGACCAGAAATATGGATCTCTACTGTTATCTGGTAGACAGTGGGGAACCACTGAAACCTTTGGGGGGTAGAGAAATGACATTGAATGGACAGTGCATTAGGAAGGCTATTAGAATAGCTGAGTAAAAGATGTTTGAGTAGAGACTGAAGGCATGTACCCTGAGCTATGGTAGATACACTAAGAGTGGAAATGAGAATAGATTCAGTTCAGTTTGTGGAGGCAGAGTTAATAGTATGGAGAACTGAGTAGGAGATGTGAGAGGAAAAAAAAAAGAGTCAAAGACCCCTCTGAGCTTTGGAGCTGGAATAAGTTTGAGCCATCATTCATAGAAATAGAGAAATCAGAGAGAGGGACAAGCCTTTTTTCTTACTTTACCATTCTGCCTCTCCATACTAAGAAAGAGGAAATAGGACATTTCAAGCAAAAGCCTCGAGACAGGTCTGAGGATGCTCCATTGCCCAGCGAATGGGGGAAGAAAGTAGTCTGTCCCTTTCCTGTCCCTTGCCCAGCTGCTTCCTTGCTGAGTGTCTTGAAGCCATCCACCAAAGCCTTGCAAACCTTTCCCTCTCTCTATTGGTGAGGAAACTCCCTAAAGTTTATCTTTCCCCCTCATTCGGCTCCTGACTCAGGGGAAAAAAAGCTTTACTTCTTTGTTTCATGGGGAGTGGAAAGTGAGAGCATTAAAGATGGCCCTACAGTGTTAAACACCTGTGGCACAGCAGTTAACTTAAAATAATATTGAAATGTCTTTTCATCTGACATTCCCCACAAACCTGTCTCCTTTTATGTGTATGCGGGCAAGTATATAAATTGCTGAATCCGTGTCAGTTGTAAAGTAATGGCATGGAGGACATCATAAATTACCCCGGTGATCCTCAGGAGAAGACACTGTGTCGTATCTGAATAAGTGTTTTGCTCCTAGAGTAATGTATGCCTTCATCTGGCCCAGCAGTCAGCATATTGCCCTGTGTTGATGGATATTGTCAGCTTGAAGCTACACTACATTTCACTGCGCAATAAACATGGCTGTCAAAGCCATAGCAAGTGAAATCAATTTATCCTGTATGGTCAGTGCATTTTAAATGAAATTAATGTACTGTGGGGATGGTGGCAAAAAGGTAGCATATTAGTTATGCATCCCATGCTCGGGGACTTTCCATGGAAGGAATCTCTCTGCCTAGCTAGTGGGGTCCATAGGAAGGGGGGCTGGCAAGAAGACAGTGTTGTGAGCCCTTTGGGATACCCCCATCTCCATAGAGAATGGGAATTCAGCAGAATAACCAACTTGTTCTTTTTATCCTGTCTTTTGTTGGAAATAAATAATGGTCGTGTTTATGAAATAATAATGCACTTTAATGTTCTAATTTATTACGGACTTTGACACCAACACATTTCTACTTAATCAAGGTATCCTGAGGTAGAGTGGTCGAGCCTAAGATTGATTAGTCCACATTGCTTCTGTACAATAACTCAATTGAACTGAAAGGATTTACTTTTTCCAGAAAGCAGTAATGATGCCTTCTAAAATATATTTTGCTTTTTTCTAAACTTGTAAGGGCAGCTATTCTGGCTTTTTCGTAAGGGGGATTGACAGTAACAATCTCTCCTGCTCCAAATTCAAAGGATAGATGTTCTCCAGCTGCTTCAATTTGCCAGGGCACCCCTTGGGTTTCTGGGGGTGATAAAGCTGCAATAGAACTGAGGGCTTTGGTTTCTCAAGGTAGGGAAAAACCAAAATATTTATCAGGGAGAGTCAGAAACCTATTTCTGTAATCTGCATAATACCTGTTCTAAAGGCTATTCATTTATACTGTTAAAACTCTGAAAGGGGGTGATTGTAGGGGCTACCTCAGTCCCTTTCAATCTGTTGATTATAAAGGAGCTCATTGAACTTAGGAAATAATACTCCTTAGGGGGAAGAGGCTGGCAAGGAGAGAGTGTTAATTTCAGCATAACTTCCATGAAGTCATTCAATTTATAGGAAGTCTTTGCCTCAAACCTCAATGCTCTCCATCTCTGTGCCCTCAGACCTGAGTGTTTCTGGGAGTGTCATGTTTGATCCCAGACTTTGGAGCAGACTCAGGGCAAGAACTCTCTCTACTAAACCAAAATGGTCTTGTCTGTTCCCTACTATGTGCAGGGGACTTTGCTCAGTCATAAGAGAGATACAAAGATCATTCAGAAATGGCCACCTCTGCCTTCTTGGAGCTCACATTCTGGTCAGAAGGACCTGGTACATATATAATTGAGCAACACTGCTCAGCAGCCATATTTCAGTCTATTTTAATTCCATAATAATTTATTTAGTGCCTCCTCTGAGCCAGGCACGGTGCTAAATGGGTATTAGGGATAGGAAGATAAAAATGAAAACAACTGCCTTCAGGGAGCTTACATTATACTTTGGAAAACAACATGGACACATGTAAGTAAAATAAACATAAAATCATTTTTAGGGGAGGCTCTTACAACTGAGGGGATTGGAAAAGGTTTGCATTTAGGTTGTATTATTTCTTTACTTAGCCCGGATTCTTAACCTTTCTCATACCCTGTACCCCTGTGGCAGTCTAGGGAAGCCTGTGCACTCTCTCTCAGATTAATGTTTTTAAATGCATGATATAAAATATATAGTATTACAATATATACAAACTTAGTCAAGATATAGTTTCCAAACTATACTTTAAAAAAATGTTCCCATCCCAAGTTAGGAAGTAGCCCCTGAGGTGAGCCTGGAAGGAAAGCAAGGATTCCAATGTTCAGAAAGGAGAATGACCGTCCAGTATGGCTTTAGGTGGCCAGGGTTTGTGTAGAAGCTGAAGGTGGGCAAGGTAGTAGAACAGGGAAGACAAATGAGCCAGGCCTAGATCTGCAATCCAGCTAATAATGCTTTGCACCCGTCTTGTGTCTTCATGCCCTGACATTCCAGGAAGTAAAGCCGTGAATGGCTCTGCAGCTAAACTACAGCAGTATTATTGTTGGCCAACAGGAGGTGCCACGGTGGCTGAAGCCCGAGTCTACAGGGATGCCCGGGGCCGGGCTAGCACCGAACCACACATCAAGCGACCAATGAATGCTTTCATGGTTTGGGCAAAGGACGAGAGGAGGAAAATCCTTCAAGCCTTCCCTGACATGCACAACTCCAACATTAGTAAGATTCTAGGTAAGTGTCCCAGTTGGCTTTCTTCTCAGTGACTGCCCAGTGGGGAAGGGGAGTCAATGTGGGAGGGAAGTAAACCAAGAAGTGGGAGGGAAAAGGAGATTGTTTGGTTAACTGTGTTCCGAGGAAGCTCAGGAAGTTCGGACAATGCAAGAAACCTTGGCCTTTGGTTGTTTGCCTCTGTGCCATTGATATGGTGGCAGTATTGCTCTTCCATTTCTTTTTCTTTCCTTTCCCTTTCCCTTGTTCTCTTTTCCCTTTTTCCTTCCTTTCCCTAATGCAGCTCAGACCTCCTGAGCTCAAGCAATCCACTGGTCTCAGCCTCCCCAGTAGCAGGGACACAGGCATACCTCACAGTACCCATCTTGCCCTTTCTTTTCACAGAGCTGGCCAAGGTGAAGAATTCCTTTCCAAAACAGTACTATTAACGTTTGCCTCCATGCATTTTAGCCTCTCCAAGCTTTCTGCTGACATAGTAACAGGAGTGCAGGAAAAAGAGGTTTTTTTCCCCTCTCTTTTGTAGAGGAGAGGTAGGGAGAACCCTGGGTGTTAAATTCACAGGCTGCCACAAAGCCTTAGAAACACTTACAGACCTTACAGTTTTCTGCTACAATAATTCCTTGTAATATACCCCATCACAACAGCTCATCAGAAACTGCTTGAAAACCGAGAGAGGGCATGAAATTCATGGCACTCTGAACAGTGCCTCTAATGATAATTTGGGAAACTTGTAAAATAGAGTTAGATTCATGGTAATAAGACATGACTGGTTCCGAACTATTATTTCATAATAGCCGATGGAACATCCAGACAGCAGGTCAAAGGTCCTTGGTGTGGCTGCACCCTTTCATAATGTTAAGCAAGTTCCCCGGGGCTGACTCAACACTTGCCTTGGCCAACCAGGACAGAATTGTCCTAATGCAGCTCCTTCAGTTTGGAATTATTATCCCCAACATATTGAACATATTTTATTCAATATGTCGCATTAGAGTCAACATGTTTCTTTTTTAAGGGAGGGAAAAAAATCCCAACAGAAAGCAGCACTGTTCTATTTAAATTGTCATGATGTGACAAAATTCCCAAGGAAGCAGATTAAGATGCTTTAAACACATTTAGAGCCAGAAACTGTGGTTTAATTTTTTAAATGTTTTGTTCAAAAGCAATAAATATTTAACCTGAATAAATATCAGTGATTGGGGGCATACACAAATACACATGTTTTGCCTCTAGATAAATAATTTAACTTAATTCTGAGACAGTGTGAGTCAATGACCTCTTTGCAAATTAGAAACATACATCAGAATGAAGAGTGGTGAAAAGTTAAAACCCAGGCTTGTCCTTATAGCCTTTTAAGCTAAAGATAGATTTTTAAAAATGTCACTAACAATAAAGTACTTAAAAAAAATCAGTATTCAACTAAGAGACATGTATGGATGCTACGGTCTTGAATCCTAGACCCCTTTTAACTGAAATGGGCTGCATAAAGACAGTTGATATATAAATATATGTCTGTATATATATTTTTTCTGTAAGCAAAACATCCTAGAAATCAATGTTTCTCTGTCCTAAAGTTCAATATCTTGCTTGAAAGTTTTCATAATTTTAGCCTGCCATTTCAGTAACAACATGAATAGGCTTTCAGTTGGGTATAAAACCTACCCTGTTTAAAATTTGGCAGCTGTGGAGAATCTATATTATTTGTGTGCATTCTGCGAAAAAACCATTAGGAGTATAGTAACTGTATTCATTAAAATGTAAACTTTTGGCATAAATATTTCAGGAGTGCCAGAAATACTCTATCTGTTCGGCATGGCATTAACCTGCCAGAGGCTAGGCTAGCATGCAGAAAGCTTTGTGCAGAGACTCTCAGCACCTTCAGCTCCTGCCCTGAGGAAGGAGCAGAGAAGGGCCATACTACCAGGGCAGATGTGGGGTGCTGCTGGTTGCAGACACTATTTGTACAACTTTTTCATTTGTTTACATAGGGACAGAGTAGCTGCCATCCTGTGCTCCCAGCTGGATGTAACAGCTTTCTTCCCCAGGGAAGCACACATACAAAAATGCAGTTTGTTACACTTAAAAAAATACATCCCTTCCTTGTCAAGTGTTTAGATAATTTCTTATAAACAATATTAGAGATTTGAATACTTCTACCTCTTCCTGTATAAACTGTATTAAAATTTTTAGTCATTTTATTGGTGTAGCTATGAATGAACGTTTACAGTCCTTAAAAGTGGTATATATAACTGCAACGCTGCTTTCCGGTTCTTGAGCTAAAACTTCCCCAGGAGAGTTCAGTGCTTTTAATTACTACTGGCCAAAAGAAGACAATGTGCCCAGACAGCAGAGTTTTAAATCTGTTAGGATGTCAACATCTGCTGGCCTCCTTTCAAAGGGTGGGCCTGTCCTACCCTGGATATTCGGTATGTGAGAAGCACTTATATTTCTGGAACCAAGTGAACTCATCCTAAACTTCCTGGGTCACTCTAAACAATTCATAGCCTTCTTTATCAGTTTAAATCTTAAAAAAAAAAAGCGTGGAGGTGGCAGACAGACAATTCAGGATTGGAGTGGAGTTGGGATAGTCTTGTGAATTAAAGCTATTGTATAGTTTAACTCTGACTTTGGGTTTGGAGAAAAGGCAATTGAACCAAGGATTATTAAGTACCCACAACGTATAAATTCCCATGCTCAGTGCCAGAGACCCAAAGATAAGGAATGGCAGCATTGGGATAGATGGTTATAGAAGGCAGCACACACTTATCTCTAGGCCCATTTGGGAGAATTGGGGTGGCTGGTGTTCAGAAATGCCACAGAGCAGGGGGAGCTGGGGGGAGTCAGAATGTCCCCTCTTTCCCGTGGGACTCAGTGATGTTTTGTCTACAGGCTCTCGCTGGAAATCCATGTCCAACCAAGAGAAGCAGCCATATTATGAAGAGCAGGCCCGGCTGAGTAAGATTCACCTAGAGAAGTACCCGAATTACAAGTATAAACCCCGACCAAAACGCACCTGCATTGTTGATGGCAAAAAACTCCGCATCGGAGAGTACAAGCAGCTGATGAGGTCTCGGAGACAGGAGATGAGACAGTTCTTCACTGTAGGGTAAGATCTATGCTCTGGGTCATGCAGGCTTTCCTGCCCCCTGGGGCCCAGCTGGAAGCCCATTCCATCATTTCTCCAACACCTCCCATGGTCCAGGCACTTACTACCACCCACAGCAGGGACTCAGCTATCAAAGAAACAAAAACTGTTCTTGTCTTCAGGGACCTTACTTTGGGAGGGGGTGGGGGTCAAGGGAAGGGTGACACCAGATTAGAAAGTAAGACTGTAAGATACAGATAAGAACATTAGAATATACAGTCATTTCTGAGGGGGAGGGTACAAAATCAGAATAGTCTTCCTAAGGTGAAGAAACAACCCCAGAAAAATGTTGGGAATTTGTCTGGAGGTGGCACCACTGGTTTGGCTGTGCTCTGATTCAGCTTTGGGCTTTTTCTGGTCCTGATATGTTATTTCATTAGTGTGATGCAGTCTCGGTATAAAAGGGCCCTCCACTGATACAGAATGGCAATTCCTCAGTAAGTTATAGTCCCAGAAAGCTGCCTGGGGGAGGATATCGAGAGGATAAGTGACAGTTTAGCCCTGGTTACAGTGCTAATATGAGTCGGGGGAAGGAACTGAACTCCTCAGCCTTCTCTATCCAAAATTTTCTTGTTTTGAGGTGACTCTTAGAATTCATTCAGTCTTACAAGTACACACATGGCTCTGCTGCGTAGCAGCAGCACCCTTCACCTAGGAGCCTAGAGAAGCTTGTTCTTTGTCTTCTAAATGAATCTAAGATGGTTGGTGCCCACACACGATGTTTTGGATACTTTATTTAAAACAAACAAACAAACAATGCCTCCCCCGCCCCCAAACCCTGAGCCTTAAGAAATCCCCAGAAGCCTTCTAGATTCCCCTTATTGTGCTTAGGACTCTAATCGTAATAGTCTGCTTTTGTTGTGGGCTCTACCATGAGATAATTGACCTTGACATCGGTTACGGGGCCCTCACTTTTTGGCTCAGAATACTGGACTCCTGTTGCAGTAAATTATTCTGCGGTGGAGGCAGCAACAATGTGGATTTTTCTTGCTGAAATCAGGAACTAGACATGTTTTTGATATCTGGGAGTACGATTTTATGTCATTCTGTTTAAGAATTAGGTAATAGATTTCTGGTATAAATTTTGACTTGGCTGACTTACTGTCTGCACCAAGAGAAGCTGTTTACCGATGGCCCCCCAGTAACCGCAGTCATGGCAGTACAGTTGGCTAGCCGCCATTGATCGAAGGGGCTCGACGTCTCTCTCTTCCCCAGGGAGGTCTGGCAGAGAGGGTGAAGGGACAGGAGGACAGACAGTGCAGCTAAAGCTACAAGCTTCAGCCTCAGAAGAACTAATCTTTGACTGGGGAAGCCCTTGGGAGAGGGCTGGGAGCAGGAATATTATTTATAGGAGAAGGCAACAAGAGGAGTCCCATTCATCGCTGCTAACCCTAGGCAGGATTGAATCGCAGGACTATACCAAGGAAAGAGCAGACCGAACTTGAACATGCAGTGAGAAAAGAGATACCTCAGGGGAACAAACGGGGAGCTGCTTTTCTGTTTATAAGAACAGCAAGAAATGTAATCCAGGGAACAGCAAATTGACTTCAGTCATGTATGGAAGTGGGATGGCAGAGAGTTTACATCTGAGCAGATGACTTGGAAATGGTTTGGGAGAGTTTAAGGCTCAGCCCTAGGTGGAAAGAGAAAAATGGAAGGGAGGGTGTTGTAAAATCTCATGTTTGGATGGAAGTGTCTCCAGTAATGATAATGCTAGCCAGCCTTCATAGGGTGCTTCAAGGTTGGCATGGGTGTTGTGCTTGCTATCTCCCTTGATCCTCACAACAGTGCTGGGAAGTAGGTGCTGGTATTATTACGATTTTACAGGAACAAGGAAAAGGGAGGGAAGTTGCTTTGGGTAGGACACAGGAGATATCATTGTGCTACAGGGCAAACTGTTTCTCCTGGATCAGGGCATCTCATGTCACAGCAGGAACAACCTCCAGTAAAACTGGTGCCCAACACCAGCATGGTAAGGAAGTTGTGCTATAGTTATGTTTCATTAGGATAAATTAAGAGATATTTCTAATAACCCCAGCAGGAAAGCATTGGAGGGGCTTGTTTGACTCCCCCTCCCAAACTCCCAACACACTCTCTGAAGGCAAAAAAAGTGGTTTTTGTTTGTTTGTTTTGAGACTAGGCCTCTCTAACTTGCTCAGGTTAGAGATGCATTAGGCACTCATAGGCTCAACCCAACTGCAGATGGCTCAAAAGCTTTGACTGCCTCCCTGACCATCCTGGGCACCTGGTGGTCAGACTTAGTAAGAACCCTCAATGGCTTTTAGCCCTATTGCAGCTCAGAACTGCTTAGCTCAAGTGATCCACCAGCCCCTACTATACTCCCATCCCACAAGAGCAAGGATTACAGGTATGGCAAAAAATCCCCCAAACTATAGCATTTTAAAACATCTCTGCTTCCAAACTCAAAAAGTCATTTGAGAGCCCAAGTTCAGTAGACCTATTGCAATGCACATGACCATAGGATCATAAGGTGAAGTCCTTTTTGAATTCTTTTTCTACAAGTGGAAACTGAGTCTTAGAGGCAAAAAGGCTTACCCAAGATCAACAACTGGGGAAGCTAACATTCAAACTCAGCTCTTTGAACTCAACATTCAGGGCTTTTCCTCCAGGATGGTTTTTGTTTCTGCCTCATTTTCTCATGAAGTGAAACTATGTCTTACATATTAACTCTGCATCAGTCTTGGACTTGTCTCAACCATTATGGACAAAGAACCCAAGAACCTGGGGATAACCCAAAGTCTTGATTTGAGCAGGAAATAGGTAGAGAACTTAGAACACAGTCCCACCATTCTTGACTACCTGGGATACTGCATCTAGGAGCTGGTAGAATAGACACCCATATAGTCAGTTGGACTGTGCTGATAAATTCCCGCAGAGCGTCTGATGCCCGTGCTTCCCACTTTGTTGGCCATTTCCTGATTCTGATTCAGTTGTTATCCCTTTCTGAGGTTGGCTTGCCATTTAAATCCAAAGTCACCATGCAGGATTTCTGTTTGCAATTCCTTTTATTCCTGTAAGTGGTTGTGCTTGATAGATTATTAACTTCCCTAGGTTAATCTTTTGAAGTTGACCTTCTTTAGATGTGAGGTTGTTACAAGTAGAGTAGAAGAAAAAAAACAAACACGAAATTCAAAGATTGCTATTGACTTCTTGATGGGATGGGGCAGGATCAATATTTATAGCTGCTTGTTGGGAAGACTTGCATAACTTTCAAGCTAATAAAAATCACATAGAAGAGGCAAACACTAGAATGTCTTGCCCTAAGTATTCAAATAACGAGCTTCTTAGAGGTCCTTCTTTTCACTAATTCCCCTTAACCTTTTGAGAATATTTTAGAAAAATAACTACTATTAGGTGAACTTATTAATAACTTAAGTCAGACCATATCCTGGATATAATTCCCTTCCTGGAGTGGTACGGCTCAATTCAATTCATTTCAGTAAGTATTGTATTAATTGCATAGTATTTGTGAGTCACTGGACTAGGCAGAAGAATACAAAGATAGACATGCCTCAAGCCCTGCTTTCAAGGAGTTTCTAATCTCATAGGGGTTGCAGAGGGGGAGGGAAAGGATAAGTACCCAAAGAGCTATGATAGGAGAGTAAGATAAATGTAAAGGACAGAAACAAATAACTAAGCTACATGCAAAGGAGAGATTCAGGTAAAGAGGCTGGATTTGAGATTTGGGGAGTGGAAACATCTGAATTTATCATCTTCCTGAAGAAAGCATCACTTAATAATAAGGAAATTGTGTTTTGGGGGATTTCTATACCTCTAAGAGTCTCTTCTCCCCACTCTCATGATTTAGTAATTTTGAAATAATCTTCAGCTAATTTTAAACTTTTCTTTAGTAATTTCAATGTGTAGAATACCTTCTTGAACAGCCTTGGATAAGCCTTGGATTTGTGAAACTGAGATTTAAGAGATCCAGTGTTCTATCCTGGTTCACAGGGTGTCCAAGAGTGAAGTATTATCTTTTCCTGGGCTTTTATTTCTTTCTTTGTAAAGTGAAAGAAGGTCTTCTAGACTATGGGGTTTTGCTGTCATGGACTTCTTGGTCAATCCAAGAGGCCAGTTTTGTGCTCCTTGAGCTCTGGAAAAGCCAATATAACTTTTGGTAGTTTGGGGAAGACTATGAATTCCTTCTTAAAATAATTTAAATAAATTTTAAATACTTTAAAATAATTTTAAAATAATAAAGCTTTTAAAGAAAAAAGTAAATACTACATTACAGTTAGTAAAAATAAAGATGTAATTATTTTCCAATCTAAGTTTACAGATCTCCTGAAATCTATCCATGGACCCCTTGGAGCCCTGGTCTAGATGGTATCTGTGATCTCTTCCAGGCTTCATGTCGGTTCACAGGGAATGATGTAGAAACCATAAAATATATGGTTTCCCATGGTTTTGTTGACTGTAGTCCTAGTCTTGTAACTGGTCCTTAAAAAGAAAAAGAATTCCATTCAGTACTTTTCACATTTCTAATTTATATGAAAAAAAATTGCATTCTCCTTATCCATGAGTGATTTGAACACTTAGCACTTTGTGTCTTACTCCTAAAGGCACTGAATGGAGCCTTTAAGGTGTTTCTAACCACAGCATACACGTCTGAAACATATCCTTGACCACCGTTCTGAATGACTCTTTATTACCACATTATCCTCCTGTCTCAAGTGTTGAAGTCAGACCTGGGAGGGAGGATTTTGAAAGATAACTTTTATTCAGGTCTCCTCTACAGGGGTGATTTCAGAGGCATGGCACAATCTCCTGATGTAGAGAACTAGGCTACATTTGTTTCTTGACCCTTTATGGAAGAGTCTCTCAAAGGGTCAGCAAACTTTAGGCATCTGCCTGTCTAAATACACAGCTCATTTTGCTACAGGCCAAAGCTAGACAGCTCTCTAGGAAAATGCTAATGATCTGGAAACTCTGCTGTAGAACTTGGCCCCCATCAGGGTCCTTCCCAATTGCTGCTGTTGCCGGTAAGCATTCTTGCCCATCTCTGTAGCTGTGTGCTATATGCACAGCTTTTCAGAAGCTTTGATTTTGATGTGTTCCTTCCTGATTTTGAAGGCCTGCTACCTGCCATCTATCCCCCACTTATGAAATCTGAAATTCGGATTGCAGCCTTGCCAACTGATCTGGAAAATAACATTTTAGGCAAGTAATTCCTGATAGGCTGAGGCCTCATGGCCTAACTGGGGCTTGCTGGAAACATTTTTCAGTCAATCAATCAATCAATCAATCATTTACTCAGTCAGAAAAAAATTTTTGTGTCCCCTACTATAGATCTAACACTGTACAAGACACAATGGGAGACAGAGATGATAAACAACAAAAGTTGATCTAGGGCTTTTGATCTAGGGAGAAAGAACAGATGGCAATACATGACATGATTACTTATCGTAGATGACAGTGACAAGTGATGATGAGATCTAGTATTTCTATGTAATATGTCTAGGTTTGTGAAACTTTTTAAAATATTTTTTTTTCTTTTTTGGGAGGGAAGAAGGCAGAGCAATTGGGGTTAAGTGACTTTCCCAAGGTCACATGACTAGTAAGTGTTAATTAAGTGTCTGAGGCCGGATTTGAACTCAGGTTCTCTTGACTCCAAGGCTGGTGCTCTATTCACTGTGCCACCTAGCCGTCCCTGTTTGTGAAACATTTTGCTTGCACTGTCTCATATGCACAGTATTTAGTATAGTGTTATAATCTTGGGTACTTTCAAACATCTCTAATGTCATTGGTCTGGAGTCCTCATTTCAATGCTGCACATCACACGTAGATCTTGCATATGGTCCACTTCACGTCTTACTCTATAGCTCTTTTCCCAGGGTGGAAGTGGTTCTGGTTTCTCACTATTACATGACCTTCTTTGGTGCTAGTAAAGAGAGCAGGATTCTTAGAGCCATGCTTTTCTAGAATTTCAGAAGCAATAAGGGCTTTCACAAGTTGTCTAGTTATTGTAAGCACTGAAAAGAGTCCTGCATCTAGGGTCAAAGAGCCTGTATTCAAATCCTGGATTTGCTAAATATCCATTGGGCCTTGGGTAAGTCACTACTTCTCTTGGCCTTATGCCCCCTCTTTGATAGCCATCAATGGATCCATATCAGCTAATGAATATTTTAATGGGTCTATGCTTACATCAGTGTGGGTATTCCTTCTCCTATGATGGATTGTAATCCATCCACACCTTCCTATGCAATATTATTCTCATTCATAAATCCGGTATAGAAGACCTTGCTCAATACTGGACTCCTTTCTCTGGATCTCTGAGTATTTTGTACATGCCATTGTGACTCTTGGGCAGACCATCTGTAATCGCTTGTTTTTGTTCCTTGAGCAGCTCACTTCTTTTCAGATTGCTGATCAGCTCAATGATGATCCTGATCCCCCTTCTGGAATGTGGGTCCTCATCATTGGTGCAGCCCACGTACATCTACCATGTGTCACTCCATTGTTCCTTAGATCCCTTGCAATTCTGATTCTTTTGAGATCATAATATTTCTGATGATCTAGCATGAGTCACAGCTATAATATATCAGTAGGAGAATGTTGTGATAAAAAAAAATGAGCTTTGACAGCAGAGAACAACTTAAAACCACTGAAAGTGCTGCATCATTTCCTAAATGCTATCTAAATCACTTTGGTCCTATTCAAATGTGGATCCAACTCATTGTCCAACTACAGTACTTGTCCTAGATGTAGTCATGGTCTTGGGTAAGTGTCTGATGGGCAACCCAAGTAATTACATGCCATAGTTTGGACAATATATAGTTGTCATCATTTGTTTTTTGGTTTCCCTATATGTATTATTCTGCCAATCTCTTTTGAGTGGGTGTGTAACTCCTTGAGAAGAGCAGCTGATGATGTAGTAGATAGCTCTGGGCTGGGAATCAGGGAGACTCATCTTCCTGAGTTCAAATCTGGCCTCAGATTCTTACTAGCTATGTGACCCTGGATAGGTCACTTAGCTCTGTTTGCCTCAGTTCCTCTTCTATAAAATAAACAGGAGCAAGAAATGGCAAACCACTCAGGATCTTTGCCAATAAAATGCCAAATGGACTTGTAAAGAGTCAGAAATGACTGAAACAACAAAGCAAGTAACTCCTTGAAGTTGAGTATTCCTTGGCTCTTCACAATGTCATTTGCCATCAGGTACATCAGGAGACCTCCCCATCCAAAGGAATTCCTCTCCTATATGGAGCTTGCACAGGATATCCTTGTTCCAATAGCAGACATCTTTGACAAACATAGTTTTCCATCTCATGCCTTGCTGAATAAGGATAATCTGGGATCCTTGAAGAAGGTTCTCCCTAATAACAATTGCCAAGGAAACTTGCATGGTATCAACATATGTATGGGAGCCACTTTGTTGGAAAGGATAACTCAGGGCTATGTTTCATTCATAGCCATCAAACGCTATTTTGTGATCCACAAACAGAAGGTTAAAATTTTGTGGCAGTGCAGATGTGGTCTGCTCTAAAGAATTGTCTGAAATCTCGCCTGTGTCCCTTACCATATGTTCATCAAAGATACATTTAATACATACAAAGACCAACCTCATAAAGTTATTATAGAGATATAAAAGTAGGCATATGGTTCCATAGTTGGCATTGTCTTCTCAGTCCCCCCCTTTTTTGGCAATAGTATTATTTATGGTACTTTGCATGCTTTTGAAATCTTCCCTTTCTTAAAGTTATCTTGAAAATTCCTAAATTCCTTTAAAATTATCTTGTCTCCAGAAATGATTTCTTTTGTATGTGATTGGTGAGGACTAGTTGCTTTTCCTTATTTTCTTTTTTAAGTGCTATGTCCAATTCCTTGCATAGCATAACAGAGATTGAGGTCTTATGGTGCAAGTGTGATAGTTCTGTTGACATCTATGATGGGTATAGGTTGCTATAGAAACTCTGGCAGATCTGCTCCATTCCACATACATTTGTTATCCTTCATGCTCTTCAGATTATCTGGCTTAGTGGAACCTCCACAGGAAGTTTTCTGCACATTCTTCCCCCTCTTCTTTGCTTTTGTGAGGTGACACACTAGTAATACCTTGTGGTCTAAACTGCATTGCCCTTGGCCAACACACCTTTCTGCTTGGCACAGAGATCAAGTGTTTGCTGGCTGAGATTCCTGGGCACTTTGGGCCTCTTCACTTTGCCAATTCTTCTACATTGGTTACATTTCCTTCCTCAAAGGAGATCATCTGTGTCTTTACTCTTTCAGAGTAATAGCCACCCCCCCCCACCAAATATGTCAAAGATATTCTTTCAATTCCTCTTTCAAATCTGATAAAAGACAGTGCTACCTTATTCCCTAGAATCTTCTAAAGCAAAGAGTAATAGCATGCTTGGTAGGCTGAATTTGTATTTAATGAGGACTAGAAAGTACACGGACTTTTCAAAAAATTTAATTGTATTTTTCAATGAACAAAAAACATCTATCTCCTCTTCCTTTCACCTCCTCTCCCCTTCTGCCATTTTAGAGAAGAAAAAAAAACAAAAGAAAAACAAAACCTTTTTGAAGAAATTTATAACTTATTAACAAACTTACAAATTCATCAAAATGATGGCAATGTTAATCTCATAATTCGTAACTGTCATAGGCATTCTAGTGAATAGGATGCACTTCTCCAGGTTTCAGGTGAGCTTGCTTTGACATGAGGCCACATGGTCTCCTAGCAGAGAGAAAGAAGGATGTAGCTTCTTATTCCTTTGTTTATTAGGAAGGGCCTGAAGGGCAAGGGAAGGGCTGGCACTTGGCTCTCCAGGGAGAGCTCCCTGAAGAGAGAGCTGTTCTGCAGATTGCTGCTCTGTCCTTGAGGAAGGAGGAAAGAGGGAAAGAGCAGTATATACTGCCGGGAAGAGGTTGGGAAGGGGGAGAAAGAGAAAGAGGAGAGAGAAAGAGATGGGAGAGAGAGAGAGAAAGGGAGAGAGACAAAGAGAGGGAATGAGAGAGAGACAGAGACAGAGAGACAGAAAAAGGAGGATCCCTGTTCTAATTTTAGGATCTAATGGTCTAAATCATGGTTCTTCAAATTGAAAGGACATGACAAGCAATTTAATGCAGTCCCTCATTTTACAGATGGGGAAACTGAGGTCCAGAATGGGGAAATGACCTGTCCAAAGTCATACAAGTGGCAAAGTCAGTATTTGAACTCGGTTCTGTCTGACTTCAAATCCAGGATTCTTTTTTCCTCACTCTGATACTTCATTGCTTAGGTCCCATGTTGGGTTCTTTCTTGGTGAATTTTATTTTTATTTCTTTCCTCCTGAGGGTTGGCTGTAGGCAAGATTATACCTTCTACTTTAAAAGCCCCATGCCACATCTGAGGGTCCCTCCTTTTTGGAGGACAAGCCAGTTTTGAATTAGGCTTTCCCTACCTTTTTAAGAATAGAATGCTGTGGAATAAGAATAGAATGCTTATGGAATAAGAAGGATTGGATCTAAATTCTGCCTTGGGTACTTTCTAGTTGTTTGACCTTGGGCATGCCACTTAACCTCTCCCAGCCTCAGTTTCCTTCTCCGTAAAATAAGGAGGGTGGATTGGATGGCCTCCCAAGTTTCCTTCTGGTTCTCAATCTGTGATCCAGTCAAAGGAGGCCCTGGGACCCTCTCCCCTAAGACCTGTTATTCTAGCAGAAACTGAGGTGGGAAAGACAGAGTTAATAAGTCTCACCCTTCCTTTTCCCCTCCCCACCCTGCTGCCCTCTCCATTTCAAACAGCCATAAGCCAACTCATTGTTAAGTTATAGCTAGAATATTGCCCAAATGGGAAAGCAGTCAGGCCCCTAACATTCTATTTATCAATGTCCCATTTTTTCAGAGTCAACAGCTTGTTTAAATAGGTCAAGTCAGAGCTGTTGTGCAGTGTCTTCTCTTTATCCTGTCCACTAATTTGCTGTCAATCTTTTAACTTTATTCTAAATACTTGATCAACCAACTTCAAATAGCCTGTTAATTCTGAATTGTTTCCAATACTGGCAGTGTTTTTGTTAGATTTGGCACTTGCCATGCCCCAGCCCTTTCTGACCCTCTTCCTGAAGAAAAAAAGGATCCATAACATAGTGAATTATTAGTAATAATAATATTAGTGATATTTATAAAATCCTTTATGGCTTACAAAGTACTTTAGTTGCATTATGTTACTAGTGGCTACTAGGTGGCGCCATAGGGGAGTTAAGACTTCAAATGTAATTTTAAACATTTACTAGTTGAATGACCCTGGGCAAGTCACCTAATCTCTAATGGGGTCAATAATAGTACCTAGCTTCCAGGGTTGTTTTGAGGATAAAATGAGATGTCTAAAGCCTCAAAATGCTATATAAATAAATGCTAACTATTGCAGCTATAATTTTTATTGCCCTTGAGCCTCACAAAGCCCCCTGGGAGGGAGTACCCCCTTTCTTATTGAATGGGCAGCTGGTTCCCATAAAGATTAAGTGATCTGAGCAGTCTCACTGTCTAGAACTTAGATCTAGGCTTTCTGACATAACAGCTACTGTTTTTCAGTTACACTGGGTACCCTACTTAGGCTCCAGTAGAAGTCTGCTCTAAGTGTTCACTTTTATTCTGTTACTGAGTTAACATTTACAAAGGGGTTCCCCCAGGGATAAATGGTTCCAGTTTTCTGGTGACCATTTGCCAGATGAGGAGACTATAGCTCAGAATGGTGAAGCAGCTTGGACCAGGTTAGACAGCAAATCTAGGAGCTGGGTTTTAAATTCGGGCCTTCTTATTACATACCTGGTGTTCTTTCCTCCTACACCACCCTACATTTTCCTGGGACAGTGAGAAAGAAGATGTCTTCTGCTTGTCAGGTGGGAGATGCTTTATGGCAGTAGGATTGATTTCCCACTGGGCATCAACGATGAGCTGGCCAGAAAGGGAAGAAAGGGGAGTTCCTTTTTCAGAGGCATTACTGATCCTCAAATGATAACCTAGATTTACCCAGGCCACATCAGGCTGTCTGTCTCCCTTGTCCCTGCAGAAATGGGTCATGGTTTTAATTCCCAAGGACTGACTGACTTTAAAGGAACTTCTCGGGTCAGTGACCAACCTTCTGTGCTCCTTGCCTGCTTCCTTGGCCATCTCAGTTCGCAGGAGGTTTTTCAGCTCTATTTCTTTTATAAACAAAGGGGAGGACACGTAGGTGAAAGGACCGCAAAGGGATTTCCCAGGACAATTTAGGTCCTCTCCCTGATGTTTTCACATGGGCCCCAAGCTCTGTTTTCCCTACAAGCCCTGGAATATGCTCACTAGGGCTCCCCATCTGGATAACAGATGGTTTGCCTACAATGAAAAAGGCCAGAGAATGCCATCAGTCCTGGGGCCTTCCCCCATGATGCTAGCTTTCATTCCTTTGGCTCCAGAATAGGTGGCTTTTAGCAATATTAACTCTACTAATGTCATTTTCTGATGCCTGATCCTGGAGGTGACCCTGTGTTTTCAAAGGTTATCCCTGCAGGGCACAACCTCTAACACATCCTACTAAGTTTGGAGGGTTTCAACTGTGCTCCTGGTCATAGATTGTCTGCTCCCCAAGGGTCAACTGAGCCAGGTGGGTAGAAGCCGTGGTTTTTGTTTTGATTTTTGTCAAAGCAACTCATGAAGACCATTTACTGAGACGTGTGTGTATGTAGGATATTACTCACATCTGTAAAATCACAGATCCTGGGATAGTCATTCTAATTTTAGCAGTCCTTTAGGATTTGCAAAATACTTTACTCACAAAAGCCTTAGAGAGTAGCTACAAATATTATCATCCCAATATTACAGATAAGGAAACTGATTCAGAGAGTGATTACAATGATAATGCAGACTCATATTTAAATCTCTCATCTCCATTACCTAGCTGTGTGACCACAGGCAAGTTATGAATTCTTCAATTTATAGGAGGAAACATACCCAGAGAAGGAAAGAGATCTGTCCATGGTCACCCAGTGAGATTGGTGGCAGGATTTGAAGTTGGGTTCCTTGCCTCTCTCAGTCTAATATGCCTTTTTTTTTTTTTTTGAGGCAATCAGGGTTAAGTGACTTGCCCAGGTTACACAGCTAGTAAGAGTCTGAGACTGGATTTTAAGTCAGGTCTTCCTTACTTCAGGGCTGGTTGCTTTATTCATTGTGCCACCTAGCTGCCCTCTCCCAATATGCTTTCCTTCCACAACAGTGACTCCAATACCCTGCCATCCTTGTCTCCCAGCTTTGTCTTTGTGATATAGCTTGACCAAATCGGGGACTTCGACCCTTGAAATCAGCTTCCATACCTACTATGGATCTTTGGTTCTTTATTTCCTTCTCCAGCTAATCTCCCCCTTCTTGGCAATGACTTCTAACAGCATTTGGCCCCTGAAGTAAGTATCAAAACATTGCCAGAGTGAGGCCATTCTAATTTGCATGTCTGGGAATATTATCTTCTTATTTTTTTTTAATCATTGAGATCACAGGATTTTTGAATTGCAAGGGACCAGTTTCATTGAGCTCCATGAAATTCAGCAGTGGATTTCTAGATATGTTTTATGTGTATCTCTTGTGCCAGTGGGTGAGATGAACAGATGGTGTATATATGTATATACATATATAATATATACATTTTTTGCTTTTACTCTTCACTGCCAACTTAATAGCCAAATATTATCAAACAGAGGAAGTCTCCTTTACATGAGTTTAAATCTATTTCACATCACGTTTTCTCATCTTGTGTTTTTTCCCTTATTGCTTTGAGGTTGAGGTTGAGTATTTTGATCAGTTGGTCAGTTTTCAATTGATGATCAAGTCTTGAGTCATCTGCTCTTCTCAGATTCTGAAAAATAGATAAAAACACAAGTGCTTGCAATTATCCCATCTCTTCTCAAATCCTCCTCCAATGCTGTGCCATCCTGTGGAGGTGCCCATGGGTTCTCTGAGGCCCTGCCAATGGAACACAAGCTCTGGCAAGGACAAATTTGGAAGGCTTTAATTGTATGCCCTACAACAAGCAGCCTGTGTGTCTGCCATCTGAGGACAGCCTTGCTAAGTCAGGAGAGATTAGCAGCAGAGGGTTGACCACCAAGGAATGACTTTTTTTTTTCTTTTTTGGCTATAGCAACTCATAAAAGGCTGTTTATTATGTAGCAGTGGGGTTTTGTAATCTGCATTGGTGGAAGGTTACACTGATAAAATTACAGATCTTTGCAGTACTAAAATATATGTGTCACTTAATCCAAGGAATATTTTTTTATCCATCAACAAGCACTTACTAAAGACCTACTGTGTCTGAGAACCTGTGAGATAAAAGATTCAACAATCCCTGTCCACTAAGAGATCAGTGTCACAAAACCAACCAACCAACCAACCAACCAAGAGGAAAGAAGATCCAGGAACAGAGAGTGACCAGGCGTGTCAGGTGCAGCAGAGAGGTGGAGAAGAAGGTCATTAGAGATCACTGGTGACTTTGGAGAGTTCAGTTTCAGTTTACTGATGAGGTCAGAAACCAGATTGCAAACCAGGAAGAAGGAGGAGAGGAATGGAAATGAAGTTATGGGGCTAGGGGCAGGTGGTCGGGGGAAGACAGCTTCTCCCCCTCCCCTTTAGGAATTTAATCTTGAAAGAAAGGAGAGATAGAGGATGATGGGTTAAGGGGGGTGGTCAGGTCTAGTGAGGGAGTTTTTCAGGATGGGGGAGATTTGGTTATACTTGTAGGCAGTGGAGAAGGAACAGTAGATAAATTAGGTAAAGACTGATGATTGAGAGAGGTTATATTGAGGACAATCTGCTAGGAAAAATGAGAGGGAATGGGATCAAGGAAACACATTAGAGGGGGTTGAACTCGGTGAGGAGAATGGTCACCTCTTCATCAGAAACTGGAATAAAGGAAGAGAGAGAGAAAGAATGAGAGATGTTCTTGAGGGAATGGGGTATTGAGAAGAGAGAGCTGATGGCAGATGGTCTAAATGTATGCTGGGTGTTGGGAAGAACAAAAATCAGGAAAACAAAACAACAAAACAAATCCTATTAAAACATATAGTCCAGTAAGCAAAAGTCAATACTATGTGATCAGAGCTGATGGCATGGTCATTGATATTCCTGAAGACTGTGATCTGCCCACCCTTTAAGGACAGCAAACCTTGGTTTGGTCTTGATGCTATGAGTACAGGAGAGAGATCACAGCCTCCTGATCACCACAGTATGAGCTCCTGTAAAATGGGTTAATATCACAGGAAAATTAATATCGTAGGAAATTTACTGAATTCAGTCATTGCATGCATAAGTCAAAAATACTTTTGAAGCAATAATCAGAATTCAGTCAAACCTAATGAGGCCTCCGCTGCCTTGGGCAGGTGAGCATGAAATCTAATTTGTGTTCATTTGGCCCAAATGACAGCAGTTCCAAGTTTACTGATGTAGTACCAGTGTCTCTGAGCGGGAAACCCACATTTCATGAGATGTTCTCAATGAGACCTTGAGATCTATTGTCTGCACCCTACAGACTGCCACACGATGCAGGTCAAAGGGACTGATTTGGGGGCACTCAGCACCCTATAGGAAGGAGTCCAGAGATTTTGTTCCTTTATCACATGCCCCAGTCTGGGCAGATGTGATTTTCTAATTTATATGTGTATAATTTATTGTTATTCTATTTTGTATTACACACACATATGTATATATATGTGTATATATGTATATATATACATATATAGTAAACATATATAGGATTTTTCTATTATATCTCCAAAACAAGCCTAATGAGTTGCAGTAGATGGGAGCAAGGAAGGGGGAATGTGTGAGTAGGAGCAGAATGTCTATTCTTCAGTACTCAAAATCATGTATAGATTGGCCTTGTCTCTTTTTCTTCTTCTTACTGAGATTAACTGAAATAGACTAGAGGGCATGACAGCTATTTTGGCAAGTACAGGTCATTAGGAGCTTACATTTAGGGTCCATCTAGTCTAACCCTCTCATTTTATAGATCAGGAAACTGAGGTTAAGAATTAAATGACTTGCCCAAGGTCATACAGCTTGTAAGTGTCAGTTGTGGGATTCTAACCCAGGTGTCTATAACTCCCCAAGTCTAGGATTCTAACAGCTATACCACATCTGTTATTTCTGGGCTTGTTCCTTTTGAGAATGACCACCCCATTATCAGGCTCCTGTGGCAGGCATGAATAAGGGAACCTCGAGTGTCTCAGATCAACGATGCATGACCTCTCTCTCTGTCTCTGGGGGAGTTTCTTGTTTCTTAAGTCCAAGTTAAAATATCTGTGGACTCAGCTGAGAAGTTGGAGTGATCACGTGCCCCAGCAGGGAGCCAAGCTGCCCTTCTTGAAGGTCTCCTTAGTTGGGCTCGAACCTGATGAGGCCGTGATGTGGTTTAGTCGGGGGCCGTACATTGGCTTCTCTCCAGAAAGACCGGGCAGCCTTCTAGAGGGCAGTGAGTCACTTCGTAAAGGAAAACAAGAGCCCTGGAGCTTTTTCAGATCCTGATGGAGCTTCCAAGGGGCAAAGCTGCCAGGACTTTGTGAAGCCGCCCTGCTCTCCCAGCTCCCGGGACCCTCGGCAGCTACCCACTCCAAGTCAGGTGCTGAACGATGAGGGAAATAATAGAAACTTTAGGACACTTCCAGTCCATTTTCAGCCTTTGGTGAGGGGGCGGAGGGAGCGTAAGTGTTATATCCACATTTTATAGATGAAGAAACTGCGTCCCAAGCTAATGAATGCCACCACCCTAGTCCTCAAGCTTGCCCCCCCCCCCCCCCGTAAATACGCAGAAGCAGCACCCTTGCTGTTCCCCAAGAACATAAAAGCACATGCGTTTTTTTCAATCTTGTTTCCATACAGGCAGCAGCCTCAGATCCCCATCACCACAGGAACGGGTGTTGTGTATCCTGGTGCTATTACCATGGCAACTACCACACCATCTCCTCAGATGACTTCCGACTGCTCCAGCACCTCGGCCAGCCCCGAGCCCAGCCTCCCGGTCATCCAGAGCACTTACGGCATGAAGACGGACAGCGGAAGCCTGGCAGGGAACGAGATGATCAACGGAGAGGACGACATGGAGATGTATGATGACTATGAAGACGAGCCCAAATCAGACTATAGCAGTGAAAACGAAGGTCCCGAAGCCGTCAGTGCCAACTGAGGAGTGTTTGCAGCATCGAAATGCTCAGACTGGGGTTTTTTTTTCTTCTTTATTTTTTTCCTGAACAACAAAAAAAAAAGTCTTAAAGAGCCCGCATGCATTTGTGGCTCCCCAATTACATCAGCAGAATGGTCTTAATTGTTTCATAATGTGTGAGACAGATGGAGTTTTCCCTGATTTTTCATGAACTTGTGTTTTTTTTTTGTTTGTTTTTTATTTAGGTGAAGACATATATTAAATATGAGACATCGGGACTTGAAAACTTATCTGAATCCATAGCTGTCTTACCAGTCTTACTTATTTTTTTTTTTGGTCTTTTTTTTTCTCTTTTGGATGTTGATAAAGGTTTAAGTTACTGTTTTTAGATGGGGTTAAACATTCTCACTCAGGTATGCTGTGCCGGCCTACAGGTTGTGAATGTGTTTTTATTCTGAATTATGTTAGCAAACAACTGCAGATTTCATCTTGTGAATGCTAGCAGAATGTCTTCGGGCCGCAATCGCGGCTGCGGTGCAGAGCACTTAAAAAAAGGCCTCTGAATTCCATTTTTCCATGTGTAGAGTTGAACTTCTAATGTGCCAAACTTCTTCATCACTCTTGAATCTTAAAAAAAAATTTTTTTTTGAAAGTCTTAAGGGAGACACTGCAAAGTCTTAGACAATCCTTTGGCATCTTAAAAAAAAAAGGATAACCACAGGTTGTATTTTTTCCTTTTTTTTTTCTTTTCCAGAAAATGGTAAAGTACTCAGGAATCTGGAGACAGGATATTGTAAGGAGTGAGCTTGGTTGCCACCGTGCATGTACCCAACTGCTTTTGCCTCTCACTGTGCCATCAGCGTATGACATGATGTCCACCCAACAGAGCGATCACCAGTTATGAACAAGGCTGCTTGTCCCCATGTGAGGCTGCCTCTCACAACCCCCCATTACCCCTTTGCCTTTAACCCTGGCATTCAGTCTTAAACACATTTTCTCTTAAATAATTTATTCATTCCAGAATGTCAAGGGTCCAATGATTATTTATTTTAAAAAGCATTGTTGGTGGCATTAACTTAACAATCCTTATTTCTACCTTTCTACCCCAACCCCCTCCCAACCCTTTTTTTTTTTGGTCCTCCATTACCTGCTATAGGCATGAAAATGTATGCAAGGATTGTATGTCCCCAGAACATCTGGAAGCATTTCTTATACATAATGATGATTCAAGTTATTATTTTTAAAGCCAAAAAATTTCTTCTTTACAGTGGGTAACTGGCTGTAGGGCTGTGTACTTGTGACCCAGGTATAGGCCCTTAAAGCTGAGCAGGCCAGCCTTCTGACTTCCCATTCTATATCTGAATTCTGTGGGAGCTGATCTCAGCAGGGAGTGATGAGGCAAGCTTCAGGGCCCCCCTAGCAGCAGGGTGACAAGAAAGCCCAGGAGCCAAACCCCCATCCACGCTTGCGGGTCCCATGTAAGAGCTATGGGTGAAGAGTGAGCCAGTCCTGGCCAGCAGGACTGTGGTTGTGCAGGGCTCAGGTTTGTTTATAGAATCCCAAGGACAGAGGGAAGTCACCCAACAGCCTCCATGCTGCAAGTAGAGAGGTAAATAGTGAGTCAGGATGCATTTGGGGAATGAATTGTAAACTTTGGAGGAGCCAAAAGGAGAGGAGGAAAGGAGAGTATTCCCTTGAGAAGTTCCTGCTTTTAGAACCGAGGAACCAAGAGCTCATGGGCAGGTAGAAGAAATTCAACCTCTTTTACTTCCTTCACCTATGCAAATAAGTCACCATTTCTGCAGCAAGTGGAGTGCACACTTGTGTGTGTGTTTGTGCAAGTGTGCATGTGTGTACATAGAATGGGAGATAATGTGCAGAACTTAATTCACTGTGCACATGCAGCACCCATCCCTGGAGAGATCTCCTGCCTGGCTGTAGGGTCCCTGGGCTCCCTCCTAGGTTGAACAACTCAGTTCTCTACCCACCCCATCCCCTTCAATCAGCATGGTTCTTTTTGCTTTTTCCCCTACTGTCTCCATTTGGACAGCCTATGACCAGGCCTATTTATCCCCAGTGGGACAAAATACAAGCTCATTCTAGGACATAGGAACAGGGCTGTCAGATTTCTTGAGCCATCATCACTTGAAAGCAACTAGAGGGTCTTTGTATTAATTTTCTCCAAACCCCAGGCCATACCCAATAGCAATAAACAGGTCTAGCCAAAAGGAGCCTGAGCTCCCGGCTCCCGTTAGCTGGTGAACGCTCTCCACAAGCTGACATAGGTACTGATAGACAAGCTGTGTTCTTACCATCAGTTGGGGATCAGAACTTTGTTTGAATACGTTTTTGCTCAGAAGAGGAGGAGGAGGAGGAGGATTACTTACTAAAGCTGGACTATTTATTATATCATCTTACTGACTTAGCCAGTCGGTCGCCTCTCCTTAGTTCTCTTTCTCTTAACCCCCACCCCTTCCCCTTTTCCCAACACCTTGCTTGCTCCTTCCTTCTTGGTTCTGTTGCATAGGTAGAGTGCTGTATGGCTAGCATTGTGTCGTCTGTAATTAATTTTGCACAAAGGCAAACATTTAGTGTAGTTGGTTAATTTTGTTTTGTTTTTATGACCATGCCAAAATAATATTCTGGGCTGGTGGAGAACAAAGGACTGTTCTTTAGGACTGAAACTTGATTTTGCTCGTAGTACAAACATACACACACACACACACACACACACACACACACACTCACAGATGTTGTTTTGTAAGTGTTATAAGCACTGGATATAAATGGTATTTTTTATCACTTCTGACTAATGTGAAACTGTTGTACGAAAAAATACATGAACAAAAGTCATCTGTTTCGACTCGTGTGGGCTTGCCCCGCAGTTGCCGGATTTGAGTCATTTTATGTCTTGTTATTTCATTTATTTATGCAAAATCCATGCGTGTATGAACACTTTGTTGGAGCCGCAGCCCCCGCCCGCCTCAGCGCTGGGGTTCGGTCACTTCTAGCCACGTTCTTCAAAAAATGAAAGGCTATTCAGGAAGGATCTGATTGTAAACGTCTCATTCATTCATTGGGTCAGACGGGAAGGTTGTATCTGGATCTCAATGGTGCGCATAAGCAATTTATTGTATTTATTAGCCAACTTTGGCTCTAAATGTCGGTGGAAATTAAGAAAGGACAATCGTAGCGATAGCTTCATTTTACTTTTATCGGGGCTCGAAACAAAGTCTTTTGATGAATCTACCATCTCATTTTAGATTTTTTTTAAAGTGTAAATATAACATAGGAAATAGATTTTTATTTTTGGTTCATGAATAATTAGTGAAGTATAAGTTATGTATTTACTTTTCTGTTCTGTATCCATGTATATTGGTCCATATTAAAAGCTGACAAGTCACTGTACCTCATGCAAATGCTGAATTATCAGAGTGAGAGAGCCGTGAGAGCTCAGGCTTGGACCTCTAGCTGGGATAGCAACTTGGGCTCTCACTGAATTTAGAAGACACCGTCCACAGACACAGACTTATTTTTTTTAATATAGAAAGTTGATACATTGAAAATACCAAATTTCCAGGATAGCTGGTAGGAAACTCAATTTGCTTTGTGAATCCAAGCAGAATGCATGAAATAGTCCTGTTACTGTTTGATAGCAGAAAGCATGAATAGCATTTGGAAAGCAAAAAAAAAAAAGAAAAAAGAAAAAAAAGATGTCTGAAGATTAGACTCATTAATAAAGCCCCACCCCCTGCTCTGCCCCCACCATACCCCAATACTGAATAGTTTGAATAATATGAGACTCCTTATTTCTGTGTCCATTTAGTTCATGGTATTGTCATATTGCAGATGAAAATGATTTACACATTGTAAGAGGACGTATGGGGCTTTTCCCTATCACTTGGAATTGGGGCACCGGCAGGAAATACTCTTTTTAACCATTGTGCCATGTAGTTAATGGTGGGATAATATATACATAATATATGTATGTATATACACACATAGATGCATGTAGATATGCATATATGTACATATGTGTGTATATATGATATGTATATATACATGTGTACATACTGCTTTTGTCCCCAGACTTTGGCCCATCTCCTGAAATCATATCATTGTGAGGGAGGGGGTGGATGGGAAGTCTGTGGACAAAAGCCATCAGGCTATTCTTGTGCTTAATGAACAAACGTGGTGTTTTTCTGTTTGGGACAATTATAAGACATTTCTTGTTTTCAAAGATACCCAGATCATGACAAAGTCTAACCCTGTCCACTCCCGTGGTTCTCCTTTGTAAAGCACTGGTTCCAGGAAGAGGCTTGATCTGAACCCCAAGTGGGTCCTCCCACCTCTGATTACTGAACTTATCTAAGGAAGGGCTGAAGATGACTGCCTTCATAACCTGGGTTGCATTAGGCCTATTGAACACCAGGGTATTTATTTATCAGAGGGCCAGTGAGTTACCTTGTAGTATCAAAGCTGATATTCAAGACTGCATTCTTTCCCTTTGGGAAGGTTGGGAGTGGGGAGTGGCAGGTTACTCCAAGCATTCCCACCTAGGCCAAGGAGTGGGAGAGCCATCCACAGGCTGCCACTATTTAGAGTGTGTCTCGACCCCCTAAGGAGAAACTCATTCTGGCCCCAGCACCACAGTGTAGTTCCCCCGCCCCTGCAGTTTGGCCTAATTGTTATGTAAGAGATGATTTTTCCAAGTAGTTGACAATAAAGGTCACATTGCCATTTGAGGCCATGCAAGATACCCTGTGCCCAGTGCCATTGAATTGCCCAAGAATTGCAGTTGGTTAAATATAACCTGATGCTTTCCTGGGTCTTCATTTTTCACATAGAAAGGGACAAATGGTGCCCCCTCTCTGAGGGACCTTACATTGGCATTCATTTAAGAATGGACTTGGCACTCACATCCATTCTTCTCAAAGAATAATTGTGTCTGACCTCATCTGCCCTCCTATGAAGCACTTGTCTCAATGCCCCCCATTCTGACATGCTTTTCTTAATAAATGAATTCTCTCTGTGATTGCTTTTGACCATGTTCCATTTTTCTTATACTGTATAATGTTAGGACCCCAAGGTGAATGTGATATAATAATTGATTATCAGAAATACCAATATGCAAACATATTTGTTTTCCCTTCCCCTTCCATCAGGGGCTGAACCATTTGCTCCTGACTTCCTGAATTCTGGAAGCAGAAGACTTTGGTTCAGAGGGCGGGGCAGAGTAAGGGCCTCCAGGATGGGGATTAGAGGTGGGGGTGGGGGGGTGTCACTCATTGAAAACCATTTTCAACTTGATATGGATGGCAATACACGAGCTAGAGAACAGCTTGACAGTAGGGTGTGCTCTTAATTTCTTCTTTCTGAAGAACCCCAACTGAGGTCCTTGGTGCTCCTGGATTATGGGGAATGTGCAAATATTTCACTGTGTGTGTATGTGTACATGCTCCCCCTGTGCATTCTCTTTCCCTCTGGCCATCCTTCTCTCTGTCTCCCTTTGTCATTTGTGTGTTTTTGCTTTTTTGAAAGCACAGGTTTCATTGTTAACCCTTTCCTCTTCCATACCATGCCTCCCCCCCAACCCCAGCTTGTAGTGTGATAGAATCCTTGGCATTTCTGTCCATTCATTATTGTATTTGCCATGTAAATTTTTTTTATTACATTAAGACAAGCTTATAAGCTGTTACTACATAACTTATCTTACTGTAACTCTTTTTATTTCCTGACGTAATTTGTTTGTGATGTATATTGTGGGGTTGTACTCTATGTTAATTTAATCAGCACAATTCACTGACATGCTGGACTGACACGCTAGCTGCTGTTTCCAATTGTAAAGTTTGTATAGGGCTGTAGGGACAACTACAACTCTGTTGTCAAGGTACTATGCTCTGGTTCCTATAGCAACACTGTGGGTGTGTGGCCCCTGGAGATGCTAGGGTTGCTATTGAGATACACCCTCTAGTAAATTTTAACTGGCAGGTTTTCTTCATAGAAATTCTATGTACAATGCAGGTACCTACCTGGGCCCATGGCTGGTAATGATTTGGGCGTTTAGAGGAAAAAGATTAAAAAAAAAAACTAGTGTCTATTGCTGCTTTGAATATGTTTTAAAGTCTGAAAATGTAAATAGTTTATCAGAAAAAATCTTGTACAGTCCAGTGTAAAGTTTTTAAATGAACTTACAGGTTGCCATCACATCTTTCTCACCCTCTCCTCTCAACACCGAAAACAAAGTTTGCTAAGGATAAAAAGCTATTGATGACAAAGTAATCTCTCAAGTTAAAAACAGAAAAAAAAGAAAAAAGTTTTAAAAAGAGAATCATCATTCTTAGCTTCATTGCATAAACAGACTTCTTGGGATTTTGTTGTGCAGTATTGACGTGAGGTAAATTCGATATTTAATAATCTCTCAGTGGTACTTTTAAAAAGTCTTCTCCTCCTCCTCTGCCTCAGTAATTAATGGAAAAGACACAGTTGAAAGGCACACTGTCTTTATATATTCTGGTGTATGTTGGCACCCCTGCTACATATTCCTTTTTCCCCCTTTCTTTTATCTTTTTCTTTTCTTTCTTTCCTTTTTTTTTTTTTTTGCACAAGGTGCTTTCCTGATATGTTAAACATGCCACCATCCTCCGGTGATACCGTATAATATGCCATGATGGGGGTATCCCCCCCCCCCAGGGGAGTGTCTATAAGAACTGCCTATTTATGCTCATTTACCTCAAGACTGTCCTCTCTACCCTTAATCTAGTCACCATCACTCCATCTTTTGTACTGCTGTTGACACTTACAAAATTAAAGATAAATTTTGTTTTATGACATCTGAGAGTGTCCTTGTCTATGCGACGCATACATTTCTACCTCTTGTCCCAATAAAAACCAACCAGACAAAGACTGTAGTCAGCATTGCTGAGCTAGGTGTCTAAAGGGGACTGATAGGTCACCAGCCTCATAGTAGCTACCTAGTTCTGTTCCCCATCTTGGTAAGGAATTCTTTGGGGCTACTTTATCTTAAAAAGCATGTCCACCCCATTTTGTGGCTCACATTGGGGGGATGTATATTTTTTGCAACAGGAAATACTTGTGGATCAAGCCTGGAGGAATAAGGAGGTGAAGGAAATTTTTTTACATTTGGCATCACAGATTCTCCATAGAGCTGAAAGAGATCTTACAAGGCTAATCTGTACCTGAATAGGAATCCCATCAGTAACATTACCAGTGAGAGGTTATCCAAACTTTGCTTAAAGACCTCCCATGGGAAAGAAACCCACTACCTGCCAAAGCTATTCATCTTATCCCCCTTCTGGATTGCTCTATTAGGAAGTTTGCTTTTTCCTTTTATACAACCCAAATTTGCCTCTCAACATCTTCCCATCCATTACTTCTAGTCTACCATCTGGAGACCAAATAGTCTCATCTTCCTTCTCCATGATAATCCTTAAGCTATATGAAGACAATGGTTATCATTCCCCTCACCCCTAAGTCTTGCCTCCAGGCTAAAAATGCTCAATTATTTCAAGAGATTCTCCTCCACAGCATAGCATATGTGCCTTTAAATGCTTACTAAGTCCTTTTGAAGTAGAGTTGAGAATATACACTCCTTTGGAAAAAATGAAGTAATTATGCCAAAGTATGCAATTGCAACACCCAGGAATGAAAACCTGGGGGTCCTGGTCACTCACTCAATGTACTGCAACTTAATATGGTTGACTAATGGCTTAGATGGAATATCCTAAGAATGGCTGGGTTATGTTTTGGTTGTGCCTGGCAGGTTTCGAAACACTGGATCCACATGGCACCAGATTTTAGAACAGATTCTCAGCAATCCTCCTTTTCAGTTGGACAGTTGGAACCAGAGTATGGTAGCTTTGCCTCCAGGGCGTCAATTTGCTATTAAATGATGTGCCCCCAGAATCTTCAAGCAATTTGTATAAGACCCAGCTATTAAGTTACTAATACAAGGGGAAAGGGGAAGTAGGATGGAATAATGAGTAAGGCATTGGACCTAGGGACATGAAGATCTGATTTCTGTTTCTGCATCTGACACTGACTTGCCATGTAACCATGGGTGAGTCATTTAAACCCTCTGAGCATTGGAGAACTTACTAAAATATCAATTTTTATGGATGAATTGAGGTCTATGTTGGTAGAAGAAATTCTCACAAGAACAAAATCATAAATCCTTGATGTGTGGATGTAAAAGGGGAAAGCTATTAATGATATTTCACTGTCTGCTTTACAAACTACTTTCCCCATTACAAAGCTGGGAGATGGGTAGTGCAAATATCATCTCCATTTTGCTGATGGCTTTGAGATTTTAAGGGAATTGCCCATTGTCACATAGTTCTGATTTGTTAGAGTTGGGTTTCCATTCATGCCATACTATCTTGGATCCTTGTCAAATTAAAGATTTGATTTTACCAGTTAAATCCTTGAAAATCCTGAGTTGCTCTTGACTTATCTTGTGTCTTGTAGGTTTCCCAATACAGGTTTGCCAGCCACCTTTAAGATGTTACATAAATTCTCTTGAAGTTTTGGCCATGGTAGGGGGTGGGGACATTGATGATATATTTTGGGTATCTTGATGTTTCCTATGCCCCAAGTGACAATTTCAGAGTGTATCTCCCCTGTAGGTTTGGAGGATATGTCTCCAATTTAATGTTTCTACATTCAACAAAAACTTTTCCAGTAATGGTGGGAAACAGTATTTAGGCATTGGAGTATCTTCCTTTGTCATGTGAGAATCATAACAGAAAGAAATTTAAGGGACATCTGGCCCAACTTGCTTTTTGATGGATTAATCCCCATTCCTACCTTAACAACCAAATAACCTTGACAAGTAGCCATCCAGTCGCTGATTAAACAACTCCAGTGATGGGGAACTCACTGTTTCCTGAGACAGAGAGTCCTCTTGCTATATCTCTAATCACTAGGAAGTTCTTCCTCATAATTAGCTGAAATTGGCCTCCTTATAGCTTCCATGCATTTCTCCTAGATTTGTCCTTTGGAATAAGCCCAGCCAATTGAATCCTTCCACAGGGTGGCTCTTAATATCCTTGAAGACATCTCTCATGTCCCCCCAAAATCCTCTCTCTGATGAACACCCCTACTTCCTTCATTGATCTTCTGATGGCACAGGTGGATCAGTTCATGTGGTAGGTGGGAAAGTCTGAGAAGGCCTAGTGAAATGATTGTCAGGTAGAGGGTAAGGGCCAAATTAAATCAGTAGCACAAGAGTCTCTAGGGATCAGAGGCAGGACAGATGATAAGGTCTGGGGGGATGAAAGAACATCAGAGTTGGTGGCTCTCATTTCACTCAAGCCCTGAGATCAGTAAATGGATCCTGAATGGCTTCTAGTATGGCTCTGGAAAAGGGGAAGATGGAAGAGGGACAGCAAAGGGAAAGGGCATCCTGATAGGACCATCTACCCACCCATCCTGAGGGAAGGGGAGGGAACAAGAGGGAAGAAGAAGAGGTTGCATGAATACAAATGGAGGATCTGGAAGCAGAGAGGGGATAATCTCATATCCTCTATCCCAGTAAAATCACTTTTCAGTTCTGCGCATGGTATTTTAGGGAGTAAATTGATGAACTGGGGCAGATCCAGAGAAGGGTGAACAAAATAATAAGGGGACTGGAAACTGCGCCATACAAAGATCAGGTTAAGGAAGCAGGTATGTTTAGTCTGGTGAAGAATGAGCAAGTGGGGGGACAGATGTGCTATCTTCAAGGATATGAAGAGATGTTCTGTGAAAGAGGCTTGACCTTAGATCTAGGAGTACTGGATGGAAGCTGAGGTGGCAAATTCAAATTCTATGTGAAAGGAAATCTTCCTGTTTTCCTAAAGTGGAATGAGCCACCTCAGGTGCCCTCCAAAGAAGTCAGGCAGCCCATGGCCCTAAAGCTTTTTCAGATAAACTGCACAAAGGGAAAATATCACAGCTCTCAATAGGGGCTGAGAAGTTGGATCACTTTCCAGGCTGTGAAATATAAAATGACTGCCAAGTAGACTGTAATATGTGGGGCTCCCTGTTTTCACAGCTCTGTGGGCTGAGGGGTAGCTAAAATCCAATTGATTTAATCAAGAAAATCTGGACAGTGAGGCTCCGAATGGGCAAATTATCCAATCAAAACTTGGATATGAAATTAATGAGATGAAGTTGAATAAAATGTGAGGAGGAAATTCCCATTTAATCACTGATTCCAGTTAGGTTGAAAGGCTTGAGGAAAGAACCCAAGAATGAGAAAGTAGGACCCAGTGGGAAAGATCACTAGTCTAAGAGTCAGGAGAGCAGGGTTCTAGTAGCCTCTAAGCAGTCAATTGCCTTCTCTGTGCCTCAGTTTCCCAAATGCAATGCTCTACATACAGGAGGAAATTGATTAGTGTTTACTAAATTAAATTTATGACCCGTCATCTCCAAAGCCCTTTCTTATTCTGATAGTCTATGACTCTAAGTGTCCTTAGAATGCTTTAGAAACAGGGTGATATAACAGTGAATCAACCTTAGATTCAGGAAATCAAGTGATCTTCATGCCCCAAGAAAGCTACTTAAGCTCTGGGTGCCTCAAGTAAATCTCTAATTATAAACAGAAGAGCAAGTTCCAGACTGGCATCTGTAAAGGAAGTTTCCACACTGGGAGCTCCACATAGCAATGCAAACATAGATCCAATCCAAATTTTTTAAAAAAGAAATGACCGGGAGGGGAGTTTGAAAAATGGGAGTTTATTCTTGGGGGAGATGTGGGGGAGGCAGGAAAGATCTTTTCCCTCTGAGACTCTCGAGTCCATTTTGTTTATAATCTGCTTAGTAATACTAAGGAGAATTCAAGGACTGACAACCCACTGGGGTCCCATCTGATAAAGAATTCTACAGAGAAGGATGGCTGACTCAGCTCAGAGGACTTTCATTCAATTTACAAACAGAAGCTGTGATCAAAGGAGTGGCAAAGTGGGGATGCTTAGATACACAGAACAAGCCCCTAGAATTGCCTTGTAGTCCCCAATGATGAAGAAATCTAATTCATTATGTGCAACTAGTTGGAAAAATGGATAGAGCTCTGATCCTGGCATCAGGAACACCTGATTTCAAATTCAACCTGAGATAATTGCTAGCTATGTGACCCTCAGTAAGTCATTTAACCTATGTCTCGCTCAGTTACCTTAACTGTAAAATAGGGAAATAATAGCTGAGCCTCACCAGGCTATTGGGAAAATTAAATGAGATACTATACATAATAAGCTGAACATATAAGCATTTATAATATATTACATATTATATAATATATATTATACCATATATAAACATTTATATAATGCTTAAGGCGTTATATAAATGTGGCCTATTATTGTAGTAGTGTAGTAGTAGTAGTAGTAGTAGTAGTAGTAGTAGTAGTAGTAGTAGTAGAAGTAGTAGTAGTAGTAGTAGTGTTATTGGTGGCCTCTGCTGCCTTCTTGCTCCCATAGCTTGGCTGTACTGCCTCTAATTTAAGAGATCATGGCTCACAGACCACAAAATAATTCAGTTGGGTTGGGCAGACAACTACTAGCAAATTCTGCTGCCTAAGCCATCTTTTCTTTCACTTCTTAATGAATGCAAACTCTTCAGGTGATTAGTATGATGGTTGCAATAGGAATCTGAGATTCCCAAGCCCTCTTTGCTATTGACAGTTTGATTCTGAGTCTTTGTTGTATCTTCAGAGATTCACTTGTGGAAAGTCACTTCTTCACTTTGTGGTGGTGTCTGGGGCCATCTTGGACTTCTCTACAAGTATGTGTTCTCACAGAGAGGCAGGCCAATTGAGTGGGGAAAGCTGGAAGGAAAACAGGAGCAGCTGTGGCCAATAGCCTTAAAAGGGGCATCAGCCTTTCCCCCTCTCTGAGGTTGTCTGTAGGTAACAGTTAAAAGAAAGCAGGGAAACTTTAAATCTCTGCTCTGATCCCTTAGTGGGCTGTAGAATGGAGTTTGCTGAGAGCATGACTAGCACAGAAGATATCTTTGTGGTGTAGCTAAGGAGTCCTAGAGAGTCTAGTCCCAAAGCCCCATGGCACTCTGCCCTCCTCTACAGTATTAGGCACAGTTGTGAAAAACACACATTGATATGATGGTGAGCAGAGGAGGGCATCTAGGATGGTGAAGAGCCTTAAATCCTTATCACATGATGGCTGGAGGTCTTTAAGGAGAGACTGGATGAGTACTTATCAGGTATGTACTAATAGAGGTTTCTTTGTGTGATCCCTCTCAAATTCTGTGATTCTGAAAAAAGCTTGTGGACTGATTTGTCATCTAAGGACTTAAAGCATTAGGCACAGAAAATACAAAGGGGATGTGCAGTAGTCATCTGTGACCCAGAGTCAGAGATAGCTGTGTCCTTGACCATTTCACCTGTGTCAAGGACAATGGAACCCTGGCAGTCAGTAGGTGTAGGACCCTGGCACCATAAAGGTGAATGAGAGTGACTTTAGTCCTCATTGCTCAAAGTTGATATTCCACATGGGCTAAGCACAGGTCAGGGAGACTATCAAGAATTTCTTTCCTTTATCCCTGCTTCTTCCAATTCCTGGTCTTCTCTCTCATTTTCTCCTCCTTCCACCAGGTTTCTCCTCCCAGTCTTTAAGATCCGAAAGGGAAATCTTGTATAGATACTGATAAAGAAGATGTCCCATCTCCATTCTGGCAAAACAGGGCATTTCTGAACTAAGAGGGAAATTGGGCAGGTGTGTGTAAAATATGCCATATTAAAAATCTGGGGACACATTCTCTAGCTACATTGTATTATCTCCACTCCTCTGCCCCCCCCCATCATTCACCTTTTCTCTGCCTCCCCTCTAGAAAGAAAATGACGAAAAAATGATAAGTCTTCAAGACTTTTCCAAACATGACTGTGGGGTCAGGACCTCCCTTTTGCTAAGGCTGATAGTCAGAATACTCTGAGATTCTATAGTATGCTGACATCTGGGACATGAACAAGTTGGTGACTTGGTTCCTCTCCCTCTCCTCTGAATATATTCTATCTCTGAATTCTGAGTGGTTATTGTAGACTATGTGTGGAAAAAATAAAAATAAAAGAGTGTTAAGGTTTTGCATTACCCAGGCGGAGCTAGGTGGGAATTTCCAAGAAATAATGTGACAGTTACGTTATAACTTTCACACTACTGTTGGAAGCAAAATTATAAAAATATTTTCTGACACAACTCCATATGGGCATATGAAATTTCATTCCATTTTGCACATGTAATTAAGTGGCCAATATAATAAGTCACTGTGTGCACAACTCAATTCTTTTTGTAGCTGAAACTGGGCAGGAGCAAGGCTCAGGCCAACTTGAACCCTGGTGGAATTCATTGTTCTTCTGTTTAAGTTTCAAATGTGAAAGACAATTTCTCTATTTGCCCCCTCTGAATTAACTCATATTTATATAGTGCTTTAAGGTTTATAAAGCTTTAAGGTTTATATAAGCTTTCCTCGCAACACCCTGAGTGGTGACTTTTTTTCTTCTCATCCAGAACTGCTATTTCACTGGCATATGGAATACCTGGGTCTGTTTGCACCCCAAGGTATTTCTTGTTCCTGTTGGCCACTACAAGAGTTTATTCCCTTGATTAGACAGGTTTCCCAAATTTCTGGACATTACATAGTCCATGACATTTCTTCTCTTCCTCTTTCTCTTCCTATCACCTACATGAATGTTGGCATCGCTGGCTCCTTCATCCTGACTCACCCTTTCCTCTCAACAGCATTCTCGCTAATCCAGAGACTTGTGTCTCCCACTGGGCTTTCTCTGCATTAACATCAAGGCTACACATTGGCTCTTTCTAAATAGTTTCAGTGGGAGTTGGTAATTAACAGAAGTGGGCACCTGAGTGTCCCATATCTTTGGAGACATTGTTGTCAGGGTATGGAGACACACCCTTTTAATCACTGGGAAAAGGATCTCTCTCCTGCCCCTGTACAACCACTGAGACCATCAGACTTGAATACCTTTGAGATTCATATTTTCATTGCTATGAATGTGCCATCTTCTGATGCTCAGCCACGATTGCATGGTACCATGGATAGAGCTTTGGGTTTGGAGAAAGAGGAGCTGGGTTGAAGACTCAGGTGATTTAAAGCCTTAGGCTCAATTTTCTTCTCTGTAAATGAGAAGGATGGGTAAGACTCATTGACCTCTCAGGTTCCTTTCTGCTTTAAATCTATGATCCTGGGATTTGCCACTAAATGTAGTCTTTCTGGGCTTAGTCTTTGCACTACAGAAGAAACTGTCAGAATTTGTGTTTTGTTGGTAGGGCTTTCGAAGCCCCAGGGGTCTTGTCCAAAGCATGGAGAAGCACCAGAAGTCTTTGATGGAGAGATGGCCACCAGACCACAGAATTTGGAGAATGCAAAAGCCCATCAAAATCACCTAGACCAACCCTCTAAATTAGGCAGCTGGGTGACAAAGTGGATAGGGTTTGGACTTAGATTTGGAGTCAGGAAGACCAAATTCAAATCCTGCCTTGGTCACTTTGTAGCTGGATGATCCTGAGAAATTTGCTTAGGTCCTTGTGAGAGTCTGATGAGACAATGTAATGTCCAGTGCACACTTTAAAGTACTGTGTAAATTCTAGTCGTTGTTATGGTTGATTATATTCCACAAGTGAAGAAAGAGGACTAGAAACACTTGCCTGAGACCGTGCAGCCAGTGCTTGAATTGTAACCAGATTTTTACTTCAAATGCAGTTTTCTCCCTCCGATCCAACAGCCCTAACGTCCAGTAGGGCTCTTCTTCCAGAACAGTGGCCATTCTGCTTCTGCAGTTGACCAGGGCTGCTGTGGCCTGTACTTCTAGGCCTGGGTCCAATGCCCTGGTGGGGGAGGGGGGGTTGGGAGAGGAGAGAAGAGGGCCTGGTGGCTTCTCTCTGTTCCTACCACTTCTTTGCTGGAGCAAGTTGTCAGATGGTGGATAACCAACACTGTAGCTACTACGAGCTATAAAAATGCTGAGACATTCTCTGCTCTTAAACGGGAGCTGTGGGGCCAAGGGAGGGCAAGCAGCTGCTGATTGGAAAGTTAAAGGTGTGAATCCAGCCTCTGTGGGGGTAGTGGGGAGGAGAGGGAAGTTCTTCTAGTCACTGTAGCAGAATCCAAGTGATGAAATACCATTAGTAAGGGGACCAGGCATGTGAATGGATGATTAAGGTTTCCCCAAGCTTCCCCAGAGGGAGAGATGGGGCAAATTCATTCTAACTCTCTCTTCAGGGGGCATTGATCCTGCTATTCTAAAATTCACAGTGGTCATCCATCCCCTCACCATGTTACAAAGGGGAAAACTGAGGCCAAGACAAGGAATGGGATTCATCTATGGTGATGCAGGCAGTAAGTGGAAGAGCTGAGATTAAAACCTCTGACTACTGAAAACCCAGTGCTCTGTACATTACATGATGGTTAGGCTGATCCGTGCAGTGACCAAGAGTCTTTCAGGTTGTTGTCTAAGGTATCTTTGGGTGCAGGTTGATCAATGATGAGACAGAGGAGGTACAGGAGCTGGGCCTGGTCTTCAACAGCAGCTTAGCTACACGTCCAAAGTAAACAAAGGCAATAGAATTGTCTTTTCTAGGGAACCAGGGAACAATGGTGGGAGTATTGGTGGAGGGTGTGCTAAGCAGAGGCATTGATTGACGTTGGGGGCCATGACAGGGAAGCACAAGGCAGATGTAAGGGAGGACACAAATTGTTCCAAGACTCCTTAGCATTTGGTTACTCCCAATTTGCTGGAAACACCTGTGAATTAACTGCTAGGCCCCAGGCTCTAAGGCCAGCCCTGTCCTCCATCTCCCCAATTGCATCCTCATTCTTGTCAATGGGAGGCAGCTGTGTTAAGAATGTTGGCTGATACTCACTTTTGAGCCTGTCGTAACAGATCCTGAATACCCCCTTCCCTCATTCCATTTCTCTGCCCCAAGTATCAAGGTAGGAGGGGAAAAGTCAGCTCCTCCCTTCCTCCCTCCCTTCCCCAACCCTATCCCCAAGCCCCCTTTTAATGCAGAAGTGTGCATAAAATAAAACAGAACCCACTGGACATGCCTAGCAAGCATGTTCCATGCTTAAGTCTCACCAGTTCTCTGGCATACGACATGCCACGAATCAGACTGAAGTTATTGCATGGAAATCAGAGTTCTGGTGCTTGCCCATACTCTTTCCCTTGCTGTTATGGGGATCCAGAACAGAGGCCACATCAGGAGACCTTTATCAGTCCCTGTTCTTTATCTGTCTCCATGCTTTGCCCAGGGTTTATTATCAATATCTTATCAACAGACCTAGGCTTCTATTACTTCAATTTCACTCCTACCTCAATTCCCCAAAAAAGCAATTTTACTTTTGTCTCTAGTCTAAGGGGTGCTTCCCTTAAGGGGCAGAGGACAGTTGTTTGTTTTCAAATGTACCCTGAGTACAAGTATGAACCAGCTATGGAACAAGTAACCATTCTTACCAGAAAAGGAACAATAAAACATGAAACAAAAAAGAGTCACGGAATGAGTATCATCCATTGAGAGGCCAGCATGTGAGATTGATTGAGTCATTCATGAGAGGAGACTGAGGGGACTGCTCTTTAGTATCTATCCAGATTTCTGGCTCACTTGGAAATGAAATGAACCCTCATAGCCTATAGGAATGATCCATCCATCAGTGACCTCTCCATCCAAACATCCACAAGAAGGTGCTAGACTTGACGTTGTATAAATCTAATGATTCAGCTTCCTTCTGTATCAGCTTATATGAATTTTACCAAGTTTCTCTGAATTCTTCATATTAATAATTTTGCATGATGCAATAATAAGCACCCTTTTGTATACCACAATTCGATCAGTCATTCTCAAATCAATGCATATCCATTTTCTTCCAATTTCCTGCTATCTTAAAAGGCATTGGTGAGTCATCAGAGATTGTAATGTAGCTGACATCTTCAGGAAATGGGCTGCAGTGGATTCTAGCCCCAGTCTTGAACTGATTCCACCATCACAAGCCTTTCCCCTCTCTTGAGCCTTAGTTTCCCCATCTGTAAAGCAAAGGGATGAGACAAACTGATATCTATGGTATCCTCCAACTTAATAGTTCTTGACTTTTTGAGTACTTTGAGCCCAGCTCTGGGTCAGAAAACGTGGTAATACAGATGCTGCATATATCTTCATATCTTTCCTGGCTCCCATTTATAAGCAGATCTAGGAGCTTCACAGTAAGGTTTGTTATTCTCTTCTCATTAGCCCAGGGCCATAGAGTTTCTTGGTGAATAGATTTGGAGCTGGAAGTTGCCTTCAGGGCGTTTGAGTCCAATTCTCTTGTTTTACAGATGAGGAAACTGAGTCCCAGAGAGTTCAAGAGACTTGCCCAAAGTCACACAGTTAGTAATTTCCTGAAGAGGGATTCAAAACTCATATCTTCTTGACTTCAAATGCAGCATGGCATCCACTTTGATACCTAGTACATCAAGTGGCTGAGGAGTTGCTAAAATATCCCCCTCCCCAAACTGGGAAACTATTCATCTAGCCCAAGGAGTTTCAGAGCAGCTGGAAGTAAAATGACAGATTTTATGTGAGGTGATTTACCACATTTTGAACTGTTTCTTCAAAAACCAATTCATTCTCTGGGAAAATTGATTGTGAACTCCAAGGCACAAGGCAGGGGTGAGGGTGATATTAGCAGGGCATTTGGTCTGTGAAATAATCCCTTGCTTCTTAGAGTGCATGGGGGTTTGTGAATCTCCCAACCAAAAGCCTTCTGAAAGGTCTCTGTAACACCTGATAGATGAAGCGTGAAGTGTGACACCCCATTATCCAGGGGCCTTCCCCAAAGCCTCAGAGGCAAGGAGGACCAAAGCAAAGCAAACACAGCCAAGGTTTCCTCACTGTACATCTTGCCTCCAATATTTCCCCCCCCTCATTCATCTGTCTTTCAGCTGCTAAAATAATTTTCTTGATACTGGAGCTGATCACATCATTCTCCTGCTCAGAAATCCTTCTAGTGGTTTTCCCCGTGTTTCCTGGCTAAAGTGACATCCTTAGTTTGACCCCACACATAGGATCCTACCTCTTCTCACATTATTCCAATTCATGCCATTTGGGTTTTAGCCAAATTGGATCACTAGCTACATTCTAACATCATGGTGCTCTCTTTTGTCTGGGGGCTTGGCCTGGGCTACCCATCTTCCTCCATACCTGAAATGTGCTTTTAGTCTCAGGACCCCTTTACACTCCTTTATTTTTCTTTAAATTAAATTTTATTTTACTTTCAAGCAAGTATCAGCCTTCTCTCTCCTATTTCTTCCTCACCCCCTTGAGAAAGCAAGAAAAACAAAATCCCTGTGACAAGCATGTAGAGTCAATTAAAACAAAATTTCTCATTGGCCATGCTAAAAAATGTCTCAGTCTACATTATCTTTCACCTCTCTGGCAGGTGGTGGGCAGCATGTTTCATTGTGAGTCCTCAGGAATTATGTTGGTCATTGTGTTGATCAGAGTTCCCAACTTTTCTTTAAAAAAAAAATTGTTTCAATCAGTTAAGATTCACTCTCCCACCCCCACCCAGTCCCACATTGAAGACATAACAAAAACAAAATTCATTACACACACATACAGACACACACAAATTTAATCAACACAAGTTGATTGACCATATTGACCAACATTGACCATATCCTAAAAATATTTCTCTCTCTCTGCATTCTGAATCTTCACTTCTCTATCAGGAGGTAGGTAACATATTTCATCATTAGTCCTCTGAAATTCTGGTTGGTCATCATGCCAAGCAGCCATAGTATTCCATCACATTTATATACCAAAGCCTCTTCATCCATTCCGCAATTTATGAGCACCATTTTGGATTTCCATTCTTTGCCACTTCAAAAAGAACCATAAATATTTTTGTATATCCTTAGAGGTTGTTTTGCTTAGGAAATTGAATCTCCTCCCCTCTTCTTCCCTTTCTCTCCTATTTTCCTGTCCAGTGAAATGGATTTTTGTTCCCAAATTCTGTGTGTGTGTGTGTGTGTGTGTGTGTGTGTGTGTGTGTGTGTGTTCATGGTCTTTCTTCTTTTGACTAGTTCAGGTGAAAATGAGATTCAAGCTTCAGCTACTTGATAACACAGAGGATAAGCCCCCTTGTTTGTATAAATATCTACTACTCACCCTCATTATATGAGATAATTTCCCCTAACTTTCCTCCCCACTCCCCACTAAATGTATTCCTTTTCTCCTCCCTTTCCATTCTTTTCTTAAGATCATCAAGACATAACAGAATCATTCCCAGCCCTTCTCTAATTTTTGTTCAGTTGTGTCTGACTCTTTGTGACCCAATTTGGGGTTTTCTTGGTGAAGATACTGGAGTAGTTTGCCATTTCCTTCTCCAACTCATTTTACAGATGAGGAAATTGAGGCAATCAGGGTTAAGTGACTTGCCTAGGGTCACATAGCTAGTAAGTGTCTGAGGCCACATTTGAACTGAGGAAGATGAATCCAGGCCCAATGCTCAATCCCCTTCTCTAATTAGATTTCCTGTGACCCCTGATGAGAATAGGGTTCAGAGAAGATACATGTATCCTCTCCCCATATTTGAATGTAAGCATCCTTATTTAGTTCTTTGTCGTTTATTCATGTTAACTTTGTTATATTTCTCTCCTTTCCTGTGTTTGTACTTCAAAATTTCTCCACAGCTCTGTTTGTTTCATAAGGAATGCTTGGAAGTCCTCTATTTCATTAATTTGTTCCCTCCTATCCTATAGTATTAGACTTAATTTTACTGCATAAATTATTCTTGGCTATAAACCAATATCCTTTGCTTGCTGGACTATCATATTCCAAGTTCTTTGTTCCACGATAGTAATGGTGATTGCTAGATCATGTGTGATCCTGTTTGGGGATCTTTGGTGCTTAATTTTTTTTTCCTTTCAGACTGCTTGTGTTATTTTTTCCTTTGACCTAAAAGTTCTAGGTCCTGGCAATAATATTTCTGGGAGTTTTCATTTTGGAATTTCTTTCAGGAGGACCAGTAAATTTTATTTCCATTTTGCCCTCTGATTCTCAGAGGTCTGGGCAATTTTCTTTAAAGATCTATTAAAATAGGATGGCAATGCTCTTTTTTTGGTCACAGTATCCAAATAATCCAATGATTCTCAATTTTTCCTCCTCAATCTATTTTCAGGGTCAATTGTTTTTGCTATGAGATACCTTTTTTTGTTTCCAGCCTTTTGATTTACTTTTAATATTTCTTGTTGCTTCTTGGAGCCATTGGCTTCTATTTGATATATTAGAATTTTCAGGGAATTTGCTGGCAAGATTTTTTATTTCATGTGGTAAACTATTCGTTCCCTTTCCAATTCTTTCTTCTCATAGCTTGCATTTCTTTCCCATTTCCCCTCAAATGCTGTCATTTATTTAAAAATTATAAATTTTTTAAAATATTTTTTCACACTTAAAAAAGGCCCTCTTGCTCTATCTGTTCCATGAATTGTAGTTGGGTCTGTGTTCAAACTATGTTTTTCTCTGAGGTTTTGCTTGTAGATGTTGTGGAGTCATTCCCTTCTGCTGCATGTGTATCTTGAATATCCCCGACATGATCATTATGGTGTAGCTCGTTTCTTGTTTGTGCATTCTTCCAGGATTTAATGTTAGGATTGGGTTCTGTGGCACTTCTGGAGGGAAGATCTGGACTAGTCTTGCTGCTTTCTTGAGATATTGAGTGTTGTGTTATTCCAGGATCTCAGGGACAGGATAGGGACCTGAAAGCTTTCCCAAAGGGGTCTGATTTAGGGCAAAGTCTGATTGAATTGAGTTCTGAAAGTTCCTGATGTGAGTTTGGCTCTGAGTGCTAGTAGACACCTTGAACTGAAGGTTCTGTGGGCATCTCATACGAAAAACGTCTGAAACAAAACTTATGATCTTTCCTCCCAAATAGTCTCCTTTCCAGACTTCCCAATCTGTTAGGAAATTGTGTTGTTCCTACCTTCATAACATCTTTTATTTGTTCCCCACTTTCTACTTTTGGAGCTACAACCCAATTCCATCTGTCATTATTTCCCACCTGGACTAATAAAATAACCTTCTAATCAGTCTCCCTTCATCAATTCTCTCCCCATTCCAATGCATCTTCCACTTAACTACCAAAGTGACTTTCCTGAAGCAGAGATCTAGCCACATCACCCTCCTCAATAAACCCTGGTGGCTCCCTATTACCTCCAGAATCAAATATAAACTCTCTTTGTCATTTAAAATCCTTCACAACCTGGACCCCTCACATCCTTCCAAGTCTTCTTACTCTTGACTCCTGTCCATGCATTATACAATCCAGCTACACTAGTCTATCCGCCATTCTTCAAACATGATGCCCCATTCTCTATGCATTTGCACTGACTGTACCCAGACCCCCAATTCTCTACCTGCTTGCCAGTACCTTCACCTTCCAGATAACTTTCCATTTGTTATTTTTATGTTATTTCTTTCATTAGAATGCATTCTCTTTAAGGATCTAGGTAGATACACACACATATGTGTATTGTCTATATATGTATGCCTATTTGTTGATATATGACTATGTACATAGATAGACATCCATATATAACTATCTATAGATTTCTTTTCTTGATATCCTCAACACATAGCACAGTGCTTGGCATGTAGAAAGCATTTAGTAAATGTCCATTGATTTGGCACATGCTGAGTTATCATTATTAATGGCTAGGTTTGCAAAACATTTTGTAAACATTATCTCATTTTATGAGGAAACTGAAAAAAACAGAGGTTAAGTGACTTGCCCAGGCTCACACAGTATGCATCTGAGGTCATATACCACCTAGCTGTCAATTTGTTGATTTAAATCTTGGGTTTTAGATGGTTCTTAGAGGTCTTGCTCAGTTTCCACTCTCCATGCCTTTGTATTAGCTGTGCCCCATAACTGGTGTGCTCTCCTTCACTTATACTTAGAATTTTTTTTTTTATTTTTGGAGGGCAATTAGGGTTAAGTAACTTGTCCAAGGTCACATGGCTAGGTTTTTGTTTGTGTGGGTTAAGTGTCTGAGGCCGGATCCGAACTCAGGTCCTTCCAACTCCAGGGCCAGTGCTCTACTCACTGTGCCACCTAGCCGCCCTATACTTAGAATTCTTACCTAACTTCAAGGTTCAGCTCAAACACCATGGGCCACAGGTGAACCTTCCTCATTCATCTTCCCCTTCCTCACATGCCTTGGTAATTATTTTGTATGTGCTTTGTATTTGCTTCTCTGTGTAGGCATTTTTTACTCCCTGTAGAATGTAAGCTCCTTGAGAGCAAGGAATGGTTTTGTTTTTGTCTTTGTATCCCAGAACTTCTCACACTGGCTTGTACACACGAGAAAAAATGCTTGTTGGATAAGCCCTAATTTTAACCCTGACCTGAACAAGAGCCTTCTCTCTATCACCCCTGACTAATGGTAATCCAATCTTTGGTTGAAGATTTCCAGTGACAGAAAACTCCCCTCCCCCCATCCTAGAATGGCTTATTCCTTTGGGATAGCTATAATTCTTAGGAAATGTATCCTTCCTTCTAAAGGGAATCTGCCTCCCTGCAATTTCTGCCCATTGCTATTAGTTTGGGCTTCTGGAGTCAAGTAGAACAAATTTAATCCACATGACAGCCTGAAAAAGATTTGAAGGGGGAAATCATATCCTTTCTTCCCTGGGCTAAACATTCATGATCCCTTCAACTGGTCCTCATCTGTCCCCGTCACCAGCCCCAGGACCATCTTGGTCATTCCCCTCTGGATGCTAGCTTGTCTATGCTGGGCTTAAATGGGTGCTTCCCAGAACTGATCACAATCCCTCACATGCAGTCTGTCCAGGGCAGAGGGAGCAGCCCAGGTTTCAGGACCAGCTCAGAGCTCTGGCTTCTAACTGGAATGGGACCTGGGGTCTGGAATATTTTTAGAGGAATGTCCATGGGATGGTAGCTACCTGAGATGGGATGGGGGGGGGGGTGTAAATAGGGTTATTGATTTAGAACTGGAAGAAACTATAGGGTTTAGACCCCTCGTCTTACAGATGAACAGACTGAGGCCCAGAGAAGTTAAGTGATTGGTTGTGATGTGGGCCCTGCCTATTCATTTTTTTTTTTGGAGGGGGAGGGCAGGGCAATTGGGGTTAGGTGATTTACCCAAGGTCACACACATAGTAAATGTTAAGTGTCTGAGGTCAAATTTGAACTGTGATCCTCCCGACTCCAGGGTGGGTGCTCTTTCCTCTGTGCCACCTAGCTGCCCCCGGGCCCTGCCTATTCTTGTTTAAAGTACAATGAATTAGCTTAAGAGAATTCAGAAGTCGTGCATCTGATCTTACAGATAATGAAACTGAGGTCAGTGGCCTGCCCAGCATCGCAGAGGTGGCCAGTGACTGAGGCAGGCCTTCCTAATTCTAGATCTGGCCACCCCACTGTTGGGATCACCTCCGGCTTAGTTTCCTCCCTTTTGACCCTGAGCATTGTTGCACTTGTCTTGAGATGGCCAGTCCCCCTGGTAGGCTGCCCACTGATCTACCCAGCTTCTCTACTTCGGGCTGCCAGCTTCTGGTGATGCAGACTGGCTGGGGGCGGGGGAGGCACTAAGGACAAAGGCACAGGACATGGGCACTCCAGGCAGGGATGCTGTGGTCCAAGAAGTCTTCCTGGCTCCTGCTGTCTCCTCTCTTCAGGGTCTCTGGAAAGAGGAAAGCCGATCGCTTCCAGCCCAAGTGGCTGAGGCGCTCTCCCCGCCCCAAGGTGAATGGCTTGTCTGCAGACTTAGAGGAAAATTGGTTCCGCATGTTGCCCAGATCGCGCTCCTGAATGGCTTCTCCAAACGCATCAGCAGCGAGGGATCTTCAGAGAGACCAAAATACCACATCTCATTCTGGGCTGGCCCCTGCTCCCCTTCTCCCCCCTCCTTCCTGCCCCCCAGCCCCATTCCCCATCCCCGGAGTGCAGACTGCCAAGTCTTCTCTCAGTTGTGAGGTTTCATTAAGAGGTTTATAGACGCTCTGCTTCTGAGGGCTCCAGGCAGGCCAGCTCCCCAGCATGATGGAGGGAGCTGCCTGACCAAAGGCTCCCAGTCCCTCCTCCCAGGTCGGCCTGGGGGGCCTCTGGAATCAGTGGCTGCCCACGCTGCCATCTCGTGGCACTATGGACAAGTGCACCAGGATAGAAGCATCCCTCTTGCCCCCTTGGGGTGGGTTAGGGTTAACATCCCAGAGGAGCTGTTTCTTGGGGAATTTAGATCATAAGCCATGTAATGCAGTTCCAAGGACAGGGCTATTTTTAGGTGGCTGCATTCGATGTTCATAGGGACTATTTTGGTTTCGATATACCAAGTGTGTTGGAGAATCTGTGTATTTAACTGAAGGCAGATGCGGTTGACTGACGGGATTAATTAGAAAGGGTTTGTCTCTGCTGCGTTCCCAGGCTTTGGCAGCTGAGGGTGGAAAACATGGCGACAGACTGTCCCCCCTCCCCATGTCCCTCCCCTCCAGGACAAGGGCTCCCTTAGACAAGAAGTCCCATCACTTTTCCATGCTGTCCCAGGTAGGCAAAGCCAGCTCTCAGTCACAGCCTGGACCTGCTCCGGAGACCAAACCATACATGGGAGGTGGGTCACAGATATTACACCTTAGAAGCATGGTACGTTGGAATGACCGCCAGTTCTGCAGTCAGAAGACATGAGTTCTAAACTCACCTCTGATCATCACCAGATGTGTGACCGTGGCCAAGTCCTTTGAAATCCCTGACCCTTGGTTTCCTTGTTGGTAGATAATGAAGGAGCTGGCCTGCGTAGTCCCTGAGGAGGTTCCTTCCCAGGTTTAGATCTATGGTTTTATTTAGTCTTGCCCCCCTGTGTTATTTATGGGGGGGACTGAAGACCTGGATTAAGTGACTTACCTGAAGTTACCTAAACAAAAAACCTACTTTGTGGAGTCCTCCTTAAATCTTGGATTCAATTCAACAAACATGTATCAAATACACACTAGGATAAAAACATAAGAGAATTCTTGCCTTGAGGGCCTTAAATTCTACCTGGGGGTAGGGAGTGGTGAAATGTGTGTCAATAAAGCAAACCCAGATAATCGGAGAAGGAAGAGAACCGTAGCAGCTGTATTATGTCAGCAGCATTTAAGTTTTGACAGTGACCATGAGAGTGTTTGTTTATTATTTTGCCTTTTTTTTGGCATTCCCAGTGCTGAGCACTGTGCCCATACATAGTAGGCAGATTGACTTAATAAATGTGTATTGACTTGACTTGGTTGATTCTATCATGGGTAAGTTATTTAAGTCCTCGGGCCTCAGTTTCCCCATCTGTAAACTGAATATATTAGATGGCATTATATATATATATATAGTCACAGATTTAGTGCTGGAAGGGGATAGGACCCCAAGGCCTTCAGGAAGATAAGGCTACTGGCCATCACTGACAGGCCAGAGCCCATCCCTTCATCTCATGTTGGCTGGAATGGACCCAGTTTTTGACAGGGACGTCTTTGAGGCCCGTGAAAGCCTCTTTGCCACAGACTCGGCTTTGGAGAAAAGTCAGGGGATGCAAATATTTGGGCAGCCATCGGAGGGGTGTTTTTTGTCTCCCCCCTCCCTCACTGCCGGCTCTCTGAGCCAGCCGGCTCCCTGTCCTGCTGCCAGTGTGTGCCCAAGGAATCTGTCGCAAAAGGTTTGCACCCAAACCACAGCATGAGCCCCGTCTGCAGATTCCAGGCGCCTCTGTCGAGGCCCTCCAAGAGAAGGCCCCGGCTCTGGACAGAAAAATGAGACTCAGGACTCTGTACAATCCATCTTATTGTAATTCACCAAACAGGCGTCACCAGGGCCAGCCCCGAAAAATGTGTCGTGTGGGCCTGAAATCATAGTTGTGAGGCTGCCATCGGAGGCGAGACCCAGGGGCGGGAAGAGACCCATAAAAAAAAAAAAAGTTTCATTTACTCTTTTTTTTTTTTTTGTTACAAAATACTTTGTACCAATGCCAGAAGGGAGGCAATCGGCCCAGTTAGATCTCAGAATTATGGTGTAACTCTAAGTGCTGTATTTATATTAACTGCCAAAATGTTAGTACAAAGTGCTAGGTGTTTAGGCTCAGATAATAACTAATGTGCTCTTGGTCAAGATAGACTACCGCTCTGTTATTACTGCGGGATCTCATGACTAAACATCTGAGGGAGCCTGCTCCAGGACTGGGCTCAGAGCTTGTCAGAAGAAAGCTGGATTGGGGGAAGAGGGCAGGGGGTTGTGGCCACCCCGCCTGGCTGGTATTTATCTGATGCTCTCATGATTCTCTTGGGTATCAAGGTAGAAACATTCATAAAATACCTTCCCACATCCTATTGTGTCCTGAAAAGTGGGAAGAGAAATGAGCTGGAGAACCCTATGGCAGGAGGAGCCTTGGGTGCTCCTGGGGAGAGCCTGGGGGGCTGAGGCAGAAGGAGGGCTTTCTGGGCTAATTTTATGTCCCATGACCTTGACAGAGGGGCGGTATCAGTATTATGGGGGAGACAGAAAACCAGGACCAGGAAACTGCCAGGAAATGGTTAGTTTCCTACTTTATCTACCATCCATCCATCCATCCATTGCTTAGAGAAATAGCATTATGTATTGGCTAGAGGGCTCGCTTTGGAATTGGGGAGACCTGGCTTCCAGCCCCATTGCCTCTGGGTGAGTCACTTAACCTCTAACCCTCTAAAATTCTAAGTATGCTTGCATTGGTCAAGGGAGTTTCCTCAATGGGCATTCACTATGTCAATGCAGTGAGAGTCCAGATAATAGTTCTTGTTAACTAGGGGCTAAGTTCTACTGTTTCTATGTTACTGGTGATCTGGTGGAAAGAATGCTGCCTCTGCCATCAGAAGACCAGGATTCAGATCCTACCTCGGATACTTATCCCTGTATGATCTTGAGCAGAGCACTTGATCTTTCTGGGCCTCAGTTTTCCCCTCTGTAAAGTGAGAGGGTTGAATTAGATCACTTCTGAAGTTCTCTGCTAGCTCTAGGTCTTTAAGTGTTGTGAGGGCCCTCTTCATTTTGGTGCCCTTAGGCCAAGGCCCAGTTACCCCACTTAGTTACAGCTCTGTTTGTTAGCATGGGACCATGGGGCTGAACTGAATATTCTCTGGGCTGAGGTGTGAGGGGCTGAGCTCAGAGGTGTATGATTGTTTGTTCAGAGTGGGCAGTTATTTTATTTTATTTTTAAAATTTCCTTGCATCAGAGTTGTTCCTCGGCTGGCACTGAACAAATATGCCTGAGGACTTTGGGCAAAGGCACATAGAGAATCTTTTATTTCTTGTATTCTTTTGGCCTTTTGTTCTCTATTCTCTGTCACAGTCAGGGAACCATTTTCATATCCTTCCTTACCCTAGAATCACAGCCCTTAACATTAAGGAAGATGGCTTAGTGGATAGGGCACTGAGTTCGACGTCAGGAAGACCCAAGTTTGCATCCTAAGCAAGTCAGGTTAATCTCCCTGGGCCTCAGTTTCCCTATTTGTAAAACAATGGGTTTGTTCTCAACAAAGGGCTCCTAAAGGCCCTTCATACTCTAAATCTGTGACCCAATGATACCCCAGAGGGGAAAAGATGACTGTTCCTCTCCTGCCTTCTGAGGTTTTCTTTTCTTTTTCTTTTTTTTTTTTAAGCAATTGGGGTTAAGTAACTTGCTCAAGGTTACACGGCTAGTCATTATTTATGTGTGGGTGCTCATTTTCTGAGGCCGGATTTGATCTCCGGTCATCCCAACTCCGAGGCCGGCGCTCTTACTCACTGCGCCACCTAGCCGCCCCTTTTAGGGCAATTGGGGTTAAGTAACTTGCCCAAGGTCACACGGCTAGGTTTTTGTTTGTGTGGGTTAAGTGTCTGAGGCCGGATCCGAACTCAGGTCCTTCTGACTCCAGGGCCAGCGCTCTGCTCACTGCGCCACCTAGCCACCCCTTCTGAGGTTTTCTACATTTCTCTTACCACGTATATGCATGCAGTGTCCAGATATGTATGTGTATGTGCATGCATCTATGGATATACTTAAAATGTGATTCACTTAGTGAGAGGAAAAGCATTCTGCAAAACTTCTGATCCCCCTCATAGAGGGGGACCATTGGTGGAATGGTGAGCAGTTTGAATAAATCGTGAGATTCCAGAAGCTGCTATCTCTCTCTGTGTTGATTTAGACTTTACATTGGATAAGTAGACCAATTGTCTTACATGGAGGGGAAATAAAGTAATGCCCAGTGAGGGGAAATGACTTATCTAAGGTCTCACTGATTAACAGCAACACCAATAATTTTAGCTAGCATTTATATAGAGCAAAGTACATTATAGATATTTCATTGTATCTTGACCACAACCCTGGGAAGTTAGTGCTATTATGGTTCTCATCTCAAAGGTGAGAAGACTGAGGCAGCAGTTAAGTGACTTGCCCAGGGTCACATAGTATGTGTTAGAGGCAGTTTGAACTAGGATCTTTGGCTAGTGAATATCTAAGGTCAAATTTGAACTCGAGTCTTTCTGACTCCAAGTTCAAAACTCTACCCTTTGCTCCAGCTAGTAACAGAGGTGGAGATAAGAATCCAGGTCCACTGACTCTGAATCTATCACTCTTTCCACTATACAACTTTGGTAGCTCTTGCTGGAATGGGAACTCTAAGAAACTGGGACTCTGACATGAAGGATGATGTTGCCACCTATACACCTCTTTTTTGGCAATTACAGACTATAGGACCCCCTCCCCCCCAATTCAACTGCCTCTTCCTAAATCCCACCTCGGGGTGGGGGGGATTATCCATAAATGGTCCAGTAAAGCTTTTTGGTGGGAGGTGACAGGAGGGGGAGTAATTCTACCTCAGCAGGGATTGAAACAAGACTTCAGTACTTCTTGCCTAGGGACCAAGGCCTCTGTGATGAAGTCACTCTCACAGAAGCCTCAGTCCCTTTTAAGGGTGGGGGCCTGCCTTTGGATTTAGAGGGTTCAGCTCTGATAGTTTAACATGTGAGGCCATTGTTCAATGGGGCCTTTGAGGGCTCTGGCTGGGAGGGCCCTTGGTTCATGTAGATGGTATTTGGGGAGGTTCTTTTCTCACCTGTCCCACAACCTAGGGTGACTTTTATAATCTGACCCAGTTGTGTTGGAGAGAGTCTTTAGAAATTGAGAGAGAGAATACCTCTATCCCTTGTGTGCTAGAGACATAGTATGGTGTAATGGAGAGACAGATTATAGGTCACAAAGAAAGTGCTGGCCTGTATTGGTGGAGGGATTTCCCTCATCTGGGATTTCCCTGTAACGATGAAATCCTTAGTTCCCCATCCCTTTTGTTGTTGCCATTGTTCAATTGTTATTTTTTCAGTTGTGTCTGACTCTCCGTGACCCCATTTGGGGTTTTCTTGGCAAAGATACTGGAGTAATTTGCCATTTCTTTTTTCCAGCTCATTTTACAGATGACGAAACTGGGTTAAGTAGGGCAAAGTGACTTGCCCAGAGTCACACAGCTAGTAAGTGTCTGAAGCCAGATTTAAATTCAGGAAGATGAGTCTTCTTGATTTCAGGCCTGGTACTCTATCCACTGTATCACCTAGCTTCCCTCCCTATCCTTAAGCCTCATATTTATTTGTCCGTAAACAATTTGTATCTCCAGTCCATCCCCCAGTAGAGTGTAACCTCCTCGAGAGAAGAGATTGTCTTGATTTTTATCTTTGTAGCTCCATCATTTAACACAATGCTCGGAATACAGTAGGCATTTAATAAATACTTATTGCTAGATTGATTCTCAGCCATCTAATAATAACACCAGGAAAATATCATTGTGGAAGAAGTAGGCATTTCTACTAGGGAATCAGGTATGGAGAACTTGTGCCTCAAGGCCACATGTGGCCTTCTAGGTCCTCAGGTGTGGCCTTTTGAATGAGTCCAAGTTTTACATAACAAATATTTTATTAAGGGGATTTGTTCTGTGAAGTTTGGGTTCAGTCAAAGGGCCAAGTTTGAGGACCTAGAGGGCCACATGTGGCCTCAAGGCCATAGGATCTCCACCCCTAGCTTGGATCATCAGAAATCATGCCCAATTTCCCAAAGGAGAAAAGCCCATTCTCCTCTTGCCCCATAAACATGGGTCCAGTTCATTGTCCTTCAGCAGGGCCTAGCTGAGTTCTGTACATATATATATATATATATACATATATATATGTATATGTATATATGTATGTATATATATGTATATGTATGTATATACATATATATTTATATATGTATATGTATATATGTATGTATATACATATATATTTATATATGTATATGTATATATGTATGTATATACATATATATTTATATATGTATATGTATATATGTATGTATATACATATATATTTATATATGTATATGTATATATGTATGTATATACATATATATTTATATATGTATATGTATATATATGTATGTATATACATATATATTTATATATGTATATGTATATATATGTATGTATATACATATATATTTATATATGTATATGTATATATATGTATGTATATACATATATATTTATATATGTATATGTATATATATGTATGTATATACATATATATTTATATATGTATATGTATATATATGTATGTATATACATATATATTTATATATGTATATGTATATATATGTATGTATATACATATATATTTATATATGTATATGTATATATATGTATGTATATACATATATATTTATATATGTATATTATATATATGTATGTATATACATATATATTTATATATGTATATGTATATATATGTATGTATATACATATATATTTATATATGTATATGTATATATATGTATGTATATACATATATATTTATATATGTATATGTATATATGTATGTATATACATATATATTTATATATGTATATGTATATATGTATGTATATACATATATATTTATATATGTATATGTATATATATGTATGTATATACATATATATTTATATATGTATATGTATATATATGTATGTATATACATATATATTTATATATGTATATGTATATATATATGTATGTATATACATATATATGTATATGTGTATGTATATACATATATATGTATATGGTTGCCCAGAGTCTTGTCTGGTCAAATCATACAACTCTTCCCAAAGTGAGCCCCAAAGAAAAACCTTACTTCAGAGTAAATATAGCCTTCTTCTGGCTCAGAGAATATCACAACCCTCTTGAACCACTGCCCAATCACAAAGTAACAAGGTGTGGGCATTCCTGAAAAACAAGCCTCCTGCCACAGGCTCCAGGTGACCACATTTAACCTATTAGGGGGCAGGGCATATTTTCAAATCAAGAAAGGTTCTCAGAGTCACTTAAGCCTATCAAGGAGGGGGGGCAGGGAAGATCTTAGATTCCTATTCCCATAACAACTCTGAACATTTAGAGAATTTTACAGTAGACAGGGAGTTAGAGTTTCAAAGGAATCATCTTCTAGGAAGGTGGGACATGACCACTACCTTCAAACATTTAAAGAAATGTTACAAGGGAAAAGAGATTCACTTTTTTTTTTCTACTAAGCCACAAAGGTTAGGACTAGGAGGGATGGCTGGAAGTATCAGGAATGGTTTTTGCTCAATAACAAAGAAATTCTTCCTAAAAAGAGTCCTAGTTTCCTGCCCATGGACATCTACGAATAGTATTTGTTTAATTCTTTCTCCTCAAATTTTATGGGTTAAAAGAGGGCTACTGTTGGTAGTGAGTCTATTAGGGGAGCTTGCACAACCATCCTTCATGGATGAGGTCCTCTTCAGGAATGGGTTCACCTCTGCGATTTCTGAGATGGCTTTTAAGCTCTAAGATGTTTTGATTCCAAGTACAGATTCCCATGATATGAAGTGGGACAATCTTTTCTAAGGCAAGATCCTGGGAGATCAATTGCCTCTTTAGACATAAATCTCAATTTCAACTTACTCTGCCTTCTCTGGGAATGACCAGGTTATTGGAGGCCCCAGAGAGGGAGAGTCAACATGGCTGCCATGTCAAAGCTATAATCAGCATGGGGCAAATGACATTTTGCTCTTGGGTGCTGGTCTTAGGTAAGAAGCAATTCCTATAGGACTTTTGCTGATGGGTCAGAGGGTGATTTTCTCTGTTATCTGGCCCCTGTCTCAGCACCTCACCCCAAAATCTTTTCAAGGCCAAGGGCACAGCAAAAAGCATCATTTATCGAGTGATTCCTGGGTACCAAGTAGTGTGCTAAATTAGGGCTATGGATACAAATTTTAAAAAAGCAAAAATGAGCCCTGCTCTCAAGAACCTCAATTCTAATGGGGGAGTGGGGGCCAAGGAGGGACTTTTTGGTTTGAGAAGTTATCAGGATGGTGAGAGGCCCCAAAGGGAAGCAGATGGACACATATGGCCCCATAGGACCAACAGATCTCCCTTAGTTCCTAGCCTACATCATTGAACACCATATTGTGCTTAATAAATGTTTGAATGAATGATAAAAGAAAAGAATGCATTCCCCTAGCTACTTACTCTCTTAATTTTAATGGCACCAATGGATTCTCAAATACAGGTGATGGTTGGAGTCATCAGAGCCCAGAATAAGGCCCTATACTTAGCATGTAAAAGACATAAACTAGAACCTAAAATACTTGTTGGGGATGCAGAAGAATGCAGACATTCATTCATTCATCTGTTCTCAGGAGGAATGTGGGGCTGGGATAGGCAGGATGGGACCCACTGGGGCTGGAGAAGCATTTCCTCTCTTTCATGAGGGCCTGATCTGATTTTCAAGACTGTATTAGTCAGGTCATTATTTTCAGGTCTGTGTTCTTTAAATGTGATTTCAGGTTTCTCATTCTGGAGCCACGTGAGGGCTTTCTATCATGTGCTGTTGAACCCTGGTTTCTGTTAGGTGCGGTGATGCTCATTTTCTGAAGTATTCTAAATTTGCTACTCCAATTAGGCAGTTCAATAAAAAAAAATGCTAATTCAAAATCCGTGCTAAAAATACACCATCACTCTAATGTGAGGGCACTGTGTTTTCCCCGATTGCTCCCTTCCATGAAGGGTATGATGGGACATCAGCAGGTACATGAGTCCACAGGCTAAGTTGAGGTCAGCTCTCATTATCATCATCACCAGAGAATCCCTGGTAAGTGACTGGCTTGGGGTCCTCCCCTAAGTCTTCTTAGATTCACTCAAGTACACACAGATAAAGAATCAGAGAAAGGGATTTCATTTTTCTAGAAACAGAAGAATCAGACTTGTGTTCCCTGGGTCATAGCTAGGTGTCACAGTGGATACAGTGCTGGGCCTAGAGTCAGGGGATCCGAGTTTGAATATGACCTTAGATGCTTACTAGCTTTATGGCCATAGGTAAGTCCCTCATTTCCCTCTTCTGTAAAGTGGGCCCTGTCCTGCCTTTCCCATATTTTGTATTTTATGCCCTTCTAGCTATACTACAATCTAGTGATACTGTGGCCTCCTTACTTGTTCTTACACACTATACTTCTCTAAATCCAGTGGTTTTTCAATGACTGTCTCCCACGCCTGGAATTTCCTTTCTCTTTATCTCTACTTCCTGGAGTCCTTCAAGTTTCAGCCAAAATCCCACATTCTGCAAGTAGTCTTTTCCAATCCCTCTTAATCCTATTTTAATGCTGGGGTCACTTCCAGTTTATCCTATGAATACAGAAGTTGAAAGCTCTACCTTGGGAAGCCAAGAACTTCCTTCACTAGAGCTCAGAGGGTCTTAAGTGGAGGTTGTACGACCACTCGTTGAGTATGTCAGAGAGGACATTCTTAGTCAAACACAGGTTACACTAGATGGCCAATGTGAGCCCTTTCAGTTCTGAGATTGTGGAGTCAATAAATCTGTGCAAGACTATACTGTCATGTGATTGCCAAATGGAACATCACAAGTTCATACATAAGGTTCCCTCAAAGTGTTGAAGGAAGTATTATGGAAAGTGTAAAGTGCTATTCAAGGTTGAAGGAAGGAATGGGAATAATCATTTCCACTATATGGATCATAGGAGGCCTCCTAAAGGAGATGGGTTTCAGTTAGGTCCCACTAAACAAGTGAATTTGGGGTAAAGAAGGGATATGAGTACTCTTCAGCTACAGGGATTTCTTTTGGCTGTCCCCCATGTCTGGAACACTCTTCCTTCTCTCCTCCACCTAATGAGCCCCTGGGCTTCTTCAAAGTCCCAACTAAAGTCCCATCTTTTACTGGAAGTCTTCCCAATCCTTCTTAATTCTAGTGCCCTCCCCCCCACCCTTATCCTATATATAGCTTGTATAAATTTGTTTGCTTGTTGTGTCCCCTGTTAGACTGTAAACTCCTTGAGGGCAGGGACTGTCTTTTGCCTCTTTTTGTATGCTTGGCACTCAGCACAGTGCCCGGCACATAGTAGGCTCTTAATAAATTTTTACTGATTGATTAATTGATTTGATTGCATGAGAATGTCTAAAATACTCAAGAGAAGAATCTTCTGACTTCAGATACTGAGAAGCCTTTTAGGAGCATGTCGTTTAATCATTCAGGCTCTAAAACTCTTTTTCTGGATTGCCAAATCAGGGTGTTAGTTAGCAAAGTGACATGGCAGCCAGAAATTCCAATTCAATCCTAGTCTGTGGAGATAAAAGCAGAGGGACTGCAGCAGCAGCAGTTGTAGTAGCAGCAGCAGTTGTAGTAGCAGCAGCAGTTGTAGTAGCAGCAGCAGTTGTAGTAGCAGCAGCAGTTGTAGTAGCAGCAGCAGTTGTAGTAGTAGCAGCAGCAGTTGTAGTAGTAGCAGTAGCAGTAGCAGTAGCAGCAGTAGCAGTAGCAGTAGCAGTAGCAGCAGTAGCAGTAGCAGTAGCAGCAGTAGTAGTAGCAGTAGTAGCAGCAAGAGCAATATTAGTGATAGCGGTAACAGCATCAGCAGCAGTAGTAGTAATTTGCTTAGCCCTTTTGAACAAAGTTTCTTAACTTTTTGTCTCCTGGTATACTTCGGCAGTCTGATGAAGCCCATGGAGTCCTTTTCAGAATGTTTTTACATGAATAAAATATACTACATTGCTAAGGAAATCAATTATATTAAAGTACAGTTATCCAAATATTAAAATAAACTTGTGGACCCAAGGTTGAGAATCCCTACTTTAAAATGTTCAAAGTGCTTTACATATTTTATCTTATCTGACCCTTGCAGCAGCCTTATGAGGAAAGTAGTTTTTTAAAATTATGTCCCCATTTTACAGATGAGGAAACTGAGGTTGCCAGAGGTTAAGGGACTTTCCAAGATCACACAACCAGCAAACCTCTAAGACAAGATTCAAACTCTGGTCTTTCTTAACTGAAATAATATTTGTAAAAGCTTTTAGCACGGTGCCTGGCAGTTGGTGAATACCTAATAAAGTACTTGTTCCCTTCTGCTTCCCTGACTCCAAATCTTTCTAGGCTCCAACAGGCAGAACCAGAAACAAGAGCTGGAAAGGACAAGGAGGATGACTAAGGCTCAGTGCAAGACAAAAGTTCCTAATAGGAAGAGCCATCCAAAAGCAAAAACAGGGACTGGTTCTGAAGTGAGTTCTGCACTACAAGAGTTCTTTGGCTGGAGGTCAGGCAGTCACTCCTCTGGGATTCTGTGAAGGGGCTTCCTGCTCAGGAGCTATATGGATGACCTCTATGGTCACTTCCAGATCCAGTGTTCACAGTGACAAATAGCAGAGGTGGATGAAATAAGGAAGAAACATCTACTCTGAAAAGCCAAACTTGGTGAACTCAGAAGAAATAATAGGGCTGTCATGTGTAATGTCCAAAGGCCCCTCCTAGGCCAGCATCCTTTTCTCCTATGATATACAGTGACTTACAATAAAGAGTAAGGAGTTCTGAGCACCAGATACCGTAGGGGAGGTTTCCCACTGGTTGTAGCAGCAAGCACCCCAATATCCCCAGGGTAGCTGCCAACACAGGTTCTTAGATCTGCTTTTGTAAAGGAAAGCAACTCAAAATGGGTTAACAAGCTTACTTTAATCAAACAAACATACATTACCTAGTTCAGGGAAAAAAGGTCAGCACCCCGAACTTCAGAGTTACAGAACTTACAGATCAAACAGACAGGCTTCCAAACTGTCCTACCATTATATCAATACCAAATCACAGTTACCAGAGAGGGAAGCATCAATATCTGGGTTTTCAAAGCCGGGGGGCTCTCAACAACGGCTTCCCAGAGTCTCATGTGGTCAAATCACACAACACTTCTCAAAGTGAGCCCCAAAGCAAAGCCTCTCCTCAGGGCTTATATAGCCTTCTCTTGGCTCAGAGAATGTAACAACCTTCTGGACCCACTGCCCAATCACAAAGTATCAAGGTGGCTTTCCTGCAAAACAAGCCTCCCACCACAGGCTCCAGGTGCACTTAAGCTAGGGGCAGGGAAGATCTTTAAATTTGCATTTCCATTACACTGGTCCCCAAGAATGAACTAGACTAGATTTGTTGATCAATAATCGACCTTACTCATGAACATCTTATTATGTAGTTTCTGATGATTTCTCAGAACCACCTTGATGCCCATTAGAGCAATGAACTAGAGATAGCAACTAGACCCAGGATTTCACTGGTATAGGGACCTTGCAGATAAAGAGACTTCTTCTCAAACAGCAGGTTGTACCTTCTCTGCAACTTATGATCTTAGAGAATTGACTGAGGGCACTGGGAGGGTAGTAGACTGGTCAAGGTCACACAGCCAGTAGGTGGCTCCAAGGCTAGTTCTCTATCCAATATGTCATGCTGCCTTTCATGTTATGCAAGAAGCAGAATCATTTCAGGTAAATTAATAAGCAGTCCTTAAAGAAGAGATTGATTAAAAAGCTGTCACACGTCCCCATTTAGATATTATTGTGCTTGATGCCCCCACCCAGTTTGCACTGGGCTCGTTCAAGGGAGACAGTTCATGGGCACCAAGAGCGATATTATAATTGCATTGTATGCTTACAACTGATGCTTTGTGCTCAGCTTTGGGGGGAGTGGGTTTTGACTGGTTGTAAGCATCCTGTCTAGTTAAGAGTTAATTTGTGCTGTTTCTGGAAGGTCTACTTTATATTCTACTTTATTTCTCCCCTGCCTTTCTGCTTCTACAACACCAACATGGTGGTAGCAAAAAGAGTGATAAATTTGGAATCCTTAGACTTGTGAATTGGGTCTTGGCTCTGCTTTCTTCAAAGTGCATTCTTCCATTTGAATCGTGCAAGATGTTTTTGTCCCACTTGTGAAATAGATAGTACAAGTGATTATTGGTCTCCCTTACAGATGAGGCTTGCCCATAATCACTGAAATAGAAAAGGACTAAAGTGGGATCTGAACCCAGATCTAGGAATAACCAAGTCTAGCATTATTCCACCTATGACACATTGGCCCTCACATTGGGGTTATGCAAGGTCTGGATAGTCCCTTCTAGCTGAGCCTGGGGGGAGCACCATGCTCTCATACTCTTGGCTAGTCCTAGGGACAGCTTCATTGGGGATTATGCAGGAAAGAGGGACAAAGGAATGAATAAGAAGGAGACCAAATTCTTACTATTTTGACATGACTTCTCAAGTCTAAAACCTTAGCAAACACACAATGTGTGGGAAATAAAACTTCCATGATAAAGATATGGTCTTGAATAGAAACTATTTCTAGCAAAGATGCTAGGGCTCTCTATTTTTGTTTTTGTCACAAAAGGATTGATAAAGAAAAGGGGAACTGGTTATTCAAGTTCACATGACAAGGCAAACCTTTGGGATTCTGGCTGGGGTTCATCTCACCACGGGAAGTTGTTATATTCAGAGTCGGATCGCTGTGGTATTAATTAGTTTCAACATTGGTTCTTTTGACTAAATCGAGCATTTGTTTTTGAGAGGTGGATTCATCAATGGGATGTTTATCCAATTTGTGAATGATATGGAGCTGGGAAGCTAATATGTTAGAATGAAAGAACTAGGATCCAAAAAGACTTTGTCAAGTTGACTAAATGGATCAAACTTAGATGAAATTGAACTGGGATAATAAAGTACTTGAATTAAAAAAAAAATCATTGTGAGAAGTACAGGATTGGGAAGGCATGGAAGGAGAATGGAGTTTTGATTGGTGCAGACTCTATGAGCCAACAGGCTGACACAGACTGACACAAACAGGGTCCAGATTGAGGATGGTCATGGCCTTGCTGTCCTCTGTCCTGGTCAGACCACATCTAAAATATTGAGTTTCATTGTTGGCATCATATTTTAGGCAGCTATGTAGCACGGTAGATAGTGGAGGGAACCTGGAATCAGGAAGACACGCATTTGTATCCCCCCTCAGACACTTACTGTGTGACCAGAAGTAGGGGATTAACTCAGCCTTGGTTTCTTTATCTACAAAATAAGGGTATTGTGAGCGCCCAATGAAATAACATATAGAAAGTGCTTTGAAAACCTTAATGCAGCATAACTATTATTACAGCATTGACAAGTTGAAGCATATTCAGAGGAAAATGACCAAAATGGCCAGGGGACTCAAAAACATGTCATGTAAGAACTGTATTTTATAACACCTGGGGATATTGAGTATGGAGAAGAGGAGAGTTGTTTAGGGGTGTAATTGCTGTCTTCATTTGAAATGCTTGTTGTGCTTGACTCCAGAAGCCATGACTTCCAAGAGGCATATTTTGGATTCCTATAAAGAAACTTTCCTGAGCCATCAAGACTGTCCTTCAGTTGGAACAGTGCACCTCAGCAGTCAATGAATTCTCTTACCAGTGGTTTTTCAAGTAGAAGTTGGATGACCACTTGTTGGGCTTTTGTGGAGGGGATTCCTGCTCAGGTAAAGATTGGTCCAGGTGCCCTTGGATGTCTCCTCTGACTCATATGCTTCCCAATCTAGAGAGATGGGAAAGTCATGGCTTCCATAGTTATTACATCATTGAGTATTAAGAAGTCCAGGCCATCGACTGTTGTCTTGACTTAATGTCTTGCCACTGGACTCTGATGACTGTGGAGGAGACAGAACTCTGCCTAACTTAAATCCAATCCATTTGCATCATTCTCCTAATGTCACTGGTCCTCTTTGAGAATGAGGGATGAACAACAGCAACAGTCTTGAGAGGTTGATTCTTTGTTTGAATCCCACCCCATCAGTCTGCCTTAGCATGTTGGTCTGCTTCTAACATTGTCAGAGAAGCAGTCTCTTGCATTTTGGCTAACTTTCAAATTTTCCCAGAGTGGAGCTTTTGAACCTGGAATGCATGGACCATATTTCCCAGGATCCATGAACTTGAGTGGGGGAAAAATTACAGCTTTAGTAGTTTTACTAACCTCTATTTGAAATTTAGCATTCCTTTCAATTGTATGTTTTAAGAAAATATTTTTCTGAGAAGACTAGTTTTCACCAGCTTGTCAAAGAAATCCATGACACACACCTACAAAAAAGTTAAGAAGCCTTGCTATAGAGAATGGAAAGCAATTGGTACTGGTGAGGGTACATACTCTTCCTCCCCCAAGCTCTGTAGAGGGGGCATTAAGAGCTATTGACCAGCTAAATCATGTATCTGGGCCCCCAACCCCTACTGATTGCTAAGGTCACTAGTCTGTGTCAGATAAGACTAAGGCAGACAAAATAAGCCTGAATCTGGTTGGGCAGGCTAGGCTGGGCTAATTATTAGGAAGACTAGAAAGAGAAATGGACAAATAAGCTTTGTTTTTACTCCTGGTGAATGTTAGGGAGCCTATAGAGATCTATGAGAGCTTGAAATAGAAGGTCTCATGTAGTCAAGCTTCCTTCTGCCCTGAGAGCTGACCAAGGGTATCTGCTGTCCATTAGGCTGAGCAAGCTTTCATTCCCAATGTCCTGGATGGAAAGTATCCTTAAAATCCTCAGCCCAGGCTTTTCTCAAGCATCCCAGGGACGTGGGCCTGGGGTCCCTTGGCTTCTCCCTCATCCTGCCATCTTTGGGGCCAGCGCCTCGATACTGTGCTGCCTCGCTGGGCTTCGAGGCTCCCCCTGCAGCTCTCCCTGCCTCTGCAGTCCTCCTGGCTCCCCGGTGGCCCAGGTTTGTCCCGGGGCTACATGCTGTGCTGATTGAGCTGTGTACTTCATTAATCAAGCAGGAGAGTGAAGTATGCTATGTGATGCACTTTACTAATCAAAGTGTATTCTTTGCTGATGGGACTGAATATTTAAACGGGGGTTCTGACACACTTGGCTGGCTGAGGTGCATCTGTCCTCCTTTTGCCCACACCCAGGAACAGGTGGATGGCCATTAGCTGAGGAGAGGCTTGGGAGAGGTAGAGGTGGAGGAGGAAGCTTCTTAGGACCTCGGGCTGGGAAAAGCATTTGAGATGATCCTTTATTTTGTTCTTGTTCTTGTTCAGTCATATCTAACTCTTCCTGACCCTGTGCACTGTACTGTCCATGGGGTTTTCTCCGCAAGGACGCTGGAGTGGTTTGCCATTTCCTTCTCCAGTGGATTAAGACAAACAGAGGTTAAGTGACTTACCCAGGGTCATACAGTAAGTATCTTAGGCTGGATTTGAACTCAGGTCTTTCTGACTCCATTCCTAGTATTCTATCCACCAAGTCATATAGCTAGCTGCCTGCTAGCCAAACAGATATTAAGTGACTTGCCCAAGGTCACACCACAGCTAGTAAGTATCTGAGGCCGAATTTGAATGCAGATCTTTCTGACCCCAGGCCCAACACTCTATTCCCTGAGCCATTTAGCTGTTCCTGCCCTAATTTACATATGAGGAAAACAATACCTAGAGAAGGGAAGGGACTTATCCTAGGTCACATAGTGGGTAAGTAACTGGATTTGGATTTCAACCCAGGTTTTTTACTTTCATCCTTTTTTAATTAAAAAAAGAAACTGTTTTTCAATCAACACAAATCTATTTTCTTTCTAAATTTCTACTTTTCACCCTCTTCCTCCTCCCCATTGAGGGAACAAAATACTTTGTAGGAAATATACATAATAAAATAAAATTCCCTGCACTAGTCATGTCCAAAATACATATGTCCCTTTTATACATCCTGAATCTTCTCCCTCTCTGTCAGAAGGTGGGTGGCACCCTGTGTCTTTGATCCTCTAACCTAAGTTTTTCTCCACTAAATCATGAGCTGCCCTATATTTCCTTATTTCTGGGTCTAGTAAACCAGGAGAAAGAGACAGAGCTCTTCTGGACCAACCTAGAAATTCCAAAGCCACTTTTATTCTGGATTAGGGCTATACGGTGGTGAGCAGTGGGATGGGAACTCTGCAATGTGACCTGGTATTGCCTTTTAAGGCATTTCAGGGTCAGGATCAGGGAATGGCTGGGTCTCCTTCCTTTCCTCCCCCTGTCCTCCCTCCATAGACTAAGTACCCCTACACTAAGCTAGCAGCTGAACTCAAGGCGGCCCATACCTATTGGATTAGTGTGGAGGGCTACCTATACCCAGAAGCATGAGCCATGCTAGACAGGGACAGTACGGCACCATGAGTGTGTGTTGAGAGGCCGTGCAACATGGCTCAAGGACCCAGAGTGGTCAAAGGGAGAGAGCATCACTCTAGGAGTCAGGAAGCTTAACCCAGGCAAGCCTCTTCCCAGGAAACTGACATCTCTGGATGTCAGTTTCTTTGTCTATAAGATGGTGATCATGATATGTGAACTGCCCAGCTCATGGGAGGAATCATGAAGAAAGCCACTGGTAAAACTACAGAAAAGAACTCTTCCCCAGAGCTCTTAGAGCCTAGGATGGATGGCAGGGAAAGCAGGACTGATGGGGTGGTTAAAAAGGGGGTGATCCCTGAGCTGAAGGGACAAGTTCAGGGCCATGTCCTTGGAGGAAAGTGGGCCACAGAGAAAGGCCAGATCTGGAAAGAGAAAAACGTGACCTGCCATGGAGATCCTCAGGCCGCTCCCTGCCCCCCAGACTCCTACCCCATGATTGCTACCTGCTGGTCTATGTTTAACATCTCAGTGAAAAGCCTGTTGCTGTTCAGAGTAAATTCTCCCTGGTTGCCTGCACTTACCTCCTATAGTGCTAATGAGTGCGATGCTTTAGTCCTGGCGCAGGATTTTTCCTGAGGTTGCATCTGTTGAGTGGTGCCAAAGCGCTGTCAGCCCCCGCCAGGCAGAGAGGAGGCTTCCGGCTCCAGGAAGGGGCCCAACTGTCTCCTGCCAAAGCCGCCCAGAGTGCCACGTTTGCAAGCAGCTAGACATCTGCGTGTCCCGGCATCCTCCCCCTTCTGGCAGGGAGGGCAAAGATGGGCGGCCACGGACGTCAGACTCTCCGAAGTTCTGAATCTTAGACTTGGAAGGTTCCTCAGGGACCATGGAGTTAGAGACCTCAGTTAGAAGGAAGACAGATTGGATTTGATGTGAGGCTAGAGGAAGAGTCCCTGGAATCTTGGAACAATCAAACAGACTGGTTCAGGTTTCCTCTCGCAAGGCCTAGAAGAATAGATACAATGGCATTCCGTACTCTCCTCCCTTGGGTGTCCAGGGAGGAAACCCAAGCTCTTAATCGTACAACACACTCTGGAGTCTTGTCTTGCTCTTTGGGATTTCAGAATTCAGGACGTTTACTCCTTGTGTCTTGGGAAGCTGTTTCCCCTCTATGTACCTCAGTTTCCCTCTCAGGAAGATGAGGACATTGGACTTGAGTTTTGACCTTTCATGATCTGTGGTTACAGATAGACCACTTTTCTGTGAAAGTATGTTACCATCCCCACACTCTCCTTTATAATTCAGATTCTCTCCATTACTATGAAAGACTACAAGGATTAGCCACAAGTCAAGAGTCCAAGAAAGGACCTTGGAGGCCAAGTAATCTCACTCACAGATGAACAAGCACCTTTACAGCATTCCTAAACAAGCCTCTGCTTGGGAGACTTTTAGTGAGAGGGAGCCAGCTGCCTCCAGAAGCAGGCCATTGAACTTTGGGATAGTTCTAATTGCCGGAGAGGTTCTCCTTACAACAAGCCTAAGTCTACATCACAACCATTTGTACCCATTAGTCTGGCTTCTGCTCTTTGGATCAGCCTAGTCCTTGAGCCAAGTCACTTCCCAGAGCCCTAGGACCTGGACTGAGACAAACAATGTCCCTGCCATAAACTGGCAATGCTCCAACCTCCATTATCCCTCCACTTCTCTCCCCCACAGCAACCCCAACATAAGCACAGGATCTGGGTTCTTGTTTCTACTACTGGAATTTTCCTTCTAAAATCTGACTACTGAGCTTTAGAACTTCCTAGGGTGTGCTCTCCAGAAAGATAGAGTGTTAGCATTATGGTTAGGGGATGTAGCCAAGTCAGCATCAAGCAGATTGTAGTGAAATAATTGCCCTATGATTGTCAACACGTTGAGATGCTATTTAGCTGGGGTGTTTAAGTTGGAGAAGGACAGAGACCAGTGCAGGAGGAAGGGGAGGGTCCAGGGTAAGACCACTAGAAAGGTGGGAAGGGGCTTCATTGTGAAGATCACTGACTGCCAAACCAAGGTGTTTCCATTTAGTGCTGGAAGTTACTGCAATTTGGAAGGTGTGTGTGTGTGTGTGTGTGTGTGTGTGTGTGTGTGTGTGTGTGCGCACATGCGCACGCACGTCTGTGCTCATGCATGCGTGCATGCACACGTGCATGCACCTGCAACAGTGAGGATCAAAGATAGGTGTGTATTAAAGGTTTTGGAAGCATGTGTTTATATGGTTAGGGCATCTCTGTGTGCTTTCTCTGATAGACCAGGCTGCAGTCAGTCAATTAGAAGGTGAGTATCTTCTGTCTACCTTTTCCATCCCTCAGAAGTTGTGAGAACTAATCCAAAGTTTGGGTTCAAATCTTATGTCTCAAGTTTTATTTTCTGTGTGACTTTGGGCAAATCATTTATAACCTCCCCGGATCTCAGTTTCCCCATCTTCAAAATAAGCAGCTTGAACTAAATGGTCTCGGAGGTCCTTTCAAAGTTCTAAATAGAAGGTCCTATTATTTCGTGTTCATTTAGTGACTTAATACTTTCCCTAGTAATAGGGAATCATTTTGGTGGGAAGGGTGAGTCTTTGATAACAAGAGTATTCCCAATAATCCTAGACTGTATTTTTGATATGGTGATTTATTCAGAGTTCATCAGTCTAAGGACATGTCTGGAAATGTTGTAGGGCAGAAAAGAGCTGACATTATAAACTGGACCCAGAAAGAGAGAAGACTATGATTTGGCTCAAGTCACCTTCCCCCTAGATGTCAAGCTCCTTATCTATAAAATGAGCTGGTAAGGCTAGGTCGCCCCTAGGGTTTCTTCCTGCTGTACCATTCTGTGTCTCTGTGACCGTCCTCCAGACTGTGTAGTTGGTGTCTCTCTTTGCATCCCATGCAGAACAAAATAAAAGCCACCAGGAGGAGGCGGGGGGGACAACATGGCATGTGAATTGCACTCAGTGAAACGCACAACTTGATTACTACTCAACATTTACAGTATACAGGTACTCTAATTAAGGGAAAAGGTCAATAGGTTAAATAAGTAACTTAATCAAAAAATTATGCAAAGTGCCACAAATCAAACCTATTCTCCAGCCCTCAAGATCGATACGGTATGCAAATCGATACGGTATGCAAATCGATCAGCCAAAGCCTTCCCCATTCAGCAACTGGAATGTGCAACTTGATCCAGAAAGTCTGGAAATCCGAGTCTGGGCCACCCAGCTCAGTTCGGTTGGCCCGACCCCAAATTAAACAATCCTGTCCCACAAGGGCAATACCGTGGACCTGGGAAGAAAACTCACCACAGTAGGAGATAAATAATTTGTCCTTGCGCGTGCTCACATAGTGAATAGTCTCCATTTTGGGCCCAGAAGGTCTGGCCTTCAATCTGTGATCTCAATAACGAGTAGTTCTCTTTTTCTGCTAGCTGTGACGTCCCCATCTGCCCCCTATGACTGACTGGCTGCTGGGTTGAAGTGGATTGTCTGCTCTTAGAAATAAGGAATTGTGCTGCTTCCTTCCATGAAAGGGACTTCCAATGGGGTGTAGTTGATTCACTGAGATAGCCTTTGTTCCCCATTATTACCAGGCTATGTCTTTGGTTTCCTCCTCATTTGGAAAGTTTTCTTGGCTCTTCATCATCCATTGTAATTCCTTATAGTATAATAATGGAATGTACAGTATAATAATGGAATGGGCTGTCTTGGAAGGTAGTGGGTTCCCCATTATTGGAAGACTTCAAGGCATCATGGTGTAGTAGAAGGAGTATTGGGTTTGGAATCAGAGAATTAGGGTTCCTAGCTCTGCCATTCTTTACCTCTGTGATCTCAGGTAGGTCACTTAACCCCTCTAGAACACAGTGTTCTCATCTGTAAATGGAAAGAATTGGGCTAATGACCCCCAGGCCCATTCAAGCCCCAAATATATGAGCCTATAAAATTAGAAAACCACTTCCCAAGGATGTTATGGAGGGAATTTTTACCCAGATGTGGATTGGGAACCATGACCTTGGATATCCCTTCAAAATCACAGATTCCATAGGTCTCTATGTTTCTGATTTTGATTTTTTTTTTTTAGTCCTAGCATAGAATTCCTTCTGCACCATCCAACACTATCATGATTTGCTCCTGTAACTTGAGTTGTTAAGCTTTGCCTGATCTTATCTCCTCAATTCATTGCTTTTCTTAGACCAGTGGGAAGGTTTTGTTTCATTCCATATCCTCTATCCTCTAACACAACTCTGCACATGTGTTCTATCAATACTTGGTAGACAGTAGTTTTTTTTGGGGGGGAAAAAATTATATATATATATATATATATATATATATATATATAAAAGTTTTCTTGGATTACAGGGTTGATATGTGTCAATAGAATAATAGAAAAAAAGAGAGCTAATATTATTTAAGAAGGTAAGACTTTCACAGGAGTATGTTTCTAGAGCTTAGAGGGAAACTTAGAGGTCATTCAGTCCAATTTCTTCATTTGTAGAGGAAAAAGTGAGTCTAAGAGACATTAAGTGGTTCACACGGCTACAGAATGTATGGGACAGGATTTGAACCAAAGTATTCCTGACTCCAAGCCAATGCCCTATTCAATCCACCGTGGTACCTCTTGAGTTGGAATTTTGAGAGTCGCTCTGTACTTTGCCCTGATCAGACCACCTCTGGAGTAGAATGTCTTATTTGTAGGTGATACATTTTTAAGAAGGGTATTAATGAATTGAAGAGCATTCTTCTGGATAGAAGAAGGCAGACAGGATAGCAAAATACCTCAAGATCATGGCAAACAAAGGTTGATTGAAGGATCTGAGGTTGTTTTTAACCTGGTGAAGTGACTGATTAAGGGCAAAATGATCATGGTCTTTAAGAATTTAAGAACTATTGGCATGGAAGAAGGATTAGCCTTGTTCCACTTAATCCCAGAGGGTAGAATTAGAAGGAATGAGTGAAAAGGTAAAGAGAAGCCAATTAAAGTTTGAGGTCATGGCAAGCTTCTTAACAATTAGAGCGATCCGAAAAGTGGAATGGACCAGTTCCAAAGGTGGGTGGGTGTTCCCCTCTCATTGGTGGTCTTTAAGCAAAAGCTGGGTGAATATTTGGTGTGTTATTGATAGAAGAGATTCCTCTTTTGCTAAGATAAGATTGGATAAGATTCAAAATGACTTCTGACATCCTTTCTAAATCGTAAGAGCCTGTGTTTCATCCAAGGGAGGTAGAACTGGCTTGAATGATTTTTCCATCTTCGCACTCACTACCTTTGACAGAAGGAAGGTAGTAGTGGTGATGGAGAAACACCTGTAACTCACCTCCCGCTTCTGCCACTTATCATTTCTTCTTAAGGGAAAGGCAGGTAGAGGCTGTCAAGGATCTCCCCCGGCCGTTGCTACCGCAGAATTTTGACTTTGTCTGGGATTTCTTGGATGTTGTCCAGGCTATAGAATATGTTGTTTTATTTTTCTGTTACTGTTCCGGTACTTGATGCTATTTTGACACTCACTGACTGCCCAGGCTACTGCTTGTGACCTTTAAGGTTCCTCTCTGTAGTGACTTGGGCTGACAGCTGATCCCTCCCATTGATAACCATAGTCAGCCTCTTACCATCAGTGCCAGCTGAGGCTCATCATCTCTGCATGGGGAACATGGTCTTAAAAGGTTCTCCCACAGTCCTTGAGCAAACAAAATATTTCTCAGCTACTTATACGTTCCCTGGAATCCATCTCAGCTGTATGGAGTCCCCATGTTCCCTAACTCCTCCTTTCTTAATGCTCCTTTCACTCGAAGCATTCCTGGAGATTTCTTGTGCTGTTATAGCTACTGGTTTCCCTAATAATAGCCTCTAGCTGGCATGGGGGAGAGTGCCAAAGTTGGAGGCACAAGTGTTGAATTCAAGGTTCAAATCTTGCCTCAGACATGTTCTAGCTGTCCCCCGGAAGGTTGCTTAAGCTCTTGTGATCCCCACTTTCTTTACTAGGTTGTTGAGAGGCTCTAATGGGATCACATATGTAAAAACACTGTTAATCACAAAGTACACTGGAGACAGCAGCTCAAATGTCTCTCATGGCTACATTTTCAGTGCAAGCGTTTCCATCTCAGAAATCAGCAAACACTACAAACCAGGGAGGGATTTATTCCTTTGTTGATTGTCTAGACTTAAGAAAGTGAGAGAGAAAATGTCAATAATAATGCAGATTAAATTTAAAAGTGTGTTGTTGGTGCATTTCCTCTCCCTCTCCTCTCCTCCCCTCCCCTCCCCTCTCCTCACCTCTCCCTTCCCTTTCTCTCTTTCCCCCTCTCCCTCTACCTCTCCCTCTCTCACTTTCTTTTAAAATTTTCCAGCACACCACTACCTTGAAGTGCTCCAGAAATGTCAGCTGCCACTGGTCTAATCAGGGGTTCTTCACCATTTTTGTGTCATATACACCTTTTGGCCAAGGCCTCTGTAGCCCTTCTCAGAAGAATGGTTTTAAATGCATAAGATACGATTATAAAGGTGGTGCTGTGACCTGGGCTCAATAGGACCCAATTTCAATTTTTCCCTCAGACACTGACTAGCTGTATGACTCTAGGCAAGTCACTTAACCCTGTTTGCCTCAGTTTCCTCATCTGTAAAATAAACTGGAGAAGGAAATGGCAAACCATCCCAGTATCTCTGCCAAGAATACGCCAAATTGGGTCACGAACTGTCAGACAGGACTGAAATGAGTGAAGAAAAACAACAGTTATCAAAGTATTTTTCAAAAAGCCCACAGACCCCAAGTTAGAAGATGAGCACTCATTCCTAAGTCCTTGCCTGGATCGTCTTTACCTGCCATTCCAATGAATTCTCTGGACTGAAGGTAGGATGGCCCATGACCACACCCAACTTGATTCCTTGGCTGTGGGTGCCTACACAAGTGTAGTATGTATTGAGGCAAGGAAAAGAGGCTTAGCCAGAGTAGCACAATCACAGAGGTGACCTCATTGGTCAGGGAATCTTCCCTCCTCCAGTCTACTGTCTTCCGGGCCCAGGGACATATCTTTCCCCCCAAGTACCTACAGGGCACTGAGTCAGCATTGGGCCTGGCATGGGGAGTGAGGGGGTGAGTCCTTATACTGGAAAATTACAAACATTCAACCTGCCTCTTTCCTCTCTTTCCTTGTGCAAGAGCAAAGATACTGCCTCTCTCCACCTTCCCCACATATCCCAGATGGGTGGACCACCTGCTAGGGGCTTTTTAATGCTGGCCACACTGACAGCAGAACAGAGTCCCAAGATTCATTAGATGGGTTTGAAAGGGTGGCTTAACAGGGCAATCTTCCCATGTCAGACTGCCACCCAGAACCTGCTCAAGAGTGAAAGAAGGGTTCAGGAATTTCCTTTTCCATCTGTATGGGGAGTGTAATTGTATTAGAGATGGGGAAAGAAGGGAAGAATAAATGGGGTGTTTGCTTCTGGAGCAGAGCCACTGGCCAGCTGTGACCCAGAGGGGAGGGGGTGGGGGATCACAGCTGTGACCAGAGGGAAATGAAGGCTAGGAATCCAGTTGTGGTTCTGGGGGTGTGTGTGGCAGAAAGCCAGTTGTGACCTGTGTGTATGTGTGTGCACACCCACCATGAGGTCATAACTGTGGTGGTAGGAATCTGTCTTAAGGGTGGGGGTCTGCAGAAAGAGAAATCCCAGCTGTGACCCTTGGTGGGGAGTGACAAAGGAGCAGGAATCCAGCTGTGGTCTTTTGGGACTGTGTCAGGAAGTCAGCTGTGTGTGTGTGTGTGTGTGTGTGTGTGTGTGTGTGAGATGGTAGTGAATCTAACCCACTTTAGGCAGGTGGGAAGATATCCCAGTTATGACCCTGGGAAAGGAGCAGAAATCACTCTGGGATGAAGGGGCAGTAGTGGCCATAACAGGAATTTACCAGCTGTGACTGGTTGTGGTTTTTTTTGTGTGCAGATACAGGGGAAGGGTCCAGCTGCAATTGCAGGTGGGGGCTTATTTACAGCTATGATTAGGGATGGCTATAGGAATGTTACTTGCACACATGGAGATGGGGAGGGGATAAATTTAGCTATGGCTCTGGTTTGGAGAAGAAAAATAATTCACCTGTGACCCCAGGGGATTGGCAGAAAAAGTAAATTCTGACAGCGTGGGATAGAGGGGGAAAGTGGTGTGTGAAGTAAGAGGAGGTCCAGGCTACCCAGAGAAAGCAGATTTAAATGGAATATTATCGTGGGGTGTCTGGTGTCCAGGAGGATCAAGGAAGAAAACACCAAAATGCAAGGTTGGAGGATCTTCTGAAAGAGGAAGTAGAGAACCTAGAGGTCTGATGTAATTAGATGCATCTGTATTGATTGGTTGATATTTTTTATTTTATAACACTTTTGTTTCCAAATATATCCTTCCCTTTCCCCTACCCAGAGGACCATCCTTTGTAACAAATAATACAAAGAGAAGAAAGTTAAAAAAGAAAAGAAAAACACCCCACTTCCTAAAATTAGGCACGAGCCAACATTTGGAGGGGTGCTATACTTGTAGTCAGTAGATTTGGGCTTGAATTCTGTCTTGGGCACTGACTAGCTGTGTTGCAACGCCAAGTTCTAGAGTGTCTTTGAGTCTGTTTTCTCATCTGTAAAATGGGGACAAACAGTACCTGCTTTATAAGGCTATTGGGAAGATTGTGAGACAATATGTTTAAAGTACTTTGTAAACCTGTCAGCTCCTTGAGGGAAGGGGACTGTTTTTCACTTTTATCTGTCCCTAATGCATATATGTAACTATAGTAAGCCCTGAATAAATGTTTGTGGAATTGAACTAACTGCAGAGGGGGTCAACTGAGAGTAGCCCGGGTGGTCCTGGGTAGACCTGGGTTGAACCACTGTCTGGAAGTCATGGATGTTGGCCCATGGCAAGGGAGCCAGAGAGAGGTGATCAGGGAGCAAGTCCAGCTGAAGCTTGCTCTCATACCAATGGCCAGGGAAGCAGAGTGGTTAGTGACTCTCTGGGAGTCAGGAGCTGAGCCCAGAACTCGTAGAAGCAGGGGGCATAAATCTCTAATTCATTTCTATTTTAGCTTTACTTAAAAAGAAGGATTTTTCAAGGAACCTATAGTAAGTGTAAGGAACAGCAGTGAAAATGGTCTGTCTGAGTAGCATATCAGTGGTTTGTAATGGAAGGAGAGAGGGAGCAAGAGAGAGATTAAGTGCCTACTGTTGGTTTGAAAAAACTCCTTTTGATCTCCCCCCACTCCTCAGAGGACTATCACCTTGTTGCCTTGCATCTGCAGGCTGTGAATCTTTTTTCTTATTGGGATTGCTTTAAATTGGCACCTATTTCTCAGAGAGTAGCATTCCCTGGAATTAAGCGATGCAACTGTCTCCATCCTAGGAGATAAGGACCTTCTATTAGCCCGTAATGTCACTGCTGAATGGGAGACACATAGCTACTTAGTGGCTGGGTTTGAATCTCAGTTCTGCCTTGCTTTTGATGGGGGAAGAGAAGACAGGCAGGGGAGTTTGGAAGCTCACAGGGTTGGGGTGTTTTCTTTTGTTTTTTTTTTTTCCAAATGCTTTATTAACTTCTGGTTTACATCATTCATTTGTCAGATTTTGAGTTACAATTTTCCCCCATTTTTCCCCTACCCTCCACCCTAGAATAGCAGTCTCACAGGATATCCTCTCATCCAATCTGGTCTCTCCCATCTCTTCTCCCATACCCCCTTCAACTTTTCCAGTAGGGTAAGGTGAATCCCTGTGCCCCAATGCCTACACATCTTATCTCCCAAATATATGTAAAATAGTATTAATAATAGTATATATATATATATACACACACACACACACACACATTTGATTTTCACCCACCCTTACTGGGAAGATAAGCAATTCAGTATATGTTGTATATGTGCAGCTATGCCAAACATTACCATAGTAGGTATATTGTAAAAGACTGACTATATTTCCCTCTCTCCTAGCCCACCTCCCACCTGGTCCACTTCCCACTTTGGTCCTGTCCCTTTTCAAAAATGGGTGCTTCCAACTTCCCTCCCCCACCAGCCTTCCATCCCTTCCATCATCTCCCCCTCCATCCCCCTTCCCCCCCTCTCCTGTAGGGTAAGATATCCCATTTAGCATGTATGTCATTCTCTCCCTGAGCCAAATTCAATGAGAATAAAGTTTTGCCTTCCTGTTCTTCCCCTCCCCTGCAACCACTTTCCCTTGCCACTTCTACAGGAGATAGTTTACCCCATTCTGTCTCTCCCCATCTCCTCTTGTTATATTCCTCTCTCAACTCTCAATTTCATCCCTTAAGTATCATCTTTTCCCCTTAAATTCGACCTGTGTCCTCTATCTATGTATACCTGTAAACATATATACACACATTCACATAAGTATTCATATGCCCATATACCCTTCTTCAGCTATTTTCATACTGAGAAAGGTTTCATCAGTTACAGTTATAGTTTTTCCATGTAGAAATGTAAATAGTCCAACTTTGATAAGTTCCTTATGATTTATTTTCCCTGTTTACTTTCTCAAGCATCTCTTGCTTCTTGTGTCTGAATGTCAAATTTTCTAATCAACTCTGGTTTTTTCCTCAAGAATGCTTGAAAGTCCTCTATTCCATTGCATGACCATATTTCCCCCTGAAACATGATACTCAGTTTTGCTGGATAGGTGATTCTTAGTTTTAATCCCAGCTCCTTTGCCCTCCAGAATATTATGATATTCCATGCCCTTCGATACATCAGTATAGAAGCTGCCAGATCCTGTGCTATCCTGATTGTGTTTCCACAATATTGAAATTGTTTCTTCCTGGCTGCTTGTAATATTCTCTCCTTGATCTGTAAATTCTGGAATCTGGCTACAATATTCCTAGGAGTTTTCTTTTTGGAATATTTTTCAGGAGGTGATTGGTGGATTCTTTCAACCTCTATTTTTCCCTCTGGTTCTAAAACATCAGGGCAGTTTTCCTTGAGAATTTCTTGAAGGATGATTTCTGGATTCCTTCTTTGATCATGGTTTTCAAGTAGTCCAATAATTTTTAGATTATCTCTCCTGGATCTATTTTCCAGGTCAGTGGTTTTTCCCATGAGATATTTCACATTGCCTTCTATGCTTTCATTTGTTTGGATTTCCTTAGTAGCATCTTGATTTCTCATAAAGTCACTAGCTTCTATTTGCTCCAGTCTAATTCTGAAGGAATGATTCTCCTCGGTGAGCTGTTGAGATTATTTTTCCATCTGGCAAATTTGGCTTTTTAAGGCATTCTTCTCCTCATTGCTTTTTTGAGCCTCTTTTCCCATTTGTGTTAGTCTATTTTTTAAGGTGTTATTTTCCTCAGTCAGGCTGTTGAGTCTCATTTCATACTTTTCTTGTATCTTTCTCATTTCTCTTCCCAATTTTCCCCCAACTTCTCTTATCTGCTTCTTAAGGTCCTCTGTCTTGTGACCAGCTCGTATTTTCATTTGGGGCTTCTGGTGCAGGATTTCTGACCTCTCAGTCTTCCTCCTGTTCCATGCTTTGATCCTCTTTGCCCCCAAAATAGGAGTCTAATGTTGCATTTTCCTGTTTATTTTGTTTCCTTTGCCTAGGCATGTTGCCACTCTATTACTTGACTTTTGGGCTTGTTTCCATAGTAGGACTCTGCCACCAGCCAGGGGAGCTTCCGTCCCAAATGTTGGGGTTTTCTCAACTTCCAGAGGTATTAGTTGGGTGGCCTCTGTGAAGCCTCCACACACTCTGGCAAGCTCGTCACACACCCCAAGACCTCCACCCCAGACTGCAATCAAGATCCAAGAAGGGTAAAGCAAGAGTGATTACCCCCAAGACTGATGGCCAGATCCCCTTACAGTTCACAGGCCAGGAGCTGAAGCTGCAAAATGGCAACATGGGACAAGCTGTGCCAGCTCCTCAGTGGCTTCTCACCCCCAGGATAAGAAGCTGATGCATTCTCCCAACCAGTCCCAAAGTCCTTAGGGCACTGACCTCTCACTTTGTCCTAGGCATCTATGTGTTGATAATTCTGGAAAAGCCACAGCTGCTGGTGTTCTGGGGTCCCTCCAAGCAGGCTGCTGGTCTGGCCGCCCTGGGGTAAGACCTCTGACTCGCCTGGGCTGGGCTTCTAGGGAGCTGTGCTAACCGCTCCCTGTCAGGCTGCTGGGCTGTCCTCCATGGAAGGTTAGCTTCTCAGTGTCATTTTGTGGGTTCCAGAGCTCCAGAGGTTGTTCAGAGTCCCCCTTTTACATAATTTTGAAGTGGTGTGGGCTAGAGTTCCCTGGAAGTGCTGTTTCTACTCCCCCATTTAAATCCACCCCCTGGGGGGTTTTCTTTGCTGCCTCAATGGAAACCTCTGTTTTCTCCCTACCAAACTTGGGGTTGTGCTCAGCCCCCATCCCTTTGTGTGGGCGAGCTTTATTGGGTTCTGGGGCACAAGGGGTGGGGCTGATGCTCTGATGGCAATTCTGAGGATGTGATGAGATCACTCGTTGTGGGAATGACAAATTTCCCAAAGAGCAGAATAGACTTAAGGAGGCATGGCTACTATATATCCAAAGGCTGTCATGGGGAAGGGAGAAGAGACTGGTCCTGTCTGACTTCAAAAGGCAGAACCAGGAGTGATGTGGGAAGGTCTGTAAGTGGGCTCATCATGACAAGATATTTTAGTGATCAACACTATCCCGCAATGGAACAGGCTACCTTAGAATGTGGGGAGCTCCCAGTTTGAAAGGTTTTAGGAAGAGGGAGTGTGGCTCCTTAAGAGAAAGGCGGTTTGGTTAGACTCAGGAAGAGCTGAGTTCAAATTTACCCCAGACACTTGCTAACTGCCTCAGACTCTTACTAGCTGGGCAAGCTATTTATTCTTGCCTGCCTCAGTTTTCTCATCTGAAAATGGGGATAGTAATGGCACTTACCTCCCAGGGTTGTTATGAGGTTAAACGGGATAATATTTGTAAAGTGCTTTGCAAACTTTAAAATGCTAATAATAATAGTAACTATTATAGAATGATACTAATGTAATGTATATTATACTATAATAATATATATAACAAAAATATTATTATATATTAGCTATTATTATTGTTTTTGTTATTATTATTCTTGTACATTTTTGCACAAGGAGTGTATCCATAGGATGGTACAATTAGAACTAGATCTAAGGATTTAAGAAGTTGTCTAGTCTATCACCTTCATTTTACAAGTGAGGAAATGAATTCTAGAGATGGCAAATGACTTGCTCAAGGTCATATAGGTAGTAGGTCTATGAGCTGCCTTCCTCTGGCTCTAAGTCACTGAGGTTCCTCTCCACCCTGATTTTTTAATCAATCTGGCTTAACCCTCTTCTCTTATCTCTGTACTCCATTATTTGGCAACTTTATCTACTATTAAGTCTTGAACTACTAGCTTTATGTGGCTGGCGTCCATTGGGGCATCTCCAGCCCTTACCTCTCACCAGATCTCCGATCCCAATCTCTGATAGAGATCTAGATTTCAACATCTCACTTCCCTTCCAGGCTCCTTCTGGTGTCTGGCTTCTTAGACGCCATTCTCTTGAGAACTTTGTCTCACGGCTACTTTGGGGAAATCTTTGCCCTCTGACAGTGAGGTCCCAGGCTTCCATGACCTGGAGTGTGCTTGTCGTCACAAAGGTCTTCAATAAGACACTGAGCTTGGTAAGGGAATTGTAATAGTGAATCCTATGCAGATCATTAGGTGACCCAGTACTCCATCATTGAATATTGTTTGAGAAAGCCTGCTTTCCCCCTATTAGTACCTTTGTGATAGACTGAGATAGAATATACCTGGCACAATAGATAGACTCTTAGAGTCAGGAAGGCTTAAGTTCAAATCCAGCCTAACTGTGTGACCCTGGACAAATCACTTAATCACTATCTACCTTAGTTTCCTCACATGAAAAATGAGGATAATAATAGCTTCTACCCGTAAGAGCTGTTGTGAGGATCACATGTGAAATGCCCTGCAAAGCTTAAGGTGCTGTTTAAAATACTGTCTGTTCTCATAGGAAGAGGCATCCTTTAACTCTGAGATTCTGGGATGTAAAACTTTGATGGAGAGTTTCTGTAGGATGTACTGATGTTTGGAACGGTTTTCATGTAGCACCTGGATAGAAAAACCTGCTGGTGACGTGTAGGGACAGATGTTTCGAGGGCAGCCTGGAGGTGGGGAAGAGTTTGGGGAGGATAGAAAGGAAGAAGCAGGAAGGAGGCCCTCGAGGCAGAAAGTTAGGGGACAGGAAATCCCTCATCCTCACTGCTCTCTGTCCTCCCCCTCCATAATTCCAGTATCCTTGGCCAACACATCAGCACAAGTGCTTCATTACAGGATGGGGGGCTGGACACTATTTGAGGCTAGCAGTTTGTTTTACCCAGAGCACTAGAAACCCATGAGTGGTGGGATGCTGGTTTGGACAGAAACTTGCATGAGGGAAGAGCAGATTCCAGAGTCAGTCAGTCATTGCCTGTGTCAGGCTTAGACCCCTGGCTAATGGCAGGGAAGATGCTTTTCACTTGATGTTTTGTCTTCCTTCAGATGCAGATAAATCATATCTGACCATCTAGGATTTCAGGGTTTGAAGCCAGTCACTAATTCTCACCTTTGTTACTCAGGGCAAATTATTTCCTCCTTTCAGGTTTCAAATTTCTTTCCTGGAAATTGATGAGGAGAGAGCACTAAGCTCTGTGTCAGGAAGACCTGAGTTTAAATCCTACTTCAAATAGGTAATCTCCCTTCTCCCCTCCCCCCATGTTGAACCATTTGTCAGATTGAGGTATTTCTGTTTCCACAATATCTCTCTCATTTGACTCCTTCTCTCAAGGGACTGCCTTGATTATGTTTCTTCACCTTTGTTAGATTCAGCAGATCCATCTGTGAAATGGGCCTATGAATAGCAGCGATTTCACAGAATTGTGAGCGTCAAGTGAGATAATATATAGAAAATACCTTATAAACCTTAAAGTTCTTTCCCTCTTTCCCTCTCTCCCTCCCTATGTATATATATATATATATATATATATATATATATATATATATATATATATATATACACACACACACACACATAGATGTATATATTCACTAATATTCAATCAATCAAAACATATTTATCAAGTACCTATTATGTGATAGCTAAGGTACAAATATAAAAATGAAAAAATATTCCTAATCACGAGAAGTTTATATTTTAATTGCGGTAGTGAGACAAGTACACATGTAAAATCATACAGCATAAATACAAAATGAAGAAATATAAGTACAGTGCAATGAAAACCACACTAAGACTTTTGGGACATTCAGTATGTACAAAATAGTTCAATTCAAGAGAACTGGGGAGGAGGAATAGTTAAGACTTGGGGAGGGGGTAGGAGATCTGGACAGACTTTGTGCAGAAAATGGTGCCTGAGCTGCCTCATAAAGGACAGGAGGGACTCTATGAGGCAGGGATAAGGAGGGAGTATGTTCCAGGCAGGGGGGTGGCCAAGCAAAAGCATAGAGGTGGGAGATGGAGTGTTGTTTATAAGGAGCAAAAGGAAGGGTTGTTTCCAATAAGACAGGAAAGGTAGGTTTGGGTCAGATTGTACCAGGCTCTAAAAGCTAAACAGAGGAGATTATATTTGATTCTTGAGGCAATAAGAAACCCCTGGAGTTGCTTTATTAAGGGAATTACTTGGAAAGATCATTACTTCAGGAAAATTATTTTGGCAGCAGGCTGGTGGGTAGACTAGAATGGAGACAGATAAGAGGCAGGGAGACCAAACAGGTAGCTGCTTCAACCAAGGTGTGAGGAGGGCTTGACCAGAGGCAGGCACTGTGGGAATGGAGACAAGGGGTCAGCTGGAAGAAATCTTGTGGAAATAGAAGCAGCTTGACCTGGGCATGAGGGAGAGTGAGGAACCCTAGATGATGGTAAGATTATAAAACTAGGAGACAAGAAGCATGGCAGACACTTGACAGAAATTAGGAACTTTGGAAGAGAGGAGGGTTTGGGGAAAAAGATATTGAGGGCAATTGAGTTTAGGATATCTCTGCTGATGGAGGACTGAATCTCAGGAAGGAGATAGCAGGAAATCATCTGCATAGAGATGATCATTAGACCCATGGGAGCTAATAAGGTTATAGAGAGAGTGGGTGGAGGGAGAAGAGGAACTAGGACAGAACCTTGGGCAACACCTACCAGTAGACAATGGACCAGCCAAGTAGATGATGGCAAATAGGCTGCTAGCCAGGTAGGAGAACAAGGACTCTGTCTAGAAAGGAAAGCCCACCAAGGGGGAGAGGTCGACCCAAAAGAGTCAAATCTAGCAGACTGGTGAAGAATGAAGACTGAGAAAAACCATTGGAGTTGGCAATTCAGAGGTCACTGGTAATTTTGGAGAGAGCAATTTCATTTAAGTGATGAAGTCAGAAGCCAGGTTATTGGAATGAATGAGAGGAGAGGAAGTCAAGGTAATGAGTATAGGCAGCTTTGTTTCTAGAAGTTTGGCTGTGAAAGGAAGGAGAGATCAAGATTGAAAGTTTGAGGGGATAGTAGGGTCTGGTGAAGATTTTTCAACAATGGGGGAGATGAGAATATTTGAGAGTAGCATAGGAAGAACTAGGAACCAACTGATAGGGATTGGTTGAAGGTGAGAAATTGGGAATGATGAGGTTAAATCTTCTGGAGAAGGTGGGAAGGGATGAGAACAAATATGCTTGTAGAGGGAGAAGATGGCATCAAGCAGGAGAAGGATCAGAGACTAAGGAAAAGAAAGAATGGTTGGGGGAAGGTCCAAGGGTCTTTCCAAAGAGGAGAATGAGAGAAGAAAGAGTTCATGTTGAACAGTTTCAATTTTCTCACTAAATTGGAAGGGAAAGTTCCTCAGATGAAGGTGGTGGGGTCGAGGTGGAGATCTGGGAGACTTGAGGAAGTAAGAGAAGGTTTGGAGAGCTTCTGTGGAGACTGAGGCAGGGAATCATTTAGGGAGGAAGTGTGTCTTCCTGTTGAGATTGGAATGGACCTAGTTAGCGGCATGGCAAGACTTCTTTCAACTGTATCCACTGACTCAATGTAGGAATAGAGGAGACTGGTGAATTTTTATTCATGGCATTATTATGAGATGATCTCTAAGCTTCTTTCCAATTTTAAAGTTTCTGATTTCCCATTTAAATTATCTTGGACCAGAGAGGTTAAGTAAGTTGTCCAAAGCAAGAGACATGCTAAATAATGGAGCTGGTATTTGAACATAAGATCTTAGGCTGAAAACCTTTCATTCCATGTGCCTCTCTAAAATAAAATAAATCTTCCCCCAGAGGATCAAAGAAGATAAAATGGACAATTTTGATTGCATAATTTTTTAAAATTAAAATTTCACCCAAATAAAATCAATAATGTTAAAACAAGGAGGGGAATAGTTAACTTGGGGGGAAAATCTTTGTAGAAAATTTCTCTGACAGAGGCCCAATTTCCAAAATATATAAGGAATTGATCCAAATATATAAGAATGAGCCATTCCCCAACTGATAAACACTCAGAAGATTTGAACAGGCAATTGGTTCTTAGAAGAAGACATCAAAGCTATCTACCTTGATAGAAAAAAAATGCTCTAAACTACTAATAAATGGAGAAATACACATTAAATTACTGTGAGGTTCTATTTCATCAGATTTATAGAAATAGGTAACATTAGAGAGATTGTAGGAAAACAGGTGCATTAATGTATTATTGGTCGAGCTGTGAATTGGCCTAGACACTCTGGAAAATAGTTTGGAACTCTGCCCCCAAAGTCACTAAACTCTGTATATTCTTTGACTTGGTGATAGATATCTCTAACAGTCCAAATCCCCAAAGAGATCAAAGAAAGAGAAAAAATGACCCATGTACAAAAATGTTTATAGTAGCTCTCTTGTTGTTAAGTTGTATCCAACTTTTCATGACCCCATTTAGAGTTTTCTTGGCAAAGATATTGAAGTGTTTTCTTCTTCGGCTCACTTCACAGATGAGAAACTGAGGCAAACAGGGTGAAGTGACTTGCCCAGGGTCTTATTATCAGCAAGTGTCGAAGGTAGGATTTGAACTCAGGAAGATGAGTCTTTCCAATTCCAAACCCAGTGCTCTATCTACTTCACCTAGCTGCCTTTACCCATCACTTAAGAACTGGCTGAAGAAGTTATGGTAGATGAATGTTATGGAATACTATTGTGATGGAAGAAATTATAAAGGGGATGGTTTCAGAGAAAACTGGGAAGACTTATGGGAACTAATGCAGAGTGAAGTGAGCAGAACCAAAAGAATAATTTATATAATTACTACAACTGCAACAGTAACAACAACATTGAAAGACTTAACAGCTCTTTTTTCAATGCACTGGCCAACTTCAATTCCAGAGGACTAATGATCTCTGCTGCCTGCCTCTTGGCCGAGGGAGGATAGACAGAAAATGCAGAATGAGGTGCATGTTTGGAAATGGCCAGTGTGGAAATTTGTTTTACTCAACTATGCGTATTCCTTACAAGATTTTTCTTTTGAATTTGTAGGTGGACTAGGAGAAAATGAAATCTTGCCGAATTTTTCTAGGTTCCCCCCATGTGCAACTTCTTATGAAGCTTTCCCTGATCTCATTATGTCAAAATGTTTTTCTACTTCTTTAAAACCTATGGTACTTGAGACATAAAGTGACTTACCCAGGTTCTAAGTGTCGGAGCTGAGATCTGAACCCAGGGCCTCTGACCCCAGAGACAGCACACCTTCCATGTGAATACATATTTGGAATGCTAGTATCAGAGGTAATTTTGGAACATATAAGATAGAATGTGAGAGCTGGGAGCTATCTCAGCCTATGGGACAAAGAATGTCAGAGCTGGGAAAGACCTTCGAACATAGAACAGAAGAACTAAAGAATATCAGTGGACAGGCATGATTTATAGATAGATCACCTAGAGACCAGTGGAGTCAAACTCAGAGAAAAATAGGGACCACTAAACCTTTCTCTAGGGCAGCTAGGCAGCACAGTGGATATAGAGTGCCAGGCCTGGAGACAGGAAGATTAATCATCCCGAGTTCAAATTCGGCTTCAGACATTGTGTGACCCTGGACAAGTGACTTAACTCTGCCTGCCTCAGTTTCCTCATCTGGAAAATGGGCTGGAAAAGGAAATGACAAACTACTCCAGTATCTCTGCCAAGAAAACCCCCAAATGGGGTCACAAAGATTTGGACAGGACTGAAAAATGATTGAGCTTCAGCAAATCTAACAGAAGTATCCCCGCTGGCTACATAGTCACTTAGAAAACCACATATTGAACATTATTTATTTTTAAAAATAATTTTTATCTATTTTATTCAATGTTTTCCAATTATACACTGTAATCTGGCTTTGATCTAGACCAATCTTTTTACTTTTTATAGGTGGAGATATTAAGGCAAAATGACTTACTCAAGGTCACAAAGGCATTAAATCACAACTTGTATAAGCCTACAGTGTTATTATGGAATGACAGAGCTCTTAGGCAGGATACATGACACTTTCCTATTTTTTAAATTATGTTTTATTTATTTTGTTAAATATTTCCCAATTATAATGCATATCGCTTTTCAAAAGGACTTTATGTTGCTTGGTAGTTGCTGTTTTAAGAGAAAGCTATGGAAGAATGCCATTATGTAGCTAGTTCAGCCCTTCCAACCCTTATGGCAAGGACAGAGGGACCCCAGCAAAAGTGTAAGGCTGAATCACTTTGGACAGGCAACAAGGATATTATGGAACTGGCCATCATGGCCTGGGCCAAGGCCCAGCTTGGGGAAGATCCTGCAGATGCTAGTTTCTTGCAACTTTTCATGCCCTTTAAGACAGAAGCATTTGTGTGCCATGACAACAGAATCATGTCTCTCACAAGTCTATGGAGGCTTTTCCCCACTCAAGCTCTCAGATGTCCTGAAGTTGGCCCAAATCATTGTTTTCCCCAAAATTGTTTGTTTTTTTTTAAATCAGCATCTGGGATGAGGACTTTGGTTTTGCATTGCATCATGGATGGGCCTCTTGTGGTTGACTAGGGAGGCTGTGGGGAGCAGAAGCAAAGCCAAGGCAGGCAAGACAAAATCTTGGGGTCCCTATGGCCACTGCCCAGCCTAGCTACCCTCTGCACTTCTGGTGATGCAGGACCCTGGAATGGGCCTGGACCCTGATAGAACAGGGGTCCTGCGGGCTACCCCCCTTCCAAGAGCTGTTGGCTATGCTTAGCAGAGCACAGGAGGGAGGTAGTGGGATCTGGGGCCTAAGCCAGATGAAGCCTGATACCCACGAGCTCTTCTGGGCCCTTCTCATCCAGAGGGAGGAAATGAGGAGCAGCCCCTCCCCTGGCTGTGGGAGGCTCTGTTTGTGTTGGCCACAAAAGAGTGGTTTGTACAGTGAGATACTATCGCTGGGTCCTGCCAAGGGTTCAGGAGGAAGATAAGCCTCATGCTTCCCTGTAGCCGGGTGGGCTCCCTCAACCACGTGCAACACCCCTCCCCCTCTGCCCAAATACCTCACCCTGGATGTATGGCCCCAGAAAACCTATTCAGAGACTATACCATACTGCTACTGGTTAGAGGTGAAGGAGGTGTGTGTGTGTGTGTGTGTGTGTGTGTGTGTGTGTGTGGGTGTGTGTGTGTGTGTGTGTACAAGGGAGGAGAGATCTCACTATAACACATCACTCTAGATGGTCTCGGTGTATGCAGAGTGTGCAGGAAAGGTGTGGGGCATCATTCATCATATGTGCATATGGGGCTTAGAGACGTGGCCCAGAGTGTGTTGGGGGAGGGGAGTGTGCCTGACATGTCAGTATGGGGGATCAATGTAGAGGAGAGTGCTCGTGAGAGGTGAGCAGGGCAGACGGTGTGTGTTCATGATGACAGAGAGGGAGGAGACATGTGGATGGGTAGAGGGCATATCTCTATGGGAAAGAATTGAGGGGGATCAGCTTGTATGTATTGTGGTGCAGGGTGTTTATATAGGCTAGGACATTAGTATAGCAATGTCTACGCATTCTCTGGGCTATGTATTAGGACAGCCATGTGGTGCTCTAGTCCTGGAGTCTAGAAGATCTGAGTTCAAATCAGCCTTCACATACTTACTAGCTGTGTGATCCTAAATAAGTCAGTTAACCCCCATTTGTTTCAGTGCCTCACCTGGAAAATGGGGACACACTGGAGAAGTAAATGGCAAGCCACTCCAGTGCCTTTGCTGAGAAAACCCCATGAACAGAGTCCTTGGGGTCACATAGAGTCAGACAGAACTGAATGACTGAACAGCGACAAAAGTGGGGTGAGATAGAAAAAGCTTTGGACTCGGGGACCTTGCTTGGATTCCCAGGGATTACCTCCTAGCTTTGAAACACTGACTCATTCACTTTTTTCTCTGAGTCTCAGTTTCCACTCATCTCCAAATTGTGAATGATAATATTTGTATCATGGCCATATGCAAAATACATTGAGTGCATAAGAGTTATGATAACATGTGCATATCTGTAAGATATAAATATATATGTATATATGTGTGTGTTTATGTGTGTAAACATATGCTCAATCTCTTTGATTTATAGATGGGGGAACTGAGGCCCAGAGCAAAGGAAGAGCCAGAAGGGGCTTTAGCTCTGCCTCCTGAATTTTAATTCTCAATTTCTATGCCATATGTAGGGTGCCTCCAAAATCTTAGTGCATTTTAAAGTGATTATAATGAAAACTGCACTGGGACTTTTGGGACACCTTGTATAAGGTGTATAAGGCTTCCCCCCACCCTTATGCACTTTGCTGCATACATCTAACAGAGAGATTAGTTAGAGGGTTAAATCGGTTCTTTTTTTTTTTTCTTCCTTCTCCCTCTTCTTTCACCTTTCCTCCTTCTCTCTTCTCCTATATACATACGTGTGTGAATGTAGGCATACTTAGTGTATGGGAGGTTATGTCTATTTATGTACAAGGAGGCATATAAATATCAGAAAGACGAGAGTTCAAGGTCAGCCTCTGACACATTCTGACTGTCTGAGCAAGTCACTAAGCATTAGTACCCCCAGGCGCCTCTCCAACCCTGATTTAGAGAACAGGAGCCTGCCTGCTTGGGGAGAGGGAATTTCCATTGAGCCTGACCTTTGATTTTATCGATGGAGGGTACTCCCCAGGAGGAAACACCCTCTGCTGACACTGAGGGGCACTTACCCTGAAACTCAGAGTCTCAGAAGTTGCTTGAGGGTTCACAGAAGAGGTGAAGGGACTTTCCCAGAGTTAGTCAGGATATATTAGATGCTATACTCAGATCTTCCTCATATCATTTATATAACTCTATGGACGTGTGTGTATGTGTGCGTGTGCACTCACACACACAAACACAGAAGGAAATCTAGAGGGGGGGATGGAGGAGACAGAAGGTTATCTCTCCAACCACTCTACTGAATGTTTGCTATAACGAAAAGTAGATTCTATAAGGAAAATTTATTTGGAGCATGGGGATAGGAGGTCAAAATTCAGAAACTAGACAGACCTCCCTCTCTGGAGCTCAGCTTCCCAATCTATAGAACATGAGTGTTAGACTAAAATGTCTTTACGATCCCTTTCACTTAGACTTTCTATGCCTTTATGATTCTAGAGCCAATGCTTTAACATGAACCTAAAGTGTTAGGACAGCCAGGTGGTGCAGTGGATAGAACACCAGGCCTGGAATCAGAAGGACCTGAATTCAAATCTGGCATTGGAGACTTACTAGCTGTGTGACCCTGGGCAAGCCACTCAACCCTGCTTGCCTTAGTTTGCTCATCTGTAAAATGAGATGGAGAAAGAAATGGCAAACCACTCTGGTACCTATGCCAAGAAAACCCCAAATGGGATCATGAAGACTCAGATAGGACTGAAATGACTAAATGATAACAATAGAGAGAATCAGTGGCAGGCACTCCCCAACCAGTTTTTCCACTGTACTATACTGTCTCCTCTGACAGTGAGCTGGAAATAAACTTAGAGATATTTTAGTACAACCCCGTCATGTTGCACACAAGGAAGTTGAGGCCCAGGGAAGATTAATTAAGCATTAATTAATCTTATTAATTAATTAAGCATAATTCACACTCAGACCATCTGGCTTCATGTCTAACTCTTTGTCCTTGCAAAGACAGTTCCTTGGGACATTTTTTTTCTTTTTTAAATCAAATTCCACAGCCAGACTTAAGCGATGAGGAACAGATCTTTTCTCTCTGATTCTGTCTACTGGTCACCAGGAAGGCTACATTATTCAAAATCTTGGAAAATTTCCAAAGAACTCCAAAATATGACTTGAACAGAGAGCTGGGTTATTTCCCTAATGCCTGTGTTCTTGGATGTCTGTGCAAAGGGGGAAAAAAAGGATCATCCCCTTTCCCAGCATTGTAAATCCTGCCAAGGAAATGGCCCAGGCCAGGGTCGTCAGGAAGAGGAGAGGATTAGACATAGGGGGATTGGTTGAAAGAACTGGGGATGTTTAGCCTGGAAAAGAAAAGAATTAAAGGGGAGGGGAGATGATAAATATCTTAAAGTATTTGAAGGGCTATCTATATAACTGGGATTAGGCTTTTTCTGCTTGGCTGCAGGGCGCTGACCTCATGGTGGTGGGAGAGAGGGAGAGAGTTAACAGGGAGACAGGTTTCAGTTCAATATGAGAAAGAAGTTCCTAACGATTGAATCTACCCCACAAAGGTCAATGGGTTGCTTTTTGAAGTAGTGAGTCCCCTGTCATCACAGATGTTAAAGCAAAGACCAAATGGTATATTTCCTGACTTGCATATTTGCAAACAGGCCAAGACACAAACACAGAAGTCTAAGTGGGGGGTAAATATCCTGCTCAAGACAGGTAGGAAGTGGATGAATTGCTTGTCTCAAGCAGGTAGCAAGATGTCACTGTCTCCTTCGTCTTCTTTTCCTGGAAGGCAGGGAGCAGGGTGTTTCAGAGGCCCATGAGACAGAGCAGGCATTTATGAAGGAACATTGCAGCAGCTATGAACAAAGTGAGCTGGTGGCTAAGATCTCAGGGGCATCTGGACACTCGGCAGAGTCTTTGGAAAGGCTTTACAAAGTCCATCGACCTTTTGAGAGTAGGGGGGTAGGTTGACCTAAAAGACTGGTGGTGTTTGTGCTAACTGTGGCATTCTCTCATGGGAGGCAGTGGTGATCCTGGACTTACTGCCATATTGAAAGACCAGTAAAGTTAGATCAGAAATACTAGAAAAGATGGGTCTTTGCAGTTATGGGAAGTTTGTAGTTGTAGTGATTTGTAATTCTGAAGGAGGTTCAGGCATGTGTTGGATAAACCTTATAGGGTTTTCCATTCAGAGACATGTTAAAATCTGAGCAGTAGACATTTTTTTCATCCATTTGGTCTTTTCTGTGTGAATGGGTGGGTCAAACTCAACTGATTGATTATAGATTTCTTCCAGGAGTCTCTGTAATGATTTGTATTTAATAAAATTAATCCAGTGTCATCTAAACACAGAAGCATTTGGATATTCTCACTACCACAGGGAATCCCTCCTTGACTTGGACTCTGAAATGATTGTTTCCATCACAAGGGTGAACACTTTTGTTAAATATACATCTTGTTTTATACCTTACTTGATATCTATATCTATCTATATGTGTATACAGATACAAATACATGTGTGTATATGTATATATACACGCAATTTTTTTTATTCAAAGTTATGGAAACACAGTAACACAGTTATTTTTGTTGATTTACCTTTCAATGAAACTTCAACAAGCTTGATGGATGGGTGGGAGACATCTTGGTGTAAAAAAGCCTGTGTAGTGGCAATTTGTTCTACTGAATCAAATGCTATTTTTTTCAATCAACAAACAATAAGCACTGAATCTTTCAGTCAAATGAGAAAGGTCAAGGAGTAGGCCCATTACTTAATAGTTTGAGAAATTTTGCTCATTCCCTATTAATACCCTCTCATGTTGGTGTAGTAAATAGAGCTCTGGGCCTTTAGTCAGGAAGAGTTCTAATCCAGCCTCAGACTCTTCCTAGTTAATAACCCTGGGCAAGTCATTTAAACTCTGTCTGCCTCCATTTTTCCAACTGTCAAATGGGTATAATAATAGCACCTACTTCTTGGTATTGTGAAGATCAAATGAGATAATATTTGTAAAATATTTAGCACAGTGTGTGCCTGATATATACTTATTCCCTCCCCTCCTCTTTCATAGATGGTGCCTTCAATTCATGCATGGGTGACCCTTATAAAGATTTTGTATAAATAGGGGAGTAGGTATAAATGTCAGTGGTAGGTAGTGTTTCTCTATTACGTTTTAAGTCAGTATCAATATCAGGCATTTGTTATCTTCCCCTTCTTTGTAAATCAATCCCCCCAAATCCTCATAATTGTATTCAATTGTCCGCTCTGCAGCACTGATCTATTTCTCTTTCTCTCTCTGTGCTTCTCTCTCTCCCCATCTCTACACACATAAACATATACATACATGTATATGTACATACACATATGTGCATATATACATGTGTGCACACAGAGGCTCCAGTCTGGCTGCTTTTCCCATCTTTGTTCTCTTTAGAATCACTTCTGTTTCCTTTCTAAACACCTCAGGGATTGTGGATATTAGGATATGAGTGCTGGTGCTTCCACTATTCTTGATGGAGAAAACAGTTTGTTGTAATAAGTTTTGCAAATCTTTTCCTTTTTTTCTTCTGCTTGTAGTCCATTTGTGTCCATTCTTGAATGCCCTTGGGATGACTTTGCTTAGTTAGATAACTTGCCAAACTTTTTTTTAAAGATTGCTTTTACCTTCCACTCCTTTTCCCTTTTTTATGTGAAAATGCTGGGCATAATACTCTATTATCCTTCTTTATAAAATGTTATAAATGAGCTTATACTTGCCTTTCACAGCTACCTCTTTCAGTATGGCCAGAAAGTCAAACATTTGGTGACTTAGGAACTTTCTAGGCTCTTTTGGTCTCCTTGTTGTAACAATTAATTTGCATTGGTTTAACTTGGGGTGAAATTATTACAGTCAGTGACTATGTTATTTATGTAATCCATTTCCTGTTTTTCTTTTCTATTTTAATGAGCTTGTTTAAATAATTAAAGGTTAAGTCTTCTTAATTATATAACTTTAGGTCATTTCTATTATTTTTACTATTTTCATATAAATTCTGATCTTGGTGCTGGTGCATTGATGGTCTGACTGCGCATAGATTAGGGACTTAGAATTAACCTCTTGTCCACAATAAATCTTTTCTGTCTGTTAAAATTTAGTCATTTTCATTTTTTTAATAACATATGTTGGTGGTCACTACCAAGAACCTATCAATTATGCTTTTGAAGAAAGGTCATTCTATAGAGGTAACAGGCTTCTGTATAATCCTCAAGTCTCTGGTTGCTCCTATTTTTTTTTCTCCTGAAGCACTTTCCTACATATTTTTCCTCATTTTCACCTTTTCCCTTTGCTTTCAGGTAAATATATGAAAAACAAAGTAATGGGAGAGGGCAAGCAACTGAGGTAATCAGTAAAGGTCTTATATAGAAGGTGGAAACCAGGGATTCTGAGACATTAAGGCAAGGAGAGAAAGCTTTCCAGGCCAGGAGGAAAGTAGGCAAAGAAAGGCATGTAGACGGGAGATGGAGTATTTATGTGGGAAATAGCAGGACGGCCAACTAAGCTGGTTGGAGGCAAGGAAAGGCTTTAAATACCAAACCAAGGAATTTGTATCTGATTCTAAAGGCAATAGAAAGCCACTGAAGTTTATTGAGCGGGAGAGGGATGTGGTCAGAACGCTGCTTTAGGTATATTATTTTGGCAGCTCTGCAGAAGAGGGATGGGAGAGGGCAGAAATTTCAAGCAGGCTGAAAGGGAGGACCTAGAAGGGTCTGTTATTATCCAGAAGGTGGCCAGAAACCATTTTTCAGCTCCACTGAAGGGCAACAGCAACAGCATTAAAGATGTGAGTCAGACTTGAGGACTGGGAAATGGGGGAAGAAAGGGAAAGGTGTCACTCAAGGAAGCTTCTTGTCTTTGCATGGTGTTGAAGTGTGGTCTCTAGGCAGGGAAATAGACTCAGATGATGAACTAAGATCTCTCCAGCAGCCTTGTCTTCAAATTGAAGCCTGTGCTCACTTCCCTGCTCTCTTCCCAGAAAACATCCTCATTTCAGCTTTTTCGTGGCTTGCTTCTTCAATGCCATCATCTTCCAACAACTTCAACCTTAATTCTTGTTTCACCTTTCGCTGGAGCCAGACCCTTTTATTAGGTTGTTTTGTCAGAGGGTAGATTGGCATCCACAGCGGATGCATCCACCAAGCAAATTTTCTCTTATGGGAGAGAGAAGAGGGGAGAAATCTCATCATATTGCTTTCATTTGTCTTGTGTAGAGTTTCCAGTGTTCCCCTATCTTTCTCTCAATATTTTGTGTCTCTCTGTCTCTCTGTCTCTCTCTCTCTGTCTCTCTGTCTCTCTCTCTGTCTCTCTGTCTCTCTCTCTCTGTCTCTCTCATTCCTCTTGTGTCTCTATCCCTTTGCCCCAATTCCATATCTTTGTCATCTCTGTGTTTTTCTCTCTGCCCCTTTTCTCCTTCTTTATCCTACCCTCCCCATCTCCCTCTATCTTTGTCTCTATGTGCCTGTCTCCCCCTGTTCCCCATCACCTCCTTACTGGACATATTCAAGTGGAAATCATAAGAATCATAGATCTAGAGCTGAAAGGGATGCATTATCTAGTCCGATTCCTTTATTGATTAGATGGGGAAACTGCACCTCAGAATGGTTAAGTGACTTCCTGAGGGTCTCACGGCCAATGTCCAAGTAGGACTTGAAGTCAGGTCCCCTAACTACTGTCCCCAAATTCCTTCCACTGTGCCATGTGTATGTGATCATGTTTCAGGGGCATTGTAAAGGGGTTTTCTGTATGGCCAGAAAATAAAGATGTTGAACTAGATATCTAGGGTCCCTTTAAGCTCTAGATGTGGAATAGGGAAAGAACCCTAGGAATGGAGCCCTATTGGGCTAGGTTTGATTATAGGATCATAGGTTTAGGGTTGGAAGGGATGCCAGAAATCTTTCATTTTACAGATGGGTAAACTGAGATTGCATGGAGAGCTTAACTGCCTGGTCCCAGCATCACCCAGCTAGTGAGTATCTGAGGCCAGGCCTGGACCCAGGTTTTCCTGATCCCAAGTGCAGTGAATTCTACCTTTATCACTAGCTGTGTGGCTACAGGTGAGTAACTACTTATCCCATTGTCTGTTTTTCATCTCCAAAATGTGGATAATCGTGTGTTTTGAGGATCAAATGAGAAAATGTATGGCAAGTCCTATATAAAGTCGCTTTCTATTAGAGTCTCTGATTTTCTGAGTATAATTGACAAGAGTTCACAGTGTATATTCAGTTCTTGTGAACAAAGATTTATTAAGTGCCTACAATATGCAAGGAATTGTGGATGGATGTGAAGCAAAAATAAAACACTTTCTTACATTCAAGGGGCTTACTATACACTAGAAGGAAACCATAAACGAGTTAATACAAAGTAACACAGAAACTTCAAAACAGTGAATGTAAATAATTGGGGGTGGGGTTCAGGAGAGATCTGAACTTGGAAGGAAGCAGGGAAGCCAAGAAGGGGATGAGGAGGGAGATAATGTCTGGGCAGTGTGGAAACCACTTGTGCAAAGGAGGGCAATGGAATGTCATATATGGGGAATCACCAACAGATCAGTTTGACTAGAATGGACTGTGTATGAACCAAGGAAAGGTGGATCAGACCCAGACTGTGGAGACCCAATGACAGACAGTGGAGTTTGTATCAGGGTCAGACGTCCATTGAATCCTTGGGTTGGAAGAAACATAGGAATTATCTCATCCATCTTTTTTCCTTTGGACTGGATTGTCCTTAGCTCCTCACAGACAGTTGAACTATTCAGGTTCCCCTATTCTTCCCCAACTCCAACCCCCCTTTCTAGCTCCCCTTTTCACTTCCATGCTCCTCCTTTTCCCAGTCAGGCCTGGGTACCATTCTTCACTCAGCTCTCAGATTGTCTCCACTCACTCTCCTCCCCTCATCTGCATACCCCCAGAAGGGGACACTGAGACAGCACCAGCTGCTCTGTTTCCAATTCTTGGCAGGAATTTTTCTTTCTATTGGATTATATAGCTTAACATTTTTGCTTTTTTAAAAAAAGGGTTAAGTCTTTTGAGAGAGATAAGGAAATTCCAACTCTAGTCCTGGCTGGAAAGCCTGAGGAAAAAAAATGGACAACAAAAGTGGTAAGAGGTTTTTTTAGTCAATAAAAATGCCCCTCCCCCCATTGATTTTCCCATTGTTGGTATGACTAGGCACCATGGCAGTTTCTACTGTCACGTGTTCATGGGAACCATCTTCCTCACCCTCCCAGTACCTCTACAGTTAGCAGCCTCTAGATACCTGTCCCTATATTTGCCTTGTTTTGCCCCCATTGATGATAATTCATGCTTTTAAAGTACTTTAAAGACATCAGCCTTGTGAGGCAAGATTATAAGTATTACTTTCCTCATTTTGAGCAAGTTTGCAAGGAAATTGAGGTTCAATAAAGTTAGGTGACAAGGTCCCACAGCTAGTAACTGTCAATGTTGAGATTCAAACTCGTCTCTCTTGACCACAACTCCTCATAGTCTTTCTGTTATGATGTGAGAACTTCCTATAGTGTGTTGGCTGCTACCTCCTTGTGGATGATGGGGGGGTGACCCAGACTGGGCAAAGGTTTGGTTATGTCTAGGGGCATCCTGGTCAGGGTCTTTTTCCAGCCTTCATAGGGCAACAGCAGCAATGAGGAGGAGGTGAGGGGCTTGGGCCAAGATCTTAGAGCTTTGTATTTTTGTATCTTTGTATTTTTCTTATCTCTTTGGAGAAGGCACCCTAACTAGAAGAGGTTATGTAGTCCAGAAAGAGCTGAACTAAGAAGAAAGTTGGGAAGTCAAGAAGGAGATGAGGAGGGAGATAAAGTCTGGTCAGTATGGAAGTATAGATGATGTGAATAAGCAGAGAAGACAGGTTGGAGGTCCATGAGGCACCTTTAAATCTAGGGCAGCTGCCATAGCAGGTAGGGCTGAGAGAGGAAGCCTCAGCTTCCCTAGCTCCAAAGAGAGCAGATGCCCCATGCAGCTGTCAGAGCAGTCACTGCCAGGACTTTCTCCCAGCTGCTCCCACCACAGGCTCCAGAGAACTTGGCATTGTTAAGCCTTTAACCCTGGCCTTTGTTGTTGCCCATAGGATTCCAAATACCTTTGGATTTCCACAGACAATGTCCTCTTCCCTATGCCTTGCTTCCTGGTATAACATTGTGTAGCAGCAAGCACCCCAATATCCCCAGGGTAGCTGCCAACACAGGTTCTTAGATCTGCTTTTCAAGAGGAAAGCAACTCAAAATGGGTCAACAAGCTTACTTTAATCAAACAAACATATATTACCTAGTTCGGGGGAAAAAGGTCAGCACCCCGAACTTCAGAGTTACAGGACTTACAGATCAAAGACAGGCTTCCAAACTGTCCAAACATTATATCAATACCAAATCACAGTTAACAAAGAGGGAAGCATCAACATCTGGGTTTTCAAAGCCAGGGGGGGCTCTCAACAACGGCTTCCCAGAGTCTCATCTGGTCAAATCACACAACACTTCTCAAAGTGAGCCCCAAAGCAAAGCCTCTCCTCAGGGTTTGTATAGCCTTCTCCTGGCTCAGAGAATGTAACAACCTTCTGGACCCACTGCCCAATCACAAAGTATCAAGGTGTGGGCTTTCCTGAAAAACAAGCCTCCCACCACAGGCTCCAGGTGCACGTAAGCTAGGGGCAGGGAAGATCTTTAAATCTGCATTTCCATTACACCTTGTTGACTATATACTAGCCTTGGGCTTCAGCAATAACTCTTTTGACCTGGGCCAGTGACTAGTAAATGACTCAGAGAGATGTTGGTGAGAAATAGGATACTTGAGTTCCTTACAAAGCCTGATGATGACATTGTGAAGGGATTCCTTGAGGGGCTGGAGGGGGCAAGGAAATGTGGAAAAAAGGCAGACAGCTAGACATATGAACGTAAGAGTAGCATTTATATAGTGCTTTAAGGTTCATCAAGTGATCCTCACAACAAACCTGTGTGCTATTATTTTTACAGATGGGGAAACTGAGGCTGAGAGAGAATAAATGACTTGGATAGAGCAAAAGTGACTTTTTACAGTATCTGAGGCAGAATACAAGCTCATCTTTTTCCTGACTCAAGTCTAGCTCTCCCCACTATGCCTGCGGTTGGCTGAGACAAGGGTGGACATGAAAGAATAGACCTTGTTATAAAGGTACAGGGGAATAACCCTTTCTTGGAATCACAAGAACTCCTTGGTGTCTTGCGTTGGAAGGGATATGAAAAAAGAAGCTAGATCATCCCCATGACTCTAGGCAGGACCCTGCTGTAGGCAGCTGAGTCAACCTGGTCAAAAGTCCTTTGGGTGTCTGATAGTTCTCATTGCTTAGAAAATAATCTGTATTTAGGCCATTTAATAAGCGAGGAAACAGAGGCTCAGAAGAGTGAAGTCACTCAAGGTCACCTAGCTAATGAGAGTTAGAGTCAAGATTAAAATCCATAGTGCCACCAATCACCTCAAATACCTATAAAATATAACTCTAAACAAACTTTAGAGCTACAGAACCCACTAAGTGACAGAGAGAAACAAATCCCCCCACCAAAGGCAGCCTGGATGGCCAACAGGAAGGATTTATCATAGTGTTCTGGGAGCTGAGCCCAGCCCCACATGAGCTGTGTGGTTTTGGCCCCAGGGAGGCAGTGGCAGCTGAAGCAGACTTCAGGAGAGTGAATCACCAGCAGCTGTGGTGTTTTCCAGACTTTTCAATCCAGAAACCACTGACCTGGAAAATAGATTCAGGAGAGATTATTTCAAAATTATTGGATTACCTGAAAGCCATGATAAAAAAACAAAAAACAAAAACAAAAACAAAAAAAAACCTAGAAATCATCCTTCAAGAAATTCTCAAGGAAAATTGCCTTGATATTCTAGAACCAGAAGGCAAAATAGAAATTGAAAGAATTTAGCAATTGCCTCTTGAAAAAGATCCCAAAAAGAAAACTCCCAGGAATATTATGGACAAATTCCAGAGTTCCCAGGTCAAGGAGAAAATATTACAAGGAGCCAGGAAGAAACAATTTGAGTATTGTGGAAACACAATCAGGATAACACAAGATCTAGCAGGTTTTACATTAAGGGATAGAAGGGCTTGGAATATGCTATTCCAGAGGTCAAAGGAGCTAGGATTAAAACCAAGAATCACCTACCCAGCAAAACAGTATAATGTTTCAGGGAAAAATATAGTTCTTCAATGAAATAGAGGACTTTCAAGCATTCTTTTGTTTTGTTTTTTTTGTTTGTTTGTTTGTTTGCTTTTTTTTTTGGAGGGCAATTGCGGTTAAGTGACTTGCCCGAGGTCACACAGGTAGTTTTTGTGTTAAGTGTCTGAGGCCAGATTTGAACACAGGTCCTCCTGATTCCAGGGCTAGTGCTCTATTCACTGCGCTACCTAGCCGCCCCAACTTTCAAGCATTCTTGCTGAAAAAAACCAGAGTTGAATAGAAAATTTGACTTTTAAATACAAAAAGCAAGAGAAGCATGAGAAGGTAAACAGGGAAAAGAAATCATAAGGAACTTATTAAAATTGAACTATTTACATTCCTACATGGTAAAATGATAATTATAACTCATGAGACTTTTCTCAGTATGAGGATAGTTGAAGGGAATATATATGTATATATGTATACATACTATATATGTTTATATAGTAGGGTATATGTACATATAAATACATAGGTGAGTGTGCATATATATGTGTACATGCATACATAGACAGAGGGTACAGGATCAGTTGAGTAGGAAGGGATGATACTTAAAAGGTGAAATTAAGAAATGAGAGAGGAATATAATGAGAGGAGACAGGGAGAGACAGAATAGGGTAAACTACCTCATATGAAAGAGGGAAATGAAAACTGTTACAATGGAGGGGAAGAACAGGAAGGCAAAAGGGAATGGGTAGACCTTACTCTCATTGGATTTGGCTTAAGGAGGGAATAACATACACCCTAAATTGCGTATCTCACCCTACAGGACAGTAGGATAGTAGGGAGGAAGATAGAAAGGAGGGCAGATTGGGGGGAGAGTAGGGTAGTTAGAAGCATGTACTTTTGAAAAGGGACAGGGTCAAAGTAGAAAATAGAATAAGTGGGGGGCAGGATAGGATGGGGGGAAATATAGGCATTCTTTCAAATATATCTACTATTGAAATTTTTTTTGCATAACTGCACATGTTTAACCTATATTGAATCACTTTTCCTGCCAGTAGGGGTGGGTGGTGAGGGAATAAGGGAAAGAATCTGGAAATCAAAGTGTTAAAATCAAATGTTTAAATATATAATTATTATTATTTTTACATGCAACTGGAAAATAAGATATACAGGCACTGGGGTATAGAAATCCATCTTGCCCTACTAGAAAGTCAGATAATTGAAGGTCAATCTCAGTCAGGGTATGGAAGGGGGAAACTGAGACAAGTTGGGTGTACTCAAGCTCTTGGAAAAATAGGACCCCTCTGTAGTCATCTGACTCAAACTACAGCTGAGGGGCTCTTGAGTTTCTATCAGTCTATGAAAGTCCTAAAGCTATCACTTACATTCACTTTATTCCCATAGTTACATTGGGGTAATTGTGACTAAAAAATGTTGACTATGAAAATATACCCCTGAAGAATGAGAGAGACCTGGAAAAATGACCTTCAATTATTTGAAAGTATTGAACCTGGAGTCAGGTCCTATGGATTTTTTGTTTGTTTGTTTAATTTGTTTAGTTAAAGTTTTCAACATTCATTTCCACAAGATTTTGAGTTAAAAATTTTCTCCCCATCTTTTCCCTACCCTCCACCCCAAAATAGTGATCCTACTGAATACCCCTTCCCCCAATCTGCTCTCTCTTATATCCTTCCCCATCCCTTCTCTGACTTTCTAGTAGGGCAAGATGGATTTCTATACCCCAGTGCCTGTATATTTTATTTCCCAGTCTGATTTTTTCTTTTTAATTTTCTTTACCCAGTCTGATTTTTAAGGAGTTTTTTTCTTCAGTGATTTTTGTACTTCTATTACTCTTAAGCCAATTCTTTTTTAAGGTGTTATTTTCTTTAGTATTTTTGTGACGCTTTTTTTTTTTTTGCCAAGCTTTTCTCTCTTTGAAATTTTCTTGCATTACTCTCATTTCTTTCCCCAATTTTCCCTCTACCACTCATCTCTTAACTCTTCCAGGAATTCTTGTTGAGATTATGTTAAATTAGCTACTCTAGTTTGTCTCAGGGTCTCCACAGCTTTCTGACAGTCAAATTGTACAGTCCTGGACTTGATGGGGCATCTTATATAGCATTTTCTCTTTGGCTTTTAGAAAAAGTTATTTAAATTGAAATTAAGAAAACTATTGAACTAATAAATGAAAAAAAGTTATTTTCCTCTGAACTTAAGAAATGACATCCATTTACATAACATAATAGAATAGAAAAAACTATGATTGCACATGAAACTGCAAATCTATTATGTACACTTGCTATTCCTTTTAAATATATAACAAAGTTATAGAATTTTCTTTTTTCCCTTTTCTTTCTTCCCTCTCCACCCTGCCTTAGAGATAGCTACCATCAGACACAAATATGTATGTGTGTATACATACATATATATGTAAAATAATTCTATACATCTAATTATCAGTTCTTTATCTGGATGCAGATAGCATCTTCTTTCATGGGTTCTTTGTAGTTAATAATAGTTAAAATGACTTAGTTGCTCAAACTTGTTCTTAAAACAACATTGCTGTTACTGTAGACAGCCTTCCTTTGGTTTTACTCATTTCTCTCTTCATTCTTTTGTGAAAATCTACCCATGTTTTTCTAAGATCCTCAAACTCATCATTTCTTACAGCACAGTAGTATTCCATTATAATAATATATCACAATTTGTCCAGCCATTCCCCAATTGGCAGGCATTCCCACAATTTCCAGTTCTTTGCCAACACAATAATATTTTAGAACATATAGAGTCTTTTCCTTTTTCTCTGATCATCCTTAGAAACAGACCTAGGAGTGGTATTGCGGAGTCAAAGGGTATAGGCAATTTATTAACTCTTTGGACGTAATTCTAGATTGTTCTCCAAAATGGTTGGATCAGTTCACCAACAGTGAATTACTGTCCCAATTTTTCCACATCCCTTTCAACATTTGTTGCTTTCCCCTTCAATCGTTTTAGCCAATTTGACAGCTTTAAAATGATATCTCAAGATTGTTTTAATTTTCATTTCTGTAGTCAGTAATTTTTTCATATGGCTATAAAATGCTTTGATTTCTTCATTGGAAAACTGCCTATTTATATCCATTTATTAGTTGAAGAAAATTCATGTTCTCATAGACTTTACAAAGTTCTTTATATATTGGAGGTATGGGGCCTTAATCTGAGAAATTGTCAATAAGATTCCCCCTCCTGCCCAAATTTGCTGCTTTCTTTCTGATTTTGGTTACTTTTGTTTTATTTGCACAAAACCTTTTTAATGTGATTAAAATTTTTCACACTGCTTTCTGTCTCTTGTTTATTCATAATCGTTCACCTATCCATAAGTCTGATAGGTAATATGTTTCATGCTCTTCACATTTTATTGTAATATCTCTTTTTACCTAGGTCATCTGTCCATTTTGACCATATCTTGGTAAATGGTGTAAGATATTGGTCTATGCCAATTTCTGCCAGACTACTTTCTAGCTTTCCCAACATTTTTTTTTTACCAAATAATGAATTCTCATCCCAGATACTTATGTCTTTACATTTGTCAAACATAAGGTTACTGTAGTAATTCACTCCTGTAAATTGTATGTTTACTCTGTTCCACTGATCTACCTTTCTGTTTTTTAGTCTTGATAATTACTGCCTTAAAATATAATTCAAGATCTAATAATGCTAAACTTCCTTCCTTTACATTTTTTATTAGTTGATATTCTTGACCTTTCATCCTTCCAAATGAATTTTCTTATTATTTTTCTAGCTTAGTAAAATTAGGGTTTTTTTGTGTCATTTAATTGGGATAGCATTGAATATATAAAGTAGTTTTGGTAAAAATTGTCATTTTTATTATATTGGTCCTGCCTAACCATGAACAATCAATATTTCTCCAATTATTTTAATCTAATTTTATTTGTATAAAGTTTTTTTTAATTGTTCATATAGTTTCTGAATTTGTTTTGGCAATTGTATTCACAGGTATTTTATGCTGTCTAGAGTTTCTTTATACTTATTCTTTCTAGTATATATTTAGACTTCTATTGGGGATGTTTCAGGGGGAGGCAGAGATCTGGGATGAGTTCTAAGATGATACTCTCTTATCCAGCAATCTGGTCTACCTATTCGCAAACAGACTTCAATGCCCAGGGACAAATGGATGAGAGAAAAAAAAAATCAGATTTCTCCCTGAGACAAGTAGGAAATGAATAAATGACTTGCTTTAATCAGGTCATAGAGGTGTCCATGTTTTTTCTGTGTTGTTTTACTATAAGGCTTTTTTGTCTAGGTAGAGAGCACATTTCTGAGACACATGAGACAGGACATTTCAGAAGCAAACTTGCAATGATGATTCCAGGGTTTGAAAGCCAAACTGGGCCCTTTAAAAAGATTTTGTAAGCTTGGTCAGTCTTTGAGAGAGTTTTCTAGGATTTATAAAAGAAGTTTCTTGGATTGATTCAGTAAAGTAGAGTTCCATTGGGATGGAAATTATTATTTGTAGAAGGGAAAAAATGAAAAAAAAAAAGAGATAACTTTAAGCTTGATTCCAGGAAAAGCTTATTTTTTTTTTTTAACCGTTAGAGTTGATCAAAAGTAGAATGAACTACTTTGAGAGAGGTTCAGTTCCCTTTTATTAGAGGTCTTTGAATAGATATCGGACAATCACTTGTCAGGTATATTATTGTGGGCATTCTTTTGGTGCATGGGCTGAACTAGATGACTGCTGAGGTCTTTTCCAAATATCAGATTCCATGATTCTGTTAACTTAACTATGGTGGGAAGACCACCTTCATGAGAGTATGGAGTCTGAGCTGCCTCAGCCTCCTGGCTTCCTTTAAATCTCAGGTAAAATCCCACCTACTTCAAGAAACTTCCATCTGAGATTATTTCATATTCTCATTTTCTCTCTTCTCTCTCTATCACATATACATATACATATATATATGTATATATATATATGTATGTATATAGGTATGTAGGTATGTATGTGTGTATACGTAAAAATATGTGTGATCTAATTCAGGTAACAGAGAAAGCATCACTATTTAAGGTTGGGAACTGTATCAGGGAAAACTTCCCGGAAGAGGTGGCATATAATGTAGGCCATGAAGGGTGGCTAGTTTTTCAGATTTTAACGGATTGAAATGAATCAGGAAGAATGACAAATTCATGGAGGCTAAAAGGCACAGGACATGTTCAGGGGACAGTAAATAGTTGAATTTGGAGTATAGAGCATGGGAGGGGGAACAAAGGGGTGCTACATCTGGAAAGGTCAGTTGAATTAAGGTTAGGGAAGACCTTGAAGGATTCTATAGCCAATGGACCATTAGAGGCCTTGAGTCCAAATCCTACATTTTATAGAAGAGGAAAGTAAGAGGTCATGTGGTCTGCCCAAAGTCACACAGGTAAGGCAGCATAGCACAGTGGTTACAGAACTGACCTTGAAGACGGAAGCACCAAAGTTCAAGTCTGGCCTCTCACACACAATGTCTGTGTGACTTCAGGCCAGTCACTCAAACTCTCGGTGCCCCAGGCAGCATTCAGGACTTACAGTCCCAGGCTCCAAGTTACAAAGCAGGTACTGATCTTGCTGCTTTAGTAGAAGGAATTTGCTCATTTGGGAGTTCTTGATATCAACAAAATTCCAGTTTTAATGCCTCCTATCCTTATCCCTGTTACATAAGAGGTAAGTAGCAGAATTGGTATTTAGAGTCAGGTTTGCAGAGGTCAAGTCAGTCCTTTCTACCACACCACACTAACCCTTGGGAGCCATTAAAAAGTGTTTTAACAGGAGAATGATATGATTAGAGCAGTGTTTTAGGGAAACAGGTCTGACAATGTGTGGACAGATTGGGGACAGGAGAAAGTGAAGAATAGGAAAGCAGTTAGGAAACAATTATGATAGCTGGGAGTAGGGTGGGGAGTAATGAGAGCCTAGACTAGGATGGTGGGAATGGAGAAGTGGGGGAGGGGTTCAGATGTTGAAGGTGTCAAGAGTTGGCATCACCTACCTCCCCTTCAGGGTCCTTCCGCTTGTAATACCTGGCTCGCCTTCTCTGCTCAGGTACTTCTCCTCCCTCTAAATCCAGGTGCTACTCAAGGGTTAGCTTAGCAAGTTGTAAGGATTTACTCCTCACTTCAGATCTGAAGAAAGAACCAAAAGAGTGAATCTCTAATTGTAGGCTTGGGGGCACCATAACAGGCATGTGAGGAGTCCTCTCTGGTGGCAGTATATAGGTGTTCATTGGTTTCCCCAGAGACCAGAGGGATGCTGAACACCAAACCCAGGAATGGTGGGGAGGCTCAGTTGGTATGCCCAAGGAAGAGGGTTGTTTTGATTTAAAAGATTGACATTTTAATAAACTGATCTTAATTAACAGCACTTTGAAATTCCTCATGGCACGCTCACCATCTCCAAACAGTCAGTCGGGTGGCTTTTTAAATCATTTGCTGCTGGTGGGTGATCTCCTTTTTGAAACAAACCCAGACCCTCCAGTCACAATTCATCTTTTATTTCAAAAATGGTTTTTACTGCAAATTTTGCTTTGGTTTGAGCAGATTAGAAATCCTTATTACCCAGCCAGACACTTCAAACATTTTGTCATTCTTCGTGCCCAAAGACGCATCAAAGGCAGGGCTGAGGGTCTTGATTACTGTGGGGCCATTGCTCATTAATAGGGTGCCTAGGATGCTGTCACAGGCTTTCCCACATGGCTGGATGCAGAAGGTACTCTCTGGCTGGCCCAGAGGGGTAGGCCACATCTCCTCCAGTCTTGAGAGCCCTTAGGGGGATAGGAACCATGAGTCTCACCAAGTGATGTTTGGTGCTAATTGGTCGATGAACAAATAGGAACTGAGGACCTGCTGTTTGAAGGCCTGGTTCTGGGTGTTGTGGGTGATAGGAATTTGCATACATTGTGATCTGCTGGGAGGGGAATAACTAACAGAGCGAATGGCAGACATAACATGTGAAAGATTCTCAGGGCAGAAATAGGAGCAATGCCTAGTAGTTGCTGAGAGGGAGATTTAAGAAAACTTCCTTTTTTGTGGTATGATCTTTAATGTTTAGGTTGTGAATAAATTTCAGTATTATTATAGAATATGGTATAAAGTATTGGTCTAAGCCTAATTTCTGCCACATTGCTTTCTACTCTTCGCTTCTATTTTTTTTTTTTAGAATATGATCTTTAATATTCAACCTAGAAAGGACTCTAGCAAGTACAGGGACCCCAAAGTAGACTGGGCTGCCTCAAGAGGTAGTGAGATTGGAAGACTATTTGTTGGGTCCACAGGATTCTCGTGGGTTTGGATCACATGGCCTTTGAAATAATGGGTAGTTTTGGTTCCCGGATTCTGTATTTCCATGGGTTAGATTAACAACAGGCCACTCAACTCAATATGAGTCAACAGTATGACTTGTCAGGCAACAGAAGTGAATGCTATATTGGTGGGGGCATGGTATGTTAAGAGAGGCATGGTATCCAGAAAGGAGAAAATAATAGTTCTGTTGTATTCTACTCTGTGTAAGTCACGTCGGCAAGCCTAGCTACTATGTTCTCGGCACTTGCTAAGCACATGAGATGGAAAGGCAAAAGAGAGACCAGACTGTCAAGGAGCTCACGGTCTAATGGGAGAGACAACACACAAGCAATTATGTACAAATACATACATACACACACATATACTTCCAGGCACACACACACATACATGATCAATTGGAGGTCATTTCAATTAGAGCATAAGTTGAGTACTGTGTTTAATTTTGGATCCCAAATTGAAGGAGGGACATGGCAAGGTGGAAAATGTTCAGAGGAGGATGATCGGAATGGCAAGGTAAGTGGAGACAATACCGTATAGACAGTCAGCACCAGGAATGTTTGAGGCACTAGGAGCAGAGACATAGGTGAATATGATAACAGTCTTCATGTTTTTGAAGGGATTTAGCATGGAAGATTTGTTCTGCTTGTCCTCATGTTAGATCTAGGAATAATAGTTGGCAAGCTTCCTGAGAGCAGGCATTGTTTCTTCTTTCTTTTTGCTTCTGTATCCCCAGTACAGCTAGTGGCACAGTGGACAGAGTGCTGGCCATTGAGTCAGAATGACCTGAGTTCAAATCTGGCCTCAGACACTAGATATGTTACCCTGGGCAAGTCACATAACCCTGTTTGCCTCAGTTTGCTCATCTGTAAAATGAACTGGAGAAGGAAATGGCAAACCAGTCCAGTGTCTTTGCCAAGAAAACCCCAGATGGGATCACAGAGGGTCAGACATGACTAATGTAACTCCACAACAACAATAATTATCAGTACTCAATATGGTCCCTGACATGCAGGGGATGCTCCATAAATTCTTGATAGATTCAAGTCAAAGAAAAGCACATTTGTGTTCCGAGTTAAAAAAAAAGAAAAATCTGACCAACCATTAAAGTTGTCCAAGTATTGAATGAGATGCCTTGGCTGATGGAGGGTTTCCATCACTTGGGAGGTCTTTGAGTAGAAACTGAAAGCCCTCTTCAGTGACCCCACCTGGAGGATGTAGAGTATTTCTGTTCAGGCATGGGTGGCCTAGAGCCAATGACTTCTGAGCTCCTGTCTAGTCCTAGTGATTCTTCTTTGTAGCTGAGAATATAATCTACATGCTATCAGTGTTAGAGCACAGCTTCCTTGAGGATCAAGCTTAAATATCTTGATATTCCTACTCCCCAGTAGTGTGATACTTTAATGAATGGTGACCCAGTGAAACTCTGTATGAATATACTGAAATGAGAGGCATGGTGGTATGTAAGAAGAGTTTTGGATTTGGAGTAAGGAGACCCAGGTTCTAAACCTGGCTCCACCATTTAGAAGATTTGTGATACTAGACAAGTCATTAAGCAAACTCTTCATCTGGTAAATTGAGGTGACAATACTTCCTCCCCCACAGAGCCCTTTGCAGACTTCTGAGTTTGTTTTTTCTAATTATAGTTTATGCTAATTAAAGGAACTATACTGGTATAGTAGATAATGACCCAGACTGGACCAAGATTTGTACACAAGGTGGTAGAAAAGAAATAGTATTGATTCTGCAGTCAGAGGCATTGGGTTCAAATCCTGTCCCTAATACTTCCTGCCTGTATACCCTTGGGCAAGTAGCTTTACCTCCCTGGGCCTCAGTTTCCTCATCTGTGAAATGAAACTGTCAGACTAAATGACCCCTGAGGTCTCTTCCAGCTCTGGATCCATGTTCCCATGACTTACTAGGTGTATGACTTTGGGCAAGTCACTATTCAATTCAGTTTAAGTTGATTCATCAAGCATTTAGTCCGTAATGTATGCTTAAATGTTGTTTAAGGTGATATAGGAGATACTGGCTACAGGTACAAAATAAGGCCCTTGCTCTTACAGTCTAATGACTCTTCTGACTTTCAGTTTTGACATCTGTAAAATGGGGTACTGTGCCTTCGGTTGTCCCAAGGATCAAATGAGATATTATCTGTAAAGTGCTTTTCAAAGAGCAGATTTGGAATTTGAGGAGCTGGTGAAATTCAAATTGGCAAAAGAGTCATGTTCAAGATGGAGTGCGTGGAAGGCTCAAGGCAGTGAGAGAATCTCTCAGGCTCATCACATATCATACAATGACTAGGAAAGTGCCTCAGAGAACAGAAGTAGGACCACTGGTGGGGAAGGGTAGGGGGCCAGTGTCAGAGACAGATTTCAGCATGATGTTAGGGAAAATTTCCTAATAGTACAAGATGTCCCATAGTCAACTGAGCCGCTTCGAGGCGTAATGAGTTTTCCATTGCTAGAGGTCACAAAGTAAAGTCTGGAGAATCACTTGTCAGGAGGATGAGGAGATAGTGTGGTGAACTGGTTATAGCTGGACTTGGAATCAGGAGATTGGGGTTGAAACAATACCTGCAATAAATATTAGCTGTGTGATATGTCATTTAATGTTTCAGAATCTCCATTCCTTTTTTTTTTTTTTTGGAGGGCAATTGGGGTTAAGTAACTTGCCCAAGGCCACACGGCTAGGTTTTTTTTTGTTTGTGTGTGCGTTGTGTCTGAGCTCAGATCCGAACTCAGGTCCTTCTGACTCCAGGGCTGACGCTCTACTCACTGTGCCACCTAGCCGCCCCAAGAATCTCCATTTCTTAATCTGTAAAATGGGACTAATAACACTTACTACTCCATACTGTTCTTCTCAGGGCTGCTGCGATGGTATAGCTTAAGTATAGCTTAAGATGCTAAGTGGTTGTTATTCATCAATGAGTTTCCTCTAAGGTCTCCATGACTTCTGGGGTTCTTTCTAATATTCTGATTCTGTGAATTTAAGGTTAAACCACGGGAAACAACACAGTAGAGTAGAGAGAGCTAAATTTGGCATTAGAGAAATTAGGTGTGAATCCCAATTCTGCTACTTACTAGTTGGGTGACATTGGGGAAGTCAAGTAACCTCCCTGGGTCTCAGTTTCCTTAGCTTTAAAATAAGGGATTGGCCCAGATGGCCTAGGAGGCCTCTTCCCTCTCCAGAGTAGGCTCTTATGATAGGGTAAGTCTCCCTTCCTCCTGCCCCAATTTCTTTCCCCTCCCTTCCCTCCAGGCCTATTCTGACATGATCTCAGGAATGACCCTGGGGTTAAGGGGTTGGTGTCTTCCTCACAGTTCCCCCTTCTCTCAGAGGCTCTGTCTATTCCAGGAAGATGGAGGACATTGGAGGGCCTCGCAGTTGGGCCTGGGCTTCAGCAGAAGAGACCTTCAGGGTCTGAGTCACTTTCCATCCCTTGGAACACCCAGCTTCCTGAGCCACGGTCCCAAGACTGAAGAGTTGGCAGCCAGCAGCCTCTGCATGGACTTCGGCATTCAGTAGCACTCACATAAACCACATTCTGATGAGATAAGTGAATGTGATCCAGGAGCATATGGGTTACATTTGTCTCCAAATGTCCTCTTGCTCAAAATCCAGGGGTCAGAGAGTGTCTGGTATAGCATAGTTCGGGTTTGTTTTGTTTTCTTTCTTGGAGCCCAGACCGCTAAAAAGCCTTTCCACATGTACCAGGATCTAGAACTGAGGCAGTGTTGGGCTGCTTTGGTGCTAGGGTAGTCGAGGCCAAGGTAAGGGGAGCTGTTCCATGACTGTGATTGATTGGGATTCTGCTCAGCTGTAGGGCTGGGGAGGGAGACCGAAGTGGGTGAAGGGGTGGAGTTCCCTACTAGCACTGGGGATCTAGATGCTTTTTTGTGAACATGGACAACTCCTGTGACCCTGGTGGACTGCATCAGAAATGATTGTTGGGACTCCAAGGTCACATTATGGACAGGTCGGTGACAACTTGCCTCCATTACTGAAAAAACAAAACCCAAACCTGAAAGGCCCCACCCTGCTGACAGAGGAGCTCTGATATCTTCCTGTGCAACAAAGGCAGGGTGGGATAGTAGCTGGTGCACTGGGTTTGAGGTCAGATCACTCCTGTTTAAAGGAAGGGAAGGGAGCAAGTGTTTATTAAATACTTAACTATGTGCTTCCCACTGCTAAGCATTTTACAGATATTATCTCAGATTTGTTCTGTGAAGTTTGGATTCAGCCAAAGGGCTGTACTTGAGAACCTAGAGGGTCACTTGTGGCCTCAAGGCAGCAGGTTCTCCACCCCTGATCTAGATTTTGAAAGGGAGCTTAGAGGTCTAGTCTAATGTCCAAAAGAGGAAACTGAGTCAGGGCAGGGAGGTTTAACTGCACACTTACATGTAGGACTTCATGTCTATCCATTACCATACTTTTTGCTCATCTCTACCCTACTAGAAGCTTATGCTCTACCTCTGGATCTCTGGGCTGTGATAAGTGAATTTTTGTCTTATATTGCAGAGACAATTCCTGGCAGTCTCCTCACCATGTTCCTAGGTCTACTCCCCCACTCCCTTTCAAGAAGCCATTGTGTGTTATCTTTCCCTGTAAGAATGTAGACTCATTGAGGGAAGGCTCAGACTTCTTCATTTGCATTTGTATTCCGCACAGCTCCCATACATAGATGCTTTAATGGATGCTTAATCTATTTATTTGATTTCATATTGATACATTCAACCTGATGTTTTCTATGTTGGACCCCAGTTGTGAACCCTGATTCTGTGCACCAGCATGCTTGATGACATGGTAAGCATGATATTCATGCCTTCTTTCAAGTTGCCCTCTGGTCTTATGTCCTTTAGCTTTTGGGTTTGGTTAAAAATATGCTTTGTGCCCCCAGTCACTGGGGGAGCCTTTCCTTTTATAGCTGGTCTCAGTACTGTGTGCACACATCCTCATGTGGACACTGATTGCTTCCTGTAATGTCACTTGGCTCCTCTTCCCTCAACCAGAAAAGAAGGGGAGGGAAGTATTGAACCAAGGAGATAATTTATATAGGTAATGGTCAGCAGCTTCCTCTTGCCCAAGAATTTAATTCAGCCTGACAATCATTTTACCCATCAGATACCCCATTTCTTCATAGGGAAGGGAGGGGATGCTCAGGCCATTTCCTTAGCTTTAGCTGATCAGATGCTGGGTCCTCTGTAAATAAATGCCCCAAACAGCTTAGTGATGTTTTCATTCTCTTTCATAGCAAGCCAACATCTTCTATTTGTTTGTTATGCTTTGTTTTGTTGAATGAATTTCTGTTAGCAAAAGCAAGTATTTGCTTTACTCAATTTCTTCTTAAGACTAAAATAAAAGCATTAATCACAATGTGTTAGATCTGGAAGGAAATGGATAATGACACTTCCCTGGTTTCCCTGCTAGTTGTCTGACTGCTTCTTCTCCCACCTCTTTGCTGGCTTTTCATCCATGTCAGGGCTTTGTCCTGGGGTCTCTTCCCTCTTTTTTGTTCTCTGCTGTCTCATTTGCCGATTTCATTGACTCCCATGGTTTCATTGGATCCATCTATCCAACCTTCACCTCTTGGATGAACTACTGTCCCACATTGCCAACTGTCCTTTGGACATTTTGAACTTGGACGTTCAGTAGACATCTACATACACAAAATCAAATTCATTATCTTTCCCTTTAAACGTGCCCTTCATCTAAATGTCACTGTTAAAGGCACCATCATTCTTCTAGGCAGCTGTACCAGCTTTAGCTCTTCCTCCCATTTGCCCCTTCTATGTAATCTCTTATGAATTTTGTCATTTCTACCTTGACAACACCTCTTATGTACATTTCCTCCTCTCCACTCCCACAGCCACCATCTTACATTAGGCCCTCATTACTTCTTCCTGGGGCTAATACACACACACACACACACACCCCACACATACACCCCATACATACATACATATGCGTATATCCCCAAAACTTAGTATAGTGTCTGGCCCATAGCAAATAAGTACTTACAGACATTTTAAAAATGAGGAAGCTGTGTCTTAGCAAAGCCCGAGGTCCCATAGAGATGGAGTAAGCACTATGCCACACTCCTTCCATTGATGATAAACTGCCTTGCTTTAGAATTACTTATGTCCTTTCCTCATGCCTCCTCCTGGACTCTGGATACCCTGAGAACTTAAATCCTGTCTAATTCTCCTTCATATCTACTCTTGCTCCTTGAACATAGTATGTACTTAAGAAATGTTGTTGAATGATTCATTGAACCCCAATCCATTTGACTGGGACTAGAGGATGATTGAATGAAGGTATTGTAGAAGGACCTGGCAGCTAATGATGCTACTGGGGGCTCATGGTTTTTTTGGATTCAGGATCATAGTATTATAAAGATGGAAGAGACCTCACAGGTCTTCTATTCTAGCCAACTTCTTTCTGAGAGGAAGAAACTCAGGTCTAGGGAAATTCAACTGCTTTCTCAAAGTCACAAAGCCATTAAGAAGCAGAGGTAAGATTCCTACCTGGGTCCTCTTGAGTTTGGGTCCAGCACATCTCATACTCCTTCTCATGGCCAACACTGAGCCATTGTCCCTTATTTTTTTCAGAGTTATCAACTCATGTACCAACAAGTGACAATTTGCAATGAGGAAAATTCATTTGCTTGAGATGATATATTCTTATACTTAAGAAAAAGATACTTGGCTTTGCCTACAATTCATCTCTTCAGGGTTACAAAGTCTCCTAGACTCTTCCTCTTTGGCATTCATTATCAGACCACATTCATTAAAATGTGGACTCTAATTAAGGAGAATTTTCCCCCATATCATTCACTCCAGAAAGTATAAGTGCATTCTTTCTGGACTGGCTAGGTTCTTTTTAATTTATGAGAAGCCCCTCTGGCCACAGAGCTACTCCTTGAGGTCATGAACACTAAAAGAGGCAAACATTGAGAAACAACACAGGGCCCATCAGAAATGGGCAAGGCCATATTTTCTACAGAGCCAGAGAGAATGTGTGAAGGGCTCCAGCCTGAGGCCCTGGGAACAGGCTTGTCTCCTATGTCCCTAAGTAATACAAGTATTGATTTTTATGTTAATGAGAAAGTTGGGATTTCTATGTCTCTGGTAAAGGAGAAGCCTTGTTGAAAAACTGTGTTGAAGTGGCAGGCCAACTCTCAAACATTATTGATGCCCTGTGTTCAGCTCCAGAGTCTGACTACAAATTCAATTCAATTCAACAAATATTTATGGAAAGCTCCTAATGTATAAAGTTGTATGCTAGACTCTGAGGTATACAAAGATGAGTGAGACCTAACCCCTGCCTTCAAGGAATTCATGGTCTAGTTCAGAAGAAGGGACAAAGACCTAAATACAAGAAAAGGTACATATTCTAAGTTTAAGAAGACAGTGTTCAATGAGAGCACAGAGGATAGAACAAACTTGGTGTGGTGGCAGACTATTGTATTTGGAGTTGGAAGATCTAGGTTCAGCTCTTAGCACTACTATCTGTGTGACCTTCGACAAGCTAATTCATTTCCTTAGGCCATAGTTCCTTTTTCTGTCAAATTAAGGGCTTAGATGAAGTGATTTATAACTTATTTCTTCCAGTTCTAAAACCTTTGATCCTGTGGCTCCTTGGCTGAGAGGATCAGGAAGGAATTAGTGCCTGAGATGAGTCTTGAATCATGGGTAAGATTTCAATGGTCATAAACAGGATTGAGGAGAATCTAGGTTGAAGGAATGTGAGCAAAGCCTTCAGAGCAAGGTGAAGACTGGGCATGTCTGGGGAATGGCAAAAAAGGTGAGGGGTCCACTTTGGTTTGGACCATTTGAATGTAGGGTATATATATGGGAGCAGTAGGAAATAGGACTAGAGAAGTAGGGTGGATCAGATGATGTCAGAATATGAAAGCATTTAGAGTCTATTCAGATGCCTAAATGCAAATTTGAAACATTTGAGAAGCAAGAGAGATAAAGTGGAGATCTTAATGATAAAGAACAAATTTGATCTAACAGGCATCACTGAGGCTTAGCAAGATGAGAGGCACAGCTTGAATGGGGCTTTAGAAACATATTTACCTAATTTAGAATTTTACCTAAATTTACCTAATTCAGAATAGAACCAAATAGTTAAAAGGAAGGCATTCTAGTATTGCATATTTTGAACTAGGATTCTTAGCCTGGGGTGTATTTCAGGGTGACTGTGAATTTGGATGGAGAAATTTGCATCTTTATTTCAATAAATTTATTTCCCCTATCCTATGTATTTTATTTTGTGTATTTAAAAATAATATTCTAAGAAGACATCCATAGGCTTCTCCAGACTGCCAAAGGGGGAGGAGGCCTATGGCATATTCTCAGAATTTGCTGGGGCCCTGAGAGGTGAAGAACCTTTGATTTAGAAGATATATTGAAATGAGGAAATCCAGAAACCAGAAAGGGAGAGGAGGGTGGAGATTGTAGGGTGAAGATCAAGGGTAAGAGAAATGGAAGGCATCATCATGATAATATATGACCAACTGCCAGAGCAAAAGGATTAAATAGTGATGCCTCATTCTGGGAAATGGATCACAAACCTAGCACAGAGGCATGGTGCAGTACTGATGGGTGAGAGGTTTTCCTTCCTTCCTTCTTTCCTTCCTTCCTTCTTTCCTTCCTTCCTTCTTTCCTTCCTTCCTTCTTTCCTTCCTTCCTTCTTTCCTTCCTTCTTTCCTTCCTTCTTTCCTTCCTTCTTTCCTTCCTTCCTTCCTTCCTTCCTTCCTTCCTTCCTTCCTTCCTTCCTCCTTCCCTTCCTCTCTCCCTCTCCCTTTCCCCTCCCCTCCCTTCCTTTTCCCTCCCCTCCCCTCCTGTCCTCTCCTCCTCTCTCTCTCTCTTCAAAGAAGGACAGCTAATATTTGTTTAGATTGCCTTACCGATAATTTCACCCTTCAATAGAAAGTTACAAGGAGAACTCTTTTGGGCCTGAACCTAAACAATGAGGAAGATTTTGCTGCTCATTTCAGCAAATCACAGTAAATATTTATTAAGCACCTACTGTATGTAGGATTCTGGGTTAATTACTGTGGATATGGGGTGTTCAGGGAAGGTTGCTTGCTGAGCCCTTTTCAGGACTGCTTATCCATCTTTGATGTCCACCTGCGGCCAAGCCCTCACCTGTGGCTCTAGGAAGCTATGGAATGCCTGGCAATGGTCACACCCTGGTAAAAGTGTCCTGGCAAATGGGCTAATCCAAACTCAAGGTATCTGAAAGATCAAAACCTGTCAGTGAATTGGGGAGATGACTACCCCAAACATATGAAAATGTCTCCAAGTGGAATGGGTGGATAAGAACAATTTGTTCCAATGACCATGAAGGCAGCTGAAGTATGTATTGTGGGAAGCTTAGAGCATGGTCAGACATTGAAGATGCCATGGTCATCCATTGCATCCCAGGTCATAGTTAGTCACCTTGACTTTATCCTGCCGCTGAACTTTGATGACTCTGGAAGACAAAGCGAGGCTGATGATTTTTGTGCAGCTCTACCTCACTTATACCCAACTCTTCTACAAGTCAAGACATCGCCTTGTGATGTCATTAGTCCTCTGAAAACAAAGGATGAAAACAACAGAAGCAAAATGGAAGAAAAACACTAAGCAGAGAAAATCTGTGAAAGCAAGGGCTATTTAGCCAGATCTTCAGTACGATAAGAAACTCTAGAAATAAAGATGAGAAAGGGGATAGCCTATGTGAAGGCATGGAAGGAAATAAGAGATGAAATGCTAGGTTTGGGGAATAACTTGTAAGTCAGTTTCATTGATCATCAAATGCTTGAAGGGGAAGAGTATTCAGTAAATCTACTTAGGGATGTTGGACCCAAACTGCAGAGACCTTGCAGTGAGAGGTCGTGGAGCTTGTATTTTATCCTACAGGCAGTGATATGAACAGAACCACATCTTAGGAAGATAATTTTGTGGAAACATTATTATCCCCATTTTACAGATGAGGAAACAAAAACTCTGAGAGTTTGTGATTCGTCCTTGAAACAACAAAATGGAAGGAAGTAGAAAAGACTCCCTCATCTTTGGGTTTGTGACAGAAGGAATGGGAAGTCCAACCAACATGTATTCTAGGTTTGGGGGGAAAGTATATTTTAAAGGCTCTAGAGAAAATATAGGTAAAGGTTCCATGGCCCAAATGTGGGAATTTGTTTTGCTTGGCTATACATAATGTTTGTAATAATGATTTTTCTTACTTTTTCAATTGATGGGAGGGAGAGAATTCAGATCAGAAAATAAAATAAAATTTAATTTTAAAAAGAATCCATGACCCAACATTCCATAAAAAAGTCAGTCCAGGAAGGATGGGAAAGTATGAGGAATGAAATGTTGAAGGTATAGACAAATAATTCTGCTGAGGAAGAAAAGGGGAAGTTGTTTTAAGAGACCAATGGACCAATGTGGATATACAGGGAACTCATCATCTAACATTCTCTCTGTCTCTCTGTCTGTCTCTCTCTGTCTCTGTCTCTGTCTCTGTCTCTGTCTGTCTCTGTCTGTCTGTCTGTCTGTCTCTCTCTCTCTCTCTCTCTCTCTCTCTCTCTCTCTCACACACACACACACACACACACACACACACACACACACACACACACACACACACACCTGTCTCTTGTTCTTTATCTATCTGTCTTCTAGCTACCAATCTTCTTTCACTTATAAGCTATCTATGTCTATCTCTCTCTAACATCTATCTATACATGTATGTATATGTATATATGTCTATACATTTATATGCCTGCACATACATATATAAAAAGGCATGTACAAATGGAAGCAAGGGCAGATACTAGAGGATGTACACAAAGGTGGGCTTGATACTATAAGAAGTGTGCCAGTACTAAAGCTTAAAATGAACTAAGACTGGTAAAAAAAAAAAAAAACTAAGAAAAACCAGAAAGGATTTTTAAAAATAAGATTGTAACAGGGAACAAAGTATAATTTAGAACTATTGTTCACTAGTAGCAGATTCCTGAGGGAATGTTGTCGACCTTGGGCAAGTCACTTAACTTCCCATGATGGGGCAATACGGGCTTTGCCATACCATGCTCAGTAAAGTTAATCATTTTGAGGTCACAATTTCTTCCTCTCTACCACCCTCTTCTTCCTCCAACTTGAAGCTCTGATGGGTTTAAACACCAAGGAAAAAGATGCCCCTCCCAGGGCAAGCTGTTCACTTGAGATCTCATCTCATCATTTAACCTAACCTTGGATACTCAACACCTTCCCAAGGCCCTCACAACCTCCTCTCCCCTGTGATTGGAGGGCTGGACAATAGAGTCTTAACCTCTTCCCAAAGCACAGGACTAGGATCTAAACTTGCCAGCCTCTCTCTCCCTTTTCCATCTTCAGATTAACTTGTTTTGAACTCCACAGAACAAAATACTCCCTTGGTCCATCCCCCTCCCCACCCCACCCTTTCTGGCTCTGTTTTGTGTGTTGCCTTATCCCTTTAGACTTGAAGGCAGGGACTGTCTTCTTTGTATCCATGCTTAACAGAATGCCTGGCACACAGTAGGTGATTAATAAATGTTAATTGAATTGAATTGTTCCTTTCCCCTCCTGACTCGGCTTGTCTTTCCATATTTCCCCATCATGACTTAGCTACCTTGTCAAGTTCTTCCTTAGAGGCCTTCTTGCCCTGGAACATGTTGGTTCACCTTGATCATGGCTGAGTTCCTGTTGGGCGGCTTCGGTTTTGTGGTTGGGCCCAGTACAGTTTCATTCCCTTTGTAACTGTGCTTCTGACTTCCTGGCCTTCATTCCCAAGTCTCTCCTATCCTACCCCTCTCCCCTTTTCCCCTCTCTTTTTATGTGTTTTCTTCCCCCTTTTGGAATGTAAGCTTCTTGAGGACAAGCATTATCTTTCTTTTTTTCTGTATTTGTATTCCTGGGTTGTATGGAGTGTTCAGGAGGACTCGTACCTCTGGTGAGGCTTGCTGAGAGCCTTTTTGGGGGCTACTCATTCCTTTTTGGTGTCCAACTTTCACCCAATTCTCACCTGTGACTCCAAGTAGCTGTAGCATGTATAGCGGCCACATTCCAGTAAAACCATCTTGGCAGATGGGTGTAACTGACAGGCCTCAAAGCCATCAGTGAGTTAGGGGAATGTCTACCCCACACATGTGATGACATCCCCTTGTGGAATGGGCAGATGAGAACAATTTTGAAGCAGGAGCTGTGGAGTGCTTAGAGCTTGGTCGGACATCAAAGATACCAAGGTCATCCACTGCATCCCAGGCTATTGCCAGTCATCCTGACTTTCGTCCTGCCTCTGGTCTTTGATCACTCTGGAAGAGAGAGAGAGGCTGATGACTGTATGCAACTCTGCCTCATTATATCCAATTCATGCACAAGTTAAGACATTGTCCCATGATGTCATTAGTCCTCTTTGTATCTCCAGAGTTTAGCACGGTACCTGGCACATAGTAAACAATTAATGCTCATTGCTTTCCTGCTTATCTCTACCAGTCCAGTGCCTTGAAGCCCTTCTTGTGACTGGGTTTGTGGGCAAAATAGTTTCTGTCCCTTAGACCATCCTACCCTATTCTAGGCCCACAAATCCTATCAATTGTTTTGAGAAGTACAGGAACGGTGATGAGGAAGCCAAGGTGCATGGAGTCAGCCCCAATCAAGTTACTTCTTCCTTTGGGTGTATAACACCCAATATCATTGAGCCAGTTTTCTAGTAAAGTCAAAATCACCCATCCTTACTAAACCTTGGGAGAAAATCTCATTTCCCAAGTCTTCTGGTAAATTCTCCTATCAGACCTTGGGGAAAGATAACACACAATGCCATAAGGCCTCCTCTCATGCTCACTATAACTGTACAATGTGCCTGTACCAGGTTAAAATTGGAAATGGGGTAGGGAAAGGAGATATAGTACTGCCCCTTCTTCCTGAAATACATCGATTGATTTCACCATGGTACATTTCTGACTTCCTTTTACTGTCTCAGTCTCTGGGGAGAGTTTTATTGGGTTATGTTTGAGGATACAACAGATATACTCCCAGGCCTCCATAAGAGCACAATCAGTGATAATTTTCTAAGCCCTGTTCCCCTTCCACAGGCAGTATCAGAAACAGGGCAGTCCTTGCTAGAATACCAGTCCCAGTCAGGGTATTTCACAGGACAGCAAAACCCAGCAGGTTCATGCTGAGAATACAGATTTATGAGGTGGGATATTGCAAAAACTAGTCTCTTGGGTCTATGGAAAGATTCATTGAGAATTCTGTCTCCTACCTTGTCAGTCATGGCACTTATCCCTCTTATCTGGCAAATGACAGAAAGCAGAGGGTTTGGCCCCAAGAGTTCAGAGGCCCATCCTCAGTTAGTACATGAAGGCCCTCCCATTCTGAAGTCTTGGCTATCTGTCCATCATTAGAGCTTTTTGCTTAAATTCTTAGCTGCCTCCCCCCAAACTCCTCTGCTCTGTCCCTGAAACAGGCAGTGATGTGCCCAAGGAGGTGGAGGGGCCTGGCTGGTAATGAGAAGGCACTGGGCGGACCAAGCATCCTGCCTGCTTAAAGGCCGAGTTCTTTGTCCACCTTCCAAATGGCATTTCCTGCTTTTGGAGTGGGTGAGCGGGGCTGTTGTCACGGTTTGATGGAGTACAGTCCTGTCTTTGGATTTCTGGCTGAAAAAAAAAATCTGCCGCTAAGCATAAAACATTGCTTCCTAAATCTGAGCGTGGCCAAGTGCGCTGTTAAGATATTTAGAAGGTCCTTAAATTATTTCCACTTTGAAAATATTTTTATGTCTCCCATTTTGTGAACTTCTTATGTTAGTGTATAATTGCTCTCCTGGCCTGAACCATTGACTGAGATGCTTTTCTCCTCCCACAGAGAGAGGCCTAGGCTTGGGTTTTGATATTAAGAACAGATACTGAGCACTGAATAGGGCATTGTTTGAGAGCCAGATCGGTAGCTCCCTCCCGCCTTCTCTGGGGGGGCAGCCCAAGATTGGCAGCCCTCCTCGCCCCAGCCACAGCTTGGCTTTTTGTCTGATTGCTTGGTATTAGCCAGCGGGGATCATGGATTGATTACGTACAATCAACTTCAGGGTTCCCCCCCTTCCTACTCCCCACTCCTGTACTTCCCCAGGGTCACAGGTTAAGAGAGTGAGGATCCCTGAGATGGAAGTCTGCCCTGCCTCCCCATAGAGGCTGATCATTTTCAACCCTGGGTGATGCCAGAGGGATTTGAGCCAAATGTTCTCCAGAGGGTTTGGAGGCTCTAGGAGCTATCCCTTCCCCTGCTTTCCTTCTAGCCCCCAAGGTTGTGTTGATCCAAATCCTAGGAGCTGAAAGTACAGAATAGTCATTCTCTGTATAATGCAGAGACTGAAAGCTCTGCTCCAGTTACAAAACAGATCAATTTCCAAGGCTGACAAGATTTAGAGCTAGGAAGGGCCTTAGGGATCATCATTCTAGCCAAATCCCCCTGTTTTCCCAATTAATAATAGCTAAGATTTATATAGCATTTCAAGGCTTGCAAAGAATTTTTCTATGTATTATCGCATTTCAGCCTCATAACAACTCTGAAAAGCAGGTAGCATTATTAATCCCAAGTTACAGATTTGGAAACTGAGGCTCATAGAAATTAAATTATTTGCCTAGGATCATACAACTAAACAAGTGTGAGATGGGGTTTGAATACAGTGACCCTGTGACCCTGACTTCAGGTTCAAAGGATTGTCCATTAGGTCATGGTGCTACTGTGTATACCTAAAGTGAATGTATACATACATACATACAAACACATGCGAATATATGCATATACAATAGACATATATACACTTGGATACATGTATACACATGCATGCATACACATATAGACACACACACAGACACACACACACATATATATGTGTATATATATATATATATATATATATATATATATATATATATATACACACATACATATATACTGAGGAATAATATCTCTTCTTTAGTAGAGGAAACTTCCTGATAGAGGGATATTTATCAAGATCACCTGGTTAAGAAACAGGCTAGGATTCAAATCCAGATCCTCTGACTTCCCAAAGTCAGTCTTTGTTAATGTCCTTCAGTCCTTTTTCAGTCACATCTGATTGTCCATAACCCCATTTGGGGTTTTCTTGGCAAAGATACTGGAGTCATTTGCCATTTCCTTTTCCAACTCATTTTATAGATAAAGAAACTGAGGCACAGGACTAAGTGACTTGTTCTGGATCACGCAGCCAATAAGTGTCTCAGATCAGATTTGAACTCAGGAAGATGAGTCTTTGTAGCTTGACTCTGGGCTTGGCGCTTTATCCAGAGCTCCACCTAGCTGCCCACCATTTTCCCTCACATCGAGATCAAAGACAATCAGGCTCCAAGCAGTTTCATATTATTTATAAACTAGGGAAAGTCTTTACTCTTTATTCAGAGACTTTGCTCATTTTATTTGTTATTTCTTCTCTGCTTTCTTTCTGGGAATCTTATGGTGTTTGTTCATAAATGCTTTTTTTAAAAAAGGCCAAACTTTTGTTTGAGCTGCCCAGTCAAAGGAGGGAACAATGACAGCCTGTTGGCTTTCAGAATGACTGACTTTGCCAAAAGAGTTTGCTTCTCCCCTCTTCTCTCTGTGGCTTAAAGTGGGCAGAGACGGATGCCAAGTCACTAACCTAAAACTCATGGCAGCTTTGGGTTAGCAGGGAGCACAGAGTATCCACTTGGCCAGCTTCTTCTAGGAGCCCTGCCAGTGATTAGGGCTGAAGATAGTATGTTTTGAATTTGCTGAGAGAGGTCTACTGCTCCAAGCTTAGTTTTAGTACATTTAAAAGCCGATCAATAACGCCTGGTTTGTAATAAGGACAATTTATGACCTGACAGGCAAAATGTAATTATAGTGGCAATTCCATACAAGAGAAAAAGAGGTGGTCTGAAGACTGCACTGGACAATCTGTTTGCACTCATTTCTATCCATATACGTAAGTCAGTGGCTATGTTGCTGACACATTTCTCTCTCTGTCTCAGGGCTTCCCAGGAGTCTGGGAAAAACTAGTGGTGAAGAGTTTGCTCAGGAGAGCCAAAGAGGAGTCCCTTTCACCTCACATGGTGATCCAAACTGGACTTCCCAATTCCCAAGGTTGCTTTGAGGACCAAAGTCTTCAGTCAATGGCAATAGCTTCAACATGGTTTTTTAATGTGAAGGTTCTGTTTCCCCTCCTCCTCTCCTTCCTCCCCCTCCTCCCCCTCCTCTCCCTCCTCCCCCTCCTTCTCCTCCTCCTCTTTCTCCTCCTCCTCCACCATGACTACAACACCTACTAATAGTTATGTAGAGTGAAAAGCTCGCAATCCACCCAGTCTGAGATTAGAACAAGTTCCAAACCACATAGGATCATGATGGCGTCCATGTCATCCCCATCATCCAGCTTACATCTCAATCTTTGTTTAGCTGCAAAAAGCAAAAAAATCAAACCCTAGCCATTTATTTTTACATTTACTCACCTATGCTATAATCTGCAGGGTCTTAAATATAAAAGAGAAATAGCAGGATAGTGATTTATCCTAGGATTGTTTCTAGCTAAACTCCAAAAAAAAATGAGACTGAAATGAGATAATACAAGTAATGACAGTTTTGGTCCCAGGCTAGTGATTTGATTGACACAGAGAACTCTCTTCATCATTACAGAATTGTGACTTATCTGCAGTTTATATTCTCAGAATTTTCTGGAGGCAGGATGGTTAGGTGGTTATTAATAGCTAGCATTTTCATAGCATTTTGCAGTTTACAAAGCACTTTACATATGTTAACTCATTTGATTTCCAAGGGTCACACCGTCAGTATGTGTTGGAGGTAGGACTTGAATTCAGATCTTCTGGAACTCAAGACTAGCTTTCATTCCACCAAGTCACACTATTTCACTATTATTGGCAACAACAATGATTACAAAGATTGTAGTGGTTGTTCCCTTATTTCAATTGAGTCTGACTCTCCATGACCCTGTTTAGGGTTTTCTTGGCAAAGATGCTGGAGTGGTTTGCCCTTTCCTTCTCCAGTTTGCTTTATACAGGAGGAAACCGAGGCAAAAAGGATTAAGTGAGTTGCCCAGGGTCACACAGCTAGCAAGTGTCTGAGGTTGGATTTGAGCTCAAGATGTCTTCCTAATTCCAAGCCTAGAGCTCTATCCACTGTGCCACCTACCCTTCCATCGACAAACACTGTGAGGGCTCCAGTCCTGCCTCAGACATCGCCTAGTTGTATGATCCTTTGGCAAGCACTCAATCTCTCTGAGTCAAAACCTGGAAAGACTTACAAGTGAAATGAGCAGAACAAGGAGAACATTGTACACAGTAACAGTAACACTGTGCACTGATCAACTATAATAGATTTACCTCTTCTCAGCAATACAATGATCCAAGACAATTCCAAAAGACTCATGATGGAAAATACTATGCACATCCAGAGAAGGAACTATGGAGTCTGAATGCAGAGCAAAGCATATTCTTTTCGTTATTTTTTGTGTGACTTTTCCCTTTTATTCCCTTTCTTCATTCACAACATGGCTAATGTGGAAATACGTTTCCATTATTGCACATGTATAACCTATATCAGATTGCTTGCAATCTTGGGGGGGGGGGGATTGAAGGAAGGGAAGGAGAAAAATCTGGAACTCAAAATCTTATAAAAATGAATGTTGAAAACTATCTTTACATGTAATTGGGAAAAAATTAAATACTATTTTTAAAAAATCTCCCTGAGTCTCATTTATCTTGTTTGTAAAATGAGAATAATAGCATTTACCTTACAGACTTGTTGTGGGGATAAATTAAATAATATGGATCGCTATGTAAACTCTAAAGAACTACACGGGATCATAGTTGAACAGCATGAAAGGACCTTAGAGACACAAATTTTATGAATAATGAAATGTTCTCCTCCTCTTCCTCCTCCTCCTCTCCTCCCCATTTCTCCTCCTCTTCCTTCTCCCTTTCTTTCTCCTCCTCCTCTTCCTCTGCTCCTCCCCTTTCCTCCTCTTCTTCCTCCTCCTCCTCCCACCCCTTCCTTTCCAGCAGCAGTATCTTTTTCTCATTTTTTTTGGATGGGTTTCATATAGAAATGGTTCTGCTGAAATAACTTTTGGCCCTAAATCCTGGTCTTCATGAAACCTATTTAAAGTACAAGAGTTTTTCCATTCTTTTAATATATTCTCCTCTTGGTAGTAGCTTGAGAATTAATTCTCTTAAAGATTGTGCTGTCTTCAGCATAGATTTCTTCTATATGAATCTGTTCAGTTCCTGCCTCTTCTGACTTTATTTTATATATATATATATATATTTTTTTTTTTCTTTTTGGAGGGCAATTGGGGTTAAGTAACTTGCCCAAGGTCATATGGCTAGGTTTTTGTTTGTGTGTGCGTTAAGTGTCTGAGGCCGGATCAGAACTCAGGTCCTTCTGACTGCAGGGCTGAATCTCTACTCACTGTGCCACCTAGCCGCCCCTAATATATACATTTTTATTGGTGTGTTTTGTTTTTACTTCAGTTATTGAAATTTAATATAGATAAATGCAATAAAATATAAAATTATCATAACAGATTTTGTTATTATTATATGGAAATGTGGTTCATTTGTGTCACTATTTTGTAATTGCAATTTTTCTGAAGCTGTTAATTGTTTCAGTTAATATCTTTTCTGATTCATGTTGTCAGCAAAGAGGAAAAATTTTGTCTCTTTTTCATTTTTACACCTTCCTCTTTTTTTTACTACTACTGTTTACATTTCTAAAACTATATCAAACAATACCATAGACTATGGGCATCCCTACTTTACTGCTGTATCTATCGGGAAAGCTTCTAATTTATTTATTTAGATACTTTTTTGATGTTAACCACCCCCATGCTTATACTTTGTAGGTTTTTTTTTTTACCATTAACAAGTCTTGTATTTTGTTAAAAGCTTTTTCTTCTTCTATTGAGTTAATCTTGTGGTTTGGAATATTTTTGTGTAATATTGACACCAATTGTTTTTTAAAAGTTTGATACACTTCTTCTGTGAACCCATCAGGACCAAGAGAGTTTTGGCTTTTATTTTTTATTCCAATCACTTTACCCCTTTTTGGTAATTCCTTTAGTTAGTTCTTGGTTTTTTCTTCTGAAATTAGATCATTTGAAATCTCTGTTTTTTCAATGAGTATTTTATGAAGGTATTCTATTTAAAAATACATATTCATTTCATTAATCTTCCCTTCCATTTTATTGTATTTTTTAGAGACAAAATTTCTCCCCTGAAGATTGCTTTAGCTGCATCCCAGTAATTTTGGTACATTGTTTCATCATTATAATTTTCTTTCACAAGATTATTTTTTCCTTGATTTGTTCTTTGACCCACTCATTTAGGATTTCATTGTTAAATCTCCCTGTGGGTCCGTGTCTTGTGTTTGTGCTCCCTGAACCAAGGACTATTTTTATTGCATTGGGGACATGTCTTTCTCTTCTGCAGTGGTCTAATCAGTCCAGAGTTCAATTCTCTCTCTGCTTTGTCTCACTCTGATCTTATCCTTAAACTTGCTCCCACTAGACAATTCTTACAGCACCACATACACATGGTTCTGGCTTCTTTGTGAGCTCCCTTTCATAAACTATTGAATTCAGCAAGCATTTATTTTGTCCATCTACTCTGTGTCAGGCATTGGGAATTCCAAGCAAACCTACTTCTGCCCTCAATGGGTTTATATTCTTCTGGGAGAGGGGGAGAGAAACCAAGACCTACATAGATAAATAAATACAAAGTCTATACAAAGGGGCAGCTAGGTGATGCAATGGATAGAGTACCATGCCTGGAGTCAGGAAAGTTTGTCTTCCTAAGTTCAAAACTTGACAGACTAGAACAATAGGTTCAAACCAGAAAGAGAAAAATGAATAGGGTAAAGCCTGTACTTAGGTTTAAAGAATCAATAGGTCATATGCAGAATGGGAGAGATGTGGGTTGATAGCAGTTACTTTGAAAAAATTTGAGTCTGCATATGAAAAAAAAATGCTTCAAAATCTCAAATAATATGAGAAAGACAAATTGAAACAATATTGTAGTTTTGCCTCACATTCAGCAAACTGGCAAATGTGAGAAAACATTAATAGGACCTCTGCAACAACAGGAACACTAATACACTGCTGGTGAAACTATTAATTAGTCTCAATGTTTTATATGTAAAACAACTTTGGATCTATGCCTGAAAATTGACTGAATTGTTCATATTCCTTGACCCAGCAATCTCACTGTGGTACATTTACCCTAAAGTAGCCAAAGACAGAGGGAAAGGTCCCATAGAGACCAAAATATTGGTAGTAGCACTTTCATGTTAGTAAGAAAATGAAATAAAGTTAATATCCATTGATTGGGAATGGGCAGGCAGATTTTGTTAAGTGAGTGTAACAGAATATTCTTGTTTTATAAGAAATAGCAAGTATAAAGAATTCAAAGAATGGAACCATGAATTTAGAGCTGAAAGGGCATTGGCAAATTGTCTGACACCCAGAGGAAGGGGGCCAGGATGGGGAGAGGAATGGGGATCATGACACAGGAGGATTTGGTTGATGGAATTAGAGAAGTTTAGCCCAAAGAAAAGACTTAGGGGTGAAATGACATGCCTCTTCAAATACTTAAGGGGCCATAATAGACGGAAGGAATAAGACTTATTTTACTTTAGGTGCTAGGTGACACTGACACTAGCACCTAGGTGACACTAGGTGCTAGTCACTGCTAGGTGACACAGTAGATTAAATGTTTGATATAAAGCTAGGAAAACAGTTAGATGGCACAGTAGATCGAGTGCCAGGCCTGGAGTCAGAAAGAACTGAATTCAAATTCAGCTCAGACACTTACTGGCTTTGTGACCCTAGTTGAGTCACTTAATTCTGTTTGCCTCAGTTTCCTTGTCTGTAAAATGAGCTGGAGAATAAAATGGCAAACCACTCCAGTATCTTTACCAAGTAAACCCCAAACAGGGTCACAGAGAGTCAGACATGACTGAAAAATGACTGGACAAGAACAACAACTGAAATAAAATTAGAAAGAACTGAGTTCAAATCACATATTGTGTGACTCTGGGCAGGTCACTTAACCTCAGTCTGCCTCAGTTTTTGAATCTATAAAATAGGGATAATAATAGTACCTATCTCTTAGAGTTTTTATGAGGTGAAAATGGGATATTTGTAAAGGTCTGTGCAAACCTTAAAGCACTATCTATATAAATGATAGCTATTATAATTGTTATTATAACCATTATTAATGTTGGCATAGTGATTACTAAAGGTCATGACTAGTGGCAAGGGATGGAAGTTTCAAAGTTAGGTTTCTGCTTGATGGAAGGAAATACTTTTTAAGTGCTAGGGCTCTCAAATACCAACCAGGGCCACTTAAAAGGTTAAGGTGTTTTCCATCCCTGGTGGTGCCCATTTGTCAGGTGGTCAGTTATTAAGTGTCCTGCTTGAATACTTTTAGGATCTGATGACACGTGAGGTCCCTATACATTAATAGTGTAATTCCTCCTATAGGGATAGGGATTAGAAATGAAATTTCACTGGCATAGGAAATGCCAAGTGACGAAACTCTCTGCAAATGCAATTTGGTGCCTTTTTTGCAACTTAGTCTTTTTAAAAATCAATTTTAAAAAATCAATTAAAAAATAAAAAAGTTAAATTTTCAATTAACAGACAGTTAATTTAATTGTTTAACAAACAGATGTTTAATTTAATTTAATTGTTTAACAAACTGTTTTCTCTTCCATCTTCTGTCCTGCTCTCAAATGAGAAAGGAAAAAGAAAAAGAAAGCCCTTATAATATATGCATAGTCAAGCAAAACAAATTCCCATATTGGCCATATCCAAAAATGCATGTTCATACTGCATCATGAGTGCATGACCTGAAGAAGAGGGTAACGTGCTCTTTACTGGTGCTCTGAAACTGGGACCGGTGGTTGTGTAGATCAGAATCCTTAAATCTTTCACAATTGTTCCCTTTTATAATGATGTATAAATTGTCATTGTATGAATTGTCCTCTTGGTTCTGACTTCATCGTGAAAATCTAAGGTTTCTCTAAAACTACTCCTTCCATTTCTTACAACACGATAGTATTCTATCACATTCATATACACCAATTTGTGACTTATGGCCTTAGAGAATTGCCCAGAGCTCTGAGAGATTAAGAGACTTGTCCAGGCTCATACAGCCAATATGTGTCCAAGGCCAGACTTGACCCTGCATCTTCTCAGTTTTGAGATCCATCAATTCTATACCCCAAGCTGTCTATCTCTATGGGTAGATCTAGGTAATAAAAGCTGGGGTTCAAGATAAATCCTTAAATGGTCCTAACTTTTTTTTCACTCCAGTTCAACAAAGAATTCTTAAGCATCCACCCCATACCAGGTACTGGGATACACAATGATCTAGCTGAAAAATGGTCCCAGCCCTCAAGGCTGTTACATTATGTTCATTAATCCCTTGTGCCATTTTCTGACAACTCTTAGTACCAGAAAGTTTTTCTTTATATATTATTTAAGTGTATGTATGTATAGATATAGATGGATAGATAGATAGAGGGATAGATAGATGTATGTGTGCATATTTACCTGAAAGGAAGGGGAAAGGAATTTGCATTTATTAATCACCTACAACATGCTTATACTATATGTTTAATTTAATCGTTTTACAAACTGTTTTCCCCTTCCATTTTTTCTAATCCTGCTCTCAAATGCTATGCTGAGCACTTTACAAAAATATCTCATTTGATCTTCATGACAACCCTGGGAGATAGATTTTCCCCATTTTGCAGTTGGAGAAACTGAGACAGACAGAGGTTAAAGTGACTTCTCTGGGCTCACACAGCTATTAAGTGTCTGAGGCCAGATTTGAACTCGGGTCCTCCAGATTCCCAGCCCAGTGCTTTATCTAGCAGTTTTCCTGTTAACTCATTACTCCTAGTTTTGCTTCCTAGAGTTGGCAGAACAAGTCGAATCACTCTTCCACTTCACAGCCCTTCTAATATTTGAGGACAGCAATGATCATGTCACTGTTCCCATCCCCTACTCACAGTCTCCATCCCTCTAGGTTCCTTGTATGACATGAATTTGATCTTGGCCATGCTCCAAGGAGAGGCCTCATGGTCTGTCAGAACACTGGGCTTGGAATCAGGAAGATTCTGCTTCAGATGCCACCTCACATACTCCCCAGCTGTTTGATCCAAGGCAATCACATAATATCTCCCTTCTCCTGCAGCCTCATTTTCATCCTCTCTAAAATGAGAAGGTCTGACTCAACCTCTACGTTGTCTCTTACCGATAAATCTGTGATCTTATGATCCTTTGGATCACGTTCTGCCTTGTCAACAATCTGTGCTCTCATAATCCTTTGGATCGAGTTCTGCCTTGGTAACATGCTTTCTGAAATGTGTCTCCCAAATTGAGCAGAGAACTCCAAGGTGGTTGATGGGCATTCTCCTACTTCCTACTTAAGAGCCCTTTCTTACTGCACGAGAGAAGGAGTAAGAACTCAGATTCAGGGCTAGAAGAAACATATTTGAATTACTCTGCGGTGCTTAATAGAGTCCTCTGAAGTCAAGAGAGATGGAGGACAGATCCTAGCCCCGACATCTGATAAGTCCTATTACCTCTTAGAGTCTGCTTCCTTGGTTAGAAAATAGAATAAAATTTTGTGTTACACCCCTCCCAGGGCTGTTGGGAAGAAAGTGCTTTGTAATCCTTAAAACCTATAAAGATGTGAGTTAATATTCATTATACTCTTCTTTTACAGAGAGAATTCATACACTTTAGAGCAGAAGTTCTTAACCTGGGGCTCTGAATTTAGGTTAAAAAATATTTTGGTAACTATTGCCTTTGTAAATCTGTGTTTAAAAATATGATTATGAGAAGGGGGTCATAGACTTTGCCAGAAAGCTGAAGGGGATCCCCCTCTCCCTCCCTTCTCCTTCCTTCTCTGTCTCTATCTCTCTGTCTCCCTCTCTCTTACTTACACACACACACACACACACACACACACACACAGTCAAGAACTCCCAGTTTAGAGTTTTACTATGAAGACCTAAAACAATTACATTTTTTCTGGAATACACCTCCCTTCCACTGATTCCCAGGAGATTTTTAGTTCTGTTCAGGGGGCTGTCTAAAAGTCTATCCTAGGAACTAAAGACTGAACTTATAATTTATTTAAAGAACAGACCACATCAGGCAATGGATCCACCCCTGGGATTGGTTGTGGGAGAATTGGTTCTGAAAGCTGTGACCAATGTGACCGAGTCATCTGTGTGTCCTCTGTCAGCCTCAGTTTCCTTCTTTATAAATTCTGACTCATGGTGCAGAAATGACTACCCTTCTTCACAGGATGGTAGGGGAAAGTACTTGGAAAACTTTAAGACCCTTTAAACGTGGGAGTTATTTAAAGTTTGGTGGCAGAGAATGAAGAATGTCTGGGCCTGTTCCTTTTAGACATGTCAGACCAAATGATCTTTCTCCCTTTTTTCTTTCCCAAAGGCTTCCCTCCCCCACCCAAATTGAGTCTTTTTTTTTTTTGCACAAAACCTTGCCCAGTGTTCAAGATAAGAGGCTAAAGTGACTGGAAGCATTGTTGTTAGAGGTTTTTAGGACCATTAACACTCGGGGGGACCCAGCGGGAGCCAGAGTGCTGGTCATTAGGGGCGTTGGAGGGTCCCCGCCAGATACCCCCCACAGTACAAAAAGGGTTAATTGCCAAGCAGAGTGGCTGGACAAAAGACCAAAGACAAAAGCCAGTTAAAAAAAAAAATAAAAGATACCTTGGAGCCACATGGTGCGTCCCTAAAGAAGCCGACAGTGGGAAGTTTCTGGACTCCTCAGTAATTGTGGAACCGCATTGAAAATGGCTTTTACAAAGCCATTAAGATATGAATCTTCAAACCCCAGGGCTGGTGCTAAATCCATGTAGCCAAGGACAGGAAGTGGGTGCCCTCCTCAGTCCCCTGCCCCTGTAGGCTTCCTTAAAGAGGTCTTTGCCATATGCCTCACAGACTATCTTATCTTCTCTTTAAAAAAGACTGACTTTTAGAGGAGCGTGTTCCTCCCTATAAAATGTCCTGTCTTTTATTTGGCAGCTTCCTGTCTAAGGATGATTTCCTTCACTATTGCTCCTGGTCTTTCCCCTGGGGACAAGTCTACTTTAAAGAACCAAGGTGTATATTAGCACAAAGAGAACCAGGGGATAACAGTTCACATGTCCATGGTGCGTTAAGGGTTTAGAAAGAACAATGGATCAGTGAGTTGGGGTGAGCAGGTATTACTATTAGCAAGGTGCCCTAGGAGAAATCGTGCACTGGAGTCTGTGGCCCGGGCTTGAGATCCTGGTCTGTGGGTCCTTGGCTAATCAATTGTCCCTCAGTTTCCCCACCTATAAAGTGGAAGGGCTGCACAAAATAAGAGCTAGAGTTTAAAGTTGGCAAAATGATTCCTATATTTTATCTATTACAATAATCCTGGGAGGTAGGCGAAGAGGAAATTGAAGTAGACAAATGAAGTGACTTTCCCAGGATCATGAAGCTAGTAAGTATCTTAGGCAGGGCTTAATCACTGAACCAAGCTCTCTATTCACTTCACCACCTAGCAGGATCAAATGATCTTTGAGGAGCCTTCCCTCACAAAAAACCTGGAAACTGATTTCTTTTTTCTTTTTGGAGGGTGGAGGGCAGGGCAATTGGGGTTAAGTGACTTGCCCAAGGTCACACGGCTAGTGAAGGTTAAGTGTCTGAGGCCAGATTTGAACTCAGGTCCTCCTAACTCCAGGGCTGGTGCTCTATTCATTGTACTACCTGGTCACCCCCACCCCCCTCATTTTGCAGATGAGGAAACTGAGGCTCAGGGAGGAGGAGTATCTTGACTAGATTCATATAGTTAGTAAATGTTGTGTTGGAGTATATGGGTCAGCTAGTGTTCTTGTGCCCCTTGCTGCTGTCATGCACTCCACAGTATTCATCTGAATCACAGATTTCTCCTACAGCAACTTCTGATTTACAAAGAGTTTCTCTCAGCCCCTTGGGTAGGTAAACAAATAGTCCTATTCCTACTTTACCAATGAAGAAACTTGGACTTAGCAATACCTTGTTGAAGATCACAAGACTAATCTCAGAACTGGGACTAAGAACTTGGTCTTTAATGCTCTGTTTGTCCTTCTATGCCTTCATTCATTCATTCATTGTTTCATTTGGACACCATACCCAGCCTTCCCAATCTATCTCTTGCCACTGGACCCAGATGGCTCTGGAAAAAAGAGTGAGGCTGGTGACTCTGCACAGTCCTTCACTTAAATCCAATTCACTTGAAAGTCATGGGATCACCTTCCTGATATCATGGTCCTCTTCAAGAATGAAGGACAAATATTAACATTTTAAGACTCAGCTCAACTCCTATCTTCCGTGGGAATCCTTTCCCAGTTCTACCCCAAACCCAGTGTCAGTGCCCTCCATCTGCAATTACCTTCTATCTACTCTGTAAATAGGGGCAGTTAGGTGGATAGAGTTCTGGGCCTGGAGTCAGGAAGACTCATTTTCCTGAGTTCAAATCTGGTCTCAGACACTTACTAGCTGTGTGACCCTGGGCAAGTCATTTAACCCTGTTTGCCTCAGTTTCCTCATTAGAAAATGAACTGGAGAAGGAAATGGAAAACTACCCCAGTATCTCTGCCAAGAAAACCCCAAATGGGGTCATGGAGAATCAGGCAGGACTGAAAGGACTCAACAATAACCTTGTGTACATCTAGTATGTACACATGCAAGCTCATGTTTTTCCCATTCGAATGTGAATTCCTTGAAAGCTGGGGTTTTGCATATTCCTTTCTTTCTATCTCCAGGGCTTAGTACACAGAGTAATAGTTTAACAGATGCTTTTTGACTGACGGGCAGACTGCATTCATTCAGGTAATCCCCACCCACCCACCCCTCTGCTTAGATACTCCTTTCTCATAAAGGTCTATGAAAATCTCCTTCCCTTCAAGGCTCCACTCTGTGAGGAAGAGACTACAAGTATCATTATCCCTCTTTTACAGATAAAGAAACAGGCTCAAATAAGTTAAGTGAGCTGTCCACTGTCACACAGTAAGTGTCAGGGGTGGGATGTGAATGTAGGGCTTCCTGGTCCCAAGCCCAGAATTCTATCCATTACACCACCCTGTATCTTGTAATACACATAACTGCACATCTCACATTGTCTAATTTCTTCTGTTCAGCCCTTCTTTAGATTCCTTAGGGGTATGAACTGATTACTTCCCTGGGTTTAGGTCCTCTGTAAAACACAAGGGGATACAACCAATTGCCTCCCCATCCTGTGTTAATGTTCACAGTACCAAGGAGGCACTGAGAAATCCTTTTGATGCCATCTAAGAAAGATTATGTTCATTCAATCCAATTTACCCATAAGAATAACAGAGTTAGAAAAACAATCTCCAGCAATCAATGCTGCCCAATGAATTATGCAGCATATTTCCAGCATTTCTACCAAATATGATGCCTATAGGAAATAGCTCAGGGCAGTTAATTGTTAACTGGGAATCTCTTTTTATTAATTCCATAGGGTCAAAATTTTAAAATGATGCTGCCATTTCCAGGTTTACACTGGGAACACTCCAAGGTAGCCTCCATTTCTCTCCTTTTTGTAAAGAAGACTAATGCAGTATCATGTTTTATTGTGCAATAAAATTACATGCTAAAATTATGCTCATAAATGTAGGCAAATGTAAACCAAGCTATTAGTTATGTTTTCACAGATAAAAGTCATTAGCATAGCTATCAAACTCTTCTTCCATTTGAATAACAGAATTATGTCTGGAATTTCAGCCTTGTTTGTGGAGGCTAAGTCTTGGGTAGAACAAGGATAAATTCATCTCTTTCCCAGCTGAGTATCTGCAAACAGAGACTCCAACCTCTCTCTTTCTGTTGAGGCACAGGGTGTCAATGTGGTCACCCAGGCTCCCTCCTGGACTCCAAACTGCACCATGGAGGTTGAACCAAGGCAATGGGTGCCTCTCCACACATCTTGGAAATCTGGAAGTCATTCTTAACACCTCCCCACCTACTTCCTGCTAATTAGACTTATCGAAAAACAATTGTGGATCTTTTGAAATTTCAGGAGGCTGACAGCGTCTTTTAGCAACAGTCAGAAGGAAACAAAGTTTCATGTATAATTCATGAGGCATGTGGTCATCCTGGTAGGAAATTATTTCCCTCTGACAGATCCAGCAGCCACAGTGTCCTGTCAGAATAGCCCACAGTGTATAATTAAAATCTGAACAGAACAAATTAATGCTGATTACTTTATAAACAGTTTGAAAGCTTGAATTCTGTTGCCTGTCTTAGAAGAAGAAAACAGATATTTCAGAAATGTATAGATTTTTTTCCCCCTCCAGCTAATAGTTCTGCTAATAAAGGGCCCTTGAATAGATATTATAGTTATGGTTCTTTGTCCCCCAATTTGCTTCAATGCAACTGAATTCTTTCAAGGCTCAAGGACCAAACAGAAAATAGCAGGTGCTGAATTTTCATGATGGGTATTGGTCATCTTCCCTTGTAATGTGATGTGTGTTCATCTAGACTCCAGCTTCTGGGAGGGAAGTCTGCCCCTTTAAGAGGCAAAATGGAACTTGCTTTGAATATCCTGGCTCATTGTTGAGGGTCCATCATTGGGCCTTGTGCTGAGGATAGCAAATGGACCCTTTCCCAATGAGTCCAGGCTCCTGCCCCGAGTTGGCATCTTTAGAAATGCTTGCTAACTTTTTAATCTCAGTTGGTTGTAGACTCTTTTTGGTCTATTGCCTCCCAGAGACCTGATGTGACACTGACTTCTCACCTTGGCTGACCCTCTCAAGACCTTGAGTTGTCTTCATATGCTCCCTGCTCTGCCCAAACCAGACTAATAACTATTCCTTGGACTTGGCAAATCAAACGCCTCTGTGTGTTTTCATAGGCCAGACCTTATGCCTAGAGAGCAACACTAAGAGGATGATGGGATAAGAATTCTAGAGGTGGATGAGACCTCAGAGACCTTCTAGTACAACCCCCTCATTTTACAGAGGAGGAAACTGAGGCCCAAGGAGAGAATGTGATTCACCCAAGATCACACAGATGGCAGGCTGATTTCTTACCTGCTACCTCTTAGAGTCCCTATCTGCCTTGCAGGCTCAGCTTAGTTAGTAACTCCTCCATGCAGCCTTCCCCGACTTACCCCCCTTGTTAATGCTCTCCCCCTCCTCAAATTGTGTGTACATACTCTATCCTTTATAGTCTATAAGCTCCTGGAAGACCAGGTGATTTTTTTCCCCTTTGCACCCCAAGCATCTCCCATAGTACCCAGCACATAGGAGTTAATGTTTATTGAATTGAATTCATGAGGCGGTATGGCATAGACCATAGCAAAATGGTCCAAGGGTTAGAAAGATATGGGTTCATACTTCGCCTCTCCTCCGTATCACCTGTGGGCACTTCACTTAACCTCTTGTAGACAAGTTGCTGATTTGTATTGGTAGAAGTAACTTCCTAGAGCAACGAAATCATGGATCCAGTCCCTATCCTGAACTGAACTGAACATCTTCAAGTTCCTCACTCTTCTAGTTCGATAATATGGCCCCACTCTACTTTTCTTTTCTTTCTTTTTTTTTTTTTTTACAAATGCTTTATTAACTTCTGTTTTACATCATTCATTTCTGCCAGCTTTTGAGTTACAATTATTTCCCCCCCTGTTTTTCCCCTACCCACCCTCCCAGAATAGGAGAACCACAAGATATTGCTTCCTCCAATGTGCTCTCTCCCATATCTTCTCCCATACCCCCTTCGACTTTTCCATTAGAGCAAGGTGAATCTCTGTGCCCCAATGCCTGCACATCTTATCTCCAAATTACAAGCAAAAGACTATTAATAATAGTATTTATATATATTTGAAACATTTAATTTTAAGACCTTGAATTTTGGATCCATTCCCTTCTTCCCTTGTCACCCATTCCCTCTGGGAAGATAAGTAATTCAGTATATGTTGTACATGTTTAGCTATGCAAAACATTACCATAGTAGATATATTGTACAAGGCTGCTTATAATTCCCTCCCACTCATCCCACCCCCCACCTGGTCCATTCCCTACTTGATCCTGTCCCTCTTCTATAGTGGGTACTTCCAACCTCCCCTCCCCCCAAGGATGCTCTCCCATCCATCATCCCTCCTCTCATCCCCCTTCCCCTATTCTGCTGCAGGTTGAGATATCCCATTTAGTATGTATGTCATTCTCTCCCTGAACCAAATTCAATGAGAATGTGGTTTTGCCTTTTTGCCTTCCTATTCTTCCCCTCCCTTGCAACCTCTTCCCCTCCTTTGCAACCACTTCCCCTTGGTTCTTCTACTTGAGATAGTTTACCTTACTCTATCTCTCCCCATCTCCTCTTGCCACTTCCCTCTCTCACCTCATAATTTCACCCCTTGAGTGTCCTCCCTTCCCAACAAATTCAACCTGTGCCCTCTATCCTTATATAACTGTAAATATATATACACACAATCACATATGTATTCATATGACCATGCACCCTTCTTCCATTATTTTCATACTGAGAAAGATTTCATCAGTCACAGTTATTGTTTTTCCATATAGGAATGTAAATAGTTCAACTTTGATAAGTTCCTTTTGATTTTTTTCCCTGATTACCTTCTCAGGCATCTCTTGCTTCTTGTGTCTGGATGTCAAATTTTCTATTCAACTCTGGTTTTTCCTCAAGAATGCTTGAAAGTCCTCTATTCCACTGAATGACCGTATTTTTCCCTGAAACAAAATACTCAGTTTTGCCGGGTAGGTGACCCTTGGGTTCAGTCCCAGCTCTTTTGCCCTCTGGAATATCATAGTCCATGCCCTTCAATCCCTCAGTGTAGAAGCTGCCAGGTCCTGTGCTATTCTGATTGTGTTTCCACAATATTGAAATTGTTTCTTCCTGGCTGCTTGAAATATTTTCTCCTTGATCTGGGGATTCTGGAACCTGGCTATAATATTCCTGGGAGTTTTCTTTTTGGGATCTTTTTCAGGAGGTGATCTGTGGATTCTTTCAACCTCTATTTTGCCCTCTGGATCTAAAACATCAGGGCAATTTTCCTTGAGAATTTCTTGAAGGGTGATTTCTAGGTTCTTTCTTTGATCATGGCTTTCAGGTAGTCCAATAATTTTTAAATTGTCTCTCCTGGATCTATTTTCCAGGTCAGTGGTTTTTCCCATGAGATATTTCACATTGCCTTCTAGTCTTTCATTTGTTTGGATCTGCATCTGGATTTCGCATAAAGTCATTAGCTTACATTTGCTCCAGTCTTAACTCTGAAGGAATGAATCTCCTCAGTGAACTTTTGAGATTCTTTTTCCATCTGGCAAATTTGACTTTTTAAGGCATTCTTCTCCTCATTGCCCTTTTGGGCCTCCTTTGCCATTTGAGTTAGTCTATTTTTTAAGGTGTAGTTTTCCTCAGTCAGGCTGTTGACCCTCATTTCGTACTTTTCCTGCATCCTTCTCATTTTTCTTCCCAATTTTTCCTCCACTTCTCTTATTTGGTTTTTTAAATCCTTCTTAAGGTCCTCTATGGCCTGTAATCCGCTCGTGTTTTCCTTTGGGTCTTTTGGAGCAGGATTTCTGACCTCACAGTCCTCCCCCTGTTCTATGCTTCGATCCTCTTTGCCCCCAAAGTAGGAGTCTAAGGTTGCATTTTTCTGTTTAATTTGTTTCCTTTGCCTTGGCATGTTGCCACTTAATTACTTGACTTTTGGGCTTGTTGCCACAGTATGGCTTTGCTGCCAGACAGGGGAATTTTCATCCTGAACGTGTGGGGGGACAACTTCCGTTTCTGGCAAGCTGGAAACCCACCCACAACCTCCACCCCACATCACAATCCAGATCCAGGGAGGTTAAAGCAAGAGTGATTACCCCCCAAGACTGATTGCTGGATCTCCCTACAGTTCGCAGGCCAGGAACTGGAGCTGCCACTTAAGACTACAAAATGGTGTGTCTCCTCAGTGGTTTCTAGCCCCCAGGGAAGGAAGCCGATGCGTTCCGCAAATACTGGTCCCAAAGTCCATATGGCACTAACCTCTCACTCTGTCCTAGGCATGTCTATGTTGATAATTCTGGAGTCGCCACAGCTGCTGGTGTTCTGGGATCCCTCCAGCCAGTTGCTGGCCCTGCCACCCTGGGGCTAAAACTGCAACTCAGGCAGATCTGTGCTCGGCTCCCTGTGCACTGCTCGCTGTGCTGCCGGCTCCCAGAGCACTGCGCTGGTCCTTCCTGCAGGGCTGCTGGGCTGTCCTCAGTGGGAGGTTACCTTCTCTGTGTCATTCTGTGGGTGCTGGGGCTCCAGAAGTTGTTCAGAGTCCCCTTTTACATAGTTTGGATGTTATCTGGTGGGGAGTGGCTTGGACATGCTGTTTCTACTCCACCATCTTGGCTCCGCCCCCCCACCCTACTTTTCTAGCCTTGATAATTTTTACCATTTCATTCTTCTTGTTCTATGCCTCAAGTAAACCAAGATATTCAACATCCTTCAAAGAACCTGTGGCATCCAACATTGCCGCACCCCCTATGCCTTTGTTCATGCCTTCCCTCTACTCATCTCTGCCAGTTGAAATCTTGTTCATGTTGGGTGTGGTGGTACCCTCCTCTAACCCTAGTTCATGAGAGACTGAGGTTGGGGAATCATGTGACCTGTGGAGTTCTAAGGTGTAGCAGAATAAGCTCATCAGGCTGAGCTCTGGTATGAGGAGCCAACAGGAGGGGCTAACCTAAGGAGAGGCTGTCTAAGAAAGAGAGTAAATTGGAAAAATATAGCAGACTAAAACTCCTAAATGGATCAATAGAGGCATTAGGATTTTGAGTAACTGCTACATGCCCAGCTTGGGTGAGAGAGGGAGACCTAATCTAAAAAAATAAAGCAAAACAAAAAACTATCAGTCTCTATCTGCCTACATCTGTTTATCTATCTATCTATCTATCTATCTATCTATCTATCTATCTATCTATCTTTTATCATCTATCCATCACTTTCTTTCTATCTACACACACATCCTTCAAAGCCTAGTTCAGATGCCACTCCCATCATCCCATCATGTAACTTTCCCTGATATTATCAACTAGTGATCTCTCTCTGCAGTGAGCTTTTCATTCCTCCCATGCTCTTTTATGAAATACTCACTTTGGAGTCAGGAGACACAGCAAAATCCATCACCACAGTCTGTCCCCTGTAACTAGGGAGCAGAAGTGGTGGGGGCATGGATGTCATCTCTAGTTCAGAGATTCCCTGCTCCCTGTTGTACACTTCCCTCCCCACTTTAGTAGTTTATATCACATGCTCTCTTGTCTTTCCCAATTTTGACCTCCTATTCTGCCTCCCTCGGGCATATTTTGACTTCTCTAAATCTCCATTTCATCTCTTTTTTCATATGGCAAGAGTCCTACTGTATGGTTCAATCCTTGTAAATGATCTTGACTTCTTATAGACGTAGCACTTATCTCTGTTGTCACATTTATTGCACAGGACAGGTGGTTTGGGCTGCCATTTGCAGCACAGGTACCTTGAATCATCTTCTATCTTCCTGCAGATTTAACTCAGGTTTGCATGGCTGTGTATTATATGGCACCATATTCTCATAAGCAGATTAAGTGGTATTTGTAAATTATTTCATCAAGGAGAACCTTTCTGTAGGTTAGAAGAATGGATGGAATATACCAAGATAAAATATAATAGGGATAAATGTAAAATCCTATACTTGGGTTTAAAAAATCAATTGCAAAAGTTATTGGATGATGGAGAGGTGCCTGGATAACAATTTGTTTTAAAAAAAAATACCCTATGGTTTAGTGACTAAAACATCCATATGAATAAACAATGTGATTTGGCAGCCAGCAAAGCAAATTTAATTTTAGATTGCATTAGCAGGGAATAGTATCTAGAGCAAGAGGAGAAGTATTTCAACTTCCTTCTGTCTTACTCAGACCATACTGGAATGGTTGTGTTCAGGTCTAGGGTCTACATGTCAACATTTCAGGAGGTATAATTAATAGGTATGTACATCCAAAAGATATTGACCACAATGATGAGGGGGCAAGAGATGGTGTCCCATAAAAGTTAACCAATTTAAGGCACTTGGGACACTGTGAAGGGTGGAGAAGGTTAAAACTTGACTTGGGAGACACGATCACTTCATATAAGTATTTGAAAGCGTTGTCCCAGAGAAGAGATTAGATTTGTTCTGCTTAGCTCCAGAAGACAGAACTTGGAGTAATGGCTAGAGGTTATAGGGAACTTTGGGCAAAAAGCAAAGCAACTGTTCCTAATATTTAGAATTATCTCAAAGTGGGATGGAATTCCTAGAAGGTAGGAAGTTCCCCATGGGTCTTTAAAAGGACTCTGGATGGCTACCTGTTGTCATGGAGACTATAGATGTAGAGAAAAGGAAAACTTCTTCAGGTATGTATGTATGTATTAACCTCTAAAGTCTGTTATTCTGTGACAGGGCAATAATTCCCTCCCTTTGACTCCAAGTAGTCTTTACCATTCACTTATGGAGGCAGCCACCAGTCATGAGTAAGCAGGCAAATTGTTAATATCTCAGAATTATTGGTGATTCTTGGAGGGTCCTCTGGTTTAGCCCAATGGCTTAGAATTCAGTGGTCCAAGTCCAGAAACATTTGTGTTCAGAGCCTCACACTAGGGTGAGGGTGGCAATATTCAAAGAACAGTCTGGAGACCTTAAAGGGAGTCTATAAGGTCAAAACTATTTTCATAATGCTGCAAAGATGTTTCCATTTTTGATGTAGTTAATAGTGATAAATAAAACTCATATAAATGAAAGCTTTTGGGGGAAAGTCCTCAATAATTTTGAGAGTGTAAAGGGATCCAGAGACCAAATGATTTGAGATCCCTTGTACTAGGAGAAACGGAGAGTTTAGCTAAGATACCTGCACTCTGCTCTCATGGAGGTAGGAACTGTTTGAGGTACACGTTGGAAGGGCCTTTGCAGGGTCATGTGACCCATACAGATAATTAAAGTACAAAACAACATACAAAAAGAGTATACAAGAGTACAAATAAAACTCGCTGCAAGTCTTGAAGAGGGGAGGTAGTTACAGATTGAGATCAAATAAGACTTCCTGGAAGAAGTGACATTTGAGTTTTGTTAAGAGTGGGAAGGAATTCATCATGGTAAGGGGTGGTAGCATTACAGGCTTAGGGAATCATGTGTTTAGATTGGGTTCATTCTCTTCTCTGTCACTTACTACCTGTGGGACCATAGACAAGTTAATGGCTGACAAGTCAGTTGTTGACATCTTGATAGATGACAAGACGATTTTTTAAAAGACAATTCTTAGCAACATTTTTTTGTGCCATATATTCTTTTAGCAGTCTGGTGAAACCTAAAGACTCCTCAGAATAAGCATACATACACATGTACATGAGTGTATGTAAAGTATACATAGTATATATAACATGCATATATGGAGAGACCCATAATATTCACAAATATGGGAAGACACCATATATAATATATACAGATACATACAATAGTTTACATAATATATAGTGCACAATATTGTGTATATGTAGTATTTGTGTTTGTGTATGTGTGTACACACACATACATACACATGCATATTCCATAATTAGAGGAAAGGCTAAATTTCAGTTAGAGATTAGTGAAAATAAAAATGTTTTTCCCCATCCAAGTTCATGCACCCCCTAAAATTTATCAGAAGACCCCCTAGGGATCTGTGAACCTCAGAAAAGAACCCCTAAATTTAAATGATGACTTGGAAAGGAAGGAGGCATAGGAAGACCAATGGGGAGGCTAATTATGTGTAAATTAAAGTCACTGACATAATGAGTTTAGTGTTCCGGCTTCACCTCTTTCCAGGGTTGAGGGTGATGGGAGATAAGGATGAGATAGTTAGAGAGGAAATAGAGGAATAATCACAGACTCCTTGGGGCCATTTATCACAAAGGCAAGTGCCCTGTAGACCTTAACATGATCCCGCATTAGCAGTAAGAGGTCAAGCGATATGCAATGAACTTGATTTCAGGAATCAGGGGCATGCATAACACTTTACAAAGATTTCCATCCCAAATGACTGGAATAAAAGGAACTTCCACACTTAATGGAATAATTTTCAGTTAGCAAGAGGTCAGTTTTGTGGAAGACCTCTTCCTCTTCTTCCAGATAATGTCTGAAAAATGGGATCTTATTGAATTGTGGAAGAGTCAGGGATATGAACAGTTTGGGGGAAGAATTCTGCTTTGGGATGCAGAATAGGGTTAGAGATGGGAGAAAAATGACCATTTAGACTGATAGTGGAGGAGCCAAAGCAGATCTACCCATGAAGCATTTGAAAATTTGACTAGTCTGAGCTGCTCCTGGTAAGGTTATTTTTCAAGAGGTCCAGAGCTAGGGTGGGTGACTTGGCCAGCCATCGTCCTGCATGAGTACATGCTATCAGAGTTCCCAGATCTCAGGAGCATACTGATAGAATACGGATGGGGGTCGGAAGACACATAGCTATTGCTTGCTCTGTGACACAAAGTCTTATCTCTCAATCATTCTATGTTCTCTGTGCCTAAGATATCAGCTCTCTTGATGTATGGCCTAGCATGCAAGGCTTCCCAGAGTCTTGTACAACTTGACAGAATGCATAACTTACCGTGGAAAGTCAACTGCAACTCAGAAGACTCTCCCCTAAAGATGAAGAAGGTCTAATACTTGAAGAAGAATCTACTACCCAAGACCAAAGGAGATGGAGAAGGTACAGAAATTCTCTTGAAATTGAATTCTCTTGAAAATGAATCAAACCTCCTGGACTCAATCACCAGTTCTTAAAGGCTTAGAAAGCAGTTCTGGACTAGGTTGTCTCAAGTCAATATCCAGTAAGTGCAGTGTTCCTTTTGAAACTGACCAGGAAATCATCAGCCAGCTCCCATACTCCAATTTCCTTTTCCAAGGCCAGCTAGTACTTAATCCAGTGGCTATTATGATCCACACAGCAAAGCAATGCATGTAAGCCCCTCTGTTCTTCCAAACACTTCATCTCACTGATGGTTTAACAGTCTATAGACTTCCCCTGAATGTCTGGAAAGAGAACCCATCTGTTCTCAGCTCTCCAGCCCCTAATGAAGCAGCAGCCAAGAGGTGGAAAGTCTGAGCCCAACAGGCTCTTGCCAACACGAGATTGGACACTGGTTGAGGGAGAATTTACTGGGCACTGGGGCCAAGGCCATTTCCCCTCCTTTACTGTGTCATAAAAATGGCATCGCATTTTTCAAGAAACACCTTTCACAGTTCGGAGACTTGGTTGTGATTAACAGATAATCTCATAAAATCATACAGTCTTTTCAGGCTCGCAGGCCCAGTTGCCAGCCTAGGCTTGGGGGAGGAAGGAGATCCCCAGCAAAGTGGACCTTTCCTGGAGGCCCAGATGCCTCAGCTCACACAAGCTCAGGGATTTTCTCTTTTCTTGAAAGCAAGGGATTTAGTGGGGCTTTTCTATTCCTGGGTTGAAAGCCTCTCTTATGGAGCCATTTTGAATTTCCCAGAAATGACCCCCATTTTCCCTCTCTGATTTCTTTCCTTTAGATTAATTATAGAATTATAGACTATCAGAGAGGGAAGGGGCCTTAGAATACAGAGCATAAGAGGGTCCCACTTAGAATGAGTAGGAGGGGTCTTAAAAACAATATGATGCATCTAAGTGGATAGAACATGGTATTTGGAGTCTGACTGTCTGGAGACCAAATACAGCCTCAGACATTCACTAGGTGTGTGATCATGGACAAGTCACTTAAACTCTGTTTGTCTAAGTTTTATCAATTATAAAATGGGGATAACCATAGTTCCCAGGGGTTATTGTAAAGATAAAATGAGATAATATTTATCAAGCACTTTGCAAACCTTAAATCACTATATAAATGCTATTTCTCAGCAGCAACATCATTGTCTGGATCTGGATGGAAGGCACCAAGTTCTAATTTCTGCTCTGCCTGTGTGATTTTTGTCTTTGAACCTTATTTTCTTCATTTGTAAAAGGAAGAAGTTGGACTAGTTGGCCCCCAAGGTCCCTTACAAGCTCTAGGTCAATGATTTTATGACCAATAAAATCACCTAGTTTGAAAGTCTCATTACATGGAGGAGAAAACTCAATCCCACAGAGTGGAAATGACTTGGTCAAGGTCATAAGGGGGGGCAGTTAGAAGCAGAGCTGAGACTAGAAGCCAGGCCTCTAATTCCCCAAATTGGAATTTGTCTATTAGATCTCGCTACCCTTCCTATAGAGCCTTCTGTTGGTTTCCTAGGTCAAGTGTTCATTGTGTCAACTTCCCCCCACTCCCCAATAAACACTTGCTGGAATACAGAAGTGTTGGGTCCCAGATTTCTAGTATGGGAATCCCCAGGGTAGGGAAGGGTTTGGGAGGTCTTGCCTGTCCCCCTTTTGCATGGACACTCCCTGAGGGGCTGTGTGGGCTGCTGCTGACACCATCACTGCTGCTGCTGCTGTTGGCTGGCAGTTTTCTCAGCCCAGCGGAATCTGCCTAAATTGAAATCATCTGGCCCCACTGGCAGGAGTCAGACTTGCAGCTCCTTTTTCCAGACTGAGCAACCAGAGACCATAGTCCCAGCCCATGTGGGTGGCCAGCTTTCTCCTCTTCTGGACAGAAGCTGCTTCTCACCTGCAAGACTCCCTGGAGAATTCTGGGCAAATGAAAATTTTGTTTAACTGAGATTTAAGCAAAAAGCTCCCTTTTTGCCCTAACCCTTGTTTTCAAAAATCTTTGTAAAAGCAGTTCGGGTTTAGTGCCCTTAGTTGACCTTTTGGTTGACGACTGAAGATTGTGCTGGCCTTGGGGATATCATTCTGAACATCTGTTCTCTTGGCATAAGGCTGTGCATGAAGATAGGGGTCATCTGCCTGGTTGGAGTATATATTGATAGGGGGTCAGTGGCCCTATTGACTTGCTGTTAAACCTTAGACAAATTACTTCCAGTCTCTGGACTTCAGTTTCTTTCCTTAGATTGAAGTCTATGACTCTTTGAATTGAAGGCTTTGGGATGAATGGAAAGATTATCCAAAATATAGAAGATGGAGCATTTCCAATAGAACCAGACAAATCTGTTCAGTGGAATAATGGTTTGGATTGAACTGAAATTGACAAGCAGTTTGACTGACTTGACCAACTGGCAATTTGTTTTGTAGTTGGGCAGATGAAGCTGTCATTCTGAGATAGCAAGGTAGTCCATTGATAGAGCACTGGCCCTGGAGTCAGGAAGACTTGTGTTTAAATTTGTTTTCAGATACTTAGCTGGGTGACCATGATCAAGACATTGAATCTCTGCCTGCCCCATTTTCCTCATCTGTGAAATGAAAATAATAACACACCTTCCTTGGAGGGTTGTTGTGAGTACCAAATGAAACAATATGAGACAAGTGCCTACATAGGAGGTACTTAATAATGCTTATTCCCTCCCTTCCTCCCTCCTTTCCTCCTTCCTTCCGTCCTTCCTTCCTTCCCTCTCTCCTTCCTTCCTCCCTATGTTCTTCCTTCCTGTTTCTCTCCTTTCTATCTTCTTCCTTCCTTCCTTCTTTCCTTTCTTTTTTCTTTCCACCCCTCTGTCCTTCCTCCCTCCCTCTCTTCTTCCTTTCTTCTTTCTCTTCTTATCTTCTTCTGTCCTTCCTATCTTCTTCCTCCCTCCTCCCTTCCTCCTTCCTTCCCTCCTTCTCCTTCCTTCCTTCTTTCTCTCCTTCTTTTCTTCTTCCTTCCTTCTTTCTCCTTCCTCCCCTCTCTTCTTCCTTTCTCCCTATCTTCTTCCTTCCTTTTCCCTTCTTCCTATCTTCCTTCCTTCCTCCTTATCATCTTCCTTCTTTCTCTTCTTTTTATCTTATTTCCTTCCTTTCTTCTACCTTCCTTTCCCCCCTCTCTCTTTACTTTTTTCTTTCCTCCTCCTTATCTTCTTCCTTCCTCTTCCCTCTCTCCTTCCTTCCTTCCCTCCCTCTCCTTCCTTCGTTCATTCCTTCATTTGTTCGTTCGTTCCTTCCTTCCTTCCCTCTCTCCCTTCTTCCCTCCTTCTTTCCTGTCACATTTCATCCTTGCAGATGGCCTGGCAGGAAACCAAAAAGAGCAGGCTATGAGTAGACTCTTAGAGCTGGATGGCTCCTCTAAGGGTATGTCCTCTAATCAATAACCTGAGTAAGAATCCAGATAAGTGGCTACTGAAAAAATAGCCTCTGTTTAAAGACCTCCAGTGATATGAAGCTTCTGGCCTCCTGAGACAGCCCATTCTGTTTTTGGACAGCTCTATTTGTTAGGAAGTTTGTCCTTACATTAAATTGAAATACTCCATTCTATATTTTCACTGAAAACTTAAAATACCTAAACCATTATTGTATCCAAGCAGAAAGAATATCACCCTCAATAAATCCTCTGCCTTAGGAGGACAATTGGGAAATTCTGGGCACTTAAAATCAGCCACACTTTGAGAGAATGCTCTATGATGTCCATGCTGTAAGGACCCTTGTCTTTCCTGTTTTGGAAGTAGAACTTCTCTGTTTCTGTGACAGGCATTCATTCAAATATCTGCCTTGTAACTGCAGTAAGGCAGGATGGCAGAGTAGAAAGTGAAATGACCTCAAGATCAACCCTGGACACATACATACTAGCTGTGTGACCCTGGGCAAGTCATTTAACTTGTCAATTCTCCAGGCAACTTTCCAAAATAAGTTACATTGGTAAATAGAATTTCCTTATCAGGAATCCCCTATACTAATGATAGTTTGGATCCCACACCTTAACCACCCCCGCAAATGATGCCAGCATATAATAGGTTCTCACCTTCTCTTTTTGTCTAGCTGTGTCTTATTTAGAACCCTGGCAAAATAAAACTGCATCAAGGTTTACTATTAGGAAGGACCCTGGGACTGGAAGTGAAAAGCCTTATATTTTAGGCCTGTCCCTGCTGTTAATTCACTAAGTGACCGTAAGAACCCCACAGCATCACCTATCTTTAAAGTAGAGCTAACAAGACTTTTTTCCATTGCCTCCCATGGGGGGAGGAGTTGGATTTGAAGTCCAAGGATCTGAGGATTGAATCTTGGTTCTGCCTGTCAAGTAGTTCTGTGCCCTTAAAACAGTCTCTGAGCTTCAGTTTACTCACCTATCAAACCGGTTGTTTGAACTAGATGGCTGCTGAGTTTCCTTCTAGCTCCTCATGTGTGTCCCTATGATCCTAGCCACACTTTGTGCAGCAGAAGGCACTAGAAAGATACCATAAAAGACATCTATGGCTGGAGAAGGAAGTGATCCAGGAATGTTTGCTTGGTACCTTTGAGATATTAAAACAATAAGCAATAGATAAGTTTGAGGAGTTTCCTGGTCACAGAGGCCATTGGATCTGAGATTGGGCAGTTGAGACAGGTTTGTTCTCTATCAGACAGGGGAGCTATTGGTGCTAGGCCAGGTGGGCCAGGGTTCTAGACCACCATACCTGGTCTTGGGTATTTCTTGCTAAGGTGACTAGAGGAAAGAATGCTCTATTTGGAATCTGAGAACCTGACTTCCATCCTCAACCTTGTCTATGTGACTTTGGGCAAGTCATTCAACCTAGAGAGGCCTCAGTTTCCTCATCTGTAAAATCAGCGAGTTGAACCAGATGACCATTAGGTGTCCTTTCCCATTCTAAATCTAGGGTCCTATGAAATGAAAGCAAGCCCCACCCCATATATCCCTGAGGGAGTCATCAGGTTGTCTGAGACCTCCCTCAGATGATTGGACAGTAATGTGGTGCCCCCTGATGGCCACCTTAGGTCAGTACCTTGGGTTGGGGGGCAAGGAATGTTCATAGAAATTGATGGATGATAAAAAGAAGAGGGACCTTATTAATGCCCTGCAATCCTTCATTTGGAGAATTTTAAAATGTGGTTGAGATTATATGAGGGGAAAGCAAAAAGAGCTAAATCTAGTTCTTTGGACCAAATTTTCAGATAAACATGGAAAAGCTACAGAAGGGTGACCAGGGTGAATGCGGGGGATGGGGGGGGGGTTTAGAAATTAAAAGAAATAGGGACATTTAGCCTGAAGAAATGGACATAGGAGGCACAGTGTCGCCATCTTCCAGTATTTGAAGGACTTTCAAGGAGGAGTATTTACTAATATTTTCCTTAATCCAGAGGAGGGAAGTAGGAGAAATTCAGGGAAGCCAGAGGGAGGCAGATTTTGGCTTAGACTGTGGAAGAATTTTCTAGCATTTAGAGGTGTCTGAAATTGAAATAGCTGTCTCATTAGGTGCTGAATCCCTCCATCACAGGGATTCAAATGCAATCAGAGACTGGGTGTAACCCTATCAGGGATGACCCACTATAGATTATTTGGTCTAATATTATAGAGGAGGTTTTGGGGGGATTGTGGAAGGACTTAATTGATGAGTATTATTCCTACGAAAAGAGGTGAGGAAAGAAGGAAGGCCTGACCTACTACACTTAGCTTCACTAGGGTTCTGGCTTTTATAAATACTGCAAGGGATCCACTTCAACAACAGAGAGAGGAAAGCACCCCCCCCCCACTTTGTGTCATTGTCACCATAGCCAGCCAGTGAAAGATAGCTATTAGATCTTGATTGGTTACGCTGATGCTGATTGATAGCTTAGCTAGCCAGTGACAGGGGACACAAGGACACGACTTGGTCTCTTTCTCCCCTTGCCCTTTCTTTATTCTCTTTCCTCTCCTCTGCTGGTTTCGTTGAAGAATTAGATTGTAGGCAGTAGTAGTTTCTGGTTGAAGAATCTAGCTACCATTGTGGAAATGCAAGGCACTCAGCCACAAACTCAACCAATGTTTATTAATGTGTATTCCTTGAGGGTAGGGACATTTTCATTTTTGTCTTTTTGTCTTCTGAGCCTGGCATACTCCCTGGAATATAGCAGGTATTTAATAAATGTTTGTTGAATTGAATTTCATTAGGCATCTACCATGTATAAGGCACTATGCTATTTGCTTGGGATTCAGAAATAAAAACTGACTTCACAGGCCCTGTATTCAGGGACTTTATAGCCTACTGGGGCAATTTGATGGGGAGAACTTGGCTTTTGACTGTCTCTCTTACCATCTTGCTATAACTGAACGGTATGGGTTAGGGGGAAGGAGGATTTCTAACTGTCTGGGTTTTTCCAAGTGAAATAACAAGCTGAGTGAAGGAGAAAGAACTTCTCTGGGGGAAGATGACTAGATGTAGGAAGAGGTGATGATTTCAAATCCTAGTTTTGTTAAATATTATTTGTGTAATGCTGGATGATCAATGGTCAACAAATATTCACTAAGCACCTACTGTGTGCTAGAAATTATACCAGGTACAGGGTATATGTAGTCAGAAAATGATATACTCCTTGTTCTCTAGGAGTTTATATGCTATTGGTATGGGGTGGGGGGGAGGAGGATAGAATGTACACATGGTTTGTATATGCAAAGATCATTTTGGAGGAGAATTCCAAACAACTGGGAGCATCAGGGAGAAATAAATACATTTGTAGCACAGGGGACAACAAGATGGGAAATGAAATGTCATGCTTGAGTAGTGACATGTTGGTGAATGTTTAACAACTAACTCTCTGAAAAAATGTACCAGGCACACTTTTAAGTTGAGTCTGCATTTTTAACATTTCCTCCATCATTTTATTAAGTTTAGACAATCAGTAAAATAATAAATCAAGTTCTGGTTTGTAGCATTTGCTGCTTTCCAAGGTGTAAATGCCAACACTGAAAATTTAAAAATTTGTAATTAAAAATTTAATTTTAAAATTTAATCAACTTGTGATATTAGTTGGAGCTGGCCCCGAGACATCCCCTGTCTATGAAAAACAACAAGAAGACCAGTTTGACTGAAACACAGAATGAAGGAAGGAAAATAATGTGTAATAATCCTTGAAATCTAGGTTGGACCTTGGTTTTGATGGGTTTAAAGCCAAACAGATGAACATGTAATGGATCCTAGAGACCATAATGAGCCATGGGATTTTATTGGGCAGGGGAATAATATATTAAGACCAATCCTTGAGGAATATCACTTTGGCAGCTGTGGAGAGTGTAGAGAGATTTGAGCCAGAGAGAGCAATTAGTAATGTGCTACAGGGTCTAGGGGAGAAGTGCTCAAGGCCTGAACAAGGGCAGTGACTTGTGAGTCCTGAGAGGAGGACAGATGTGTGCAGGTCAACTCAACAAGACTTAACAAGTGGGGGGGGCGGAGCCAAGATGGCGGAGTAGAAACAGCTCATCCAAGCCACTCTGCCCCGAGATTCCCCCCAAACTATGTAAAAGGGGACTCTGAACAACTTCTGGAGCCCCAGCACCCACAGAACGACACAGAGAAGCTAAACTCCCGCTGAGGACAGCCCAGCAGCCCTGCAGGAAGGACCAGCGCAGTGGTCTGGGAGCCGGCAGCGCGCAGAGCGCAGGAGCCCAGCCGAGCCGAGCCCAGGTCCGCGTGAGCCGAGGTTTTAGCCCCAGGGCGGCAGGGCCAGCAGCCAGCTGGAGGAATCCCAGAACACCAGGAGCTGTGGCGACTCCAGAATTATCAACATAGACATGCCTAGGACAAAGTAAGAGGTTAGTGTCCTATGGACTTTGGGACCAGTATTTGGGGAATGCATCAGCTCCCTCCCCTGGGGGCTAGAAGCCTCTGAGGAGACATGCCATTTTGTAGTTTTCAGAGGTAGCTCCAGCTACTGGCCTACAAACTGTAGAGAGATCCAGCGATCAGTCTTGGGGGTAATCGCTCTTGCTTTAACCTCCCTGGATCTGGATTGTGATCTAGGGTGGAAGTTGTGGGTGGGTTTACAGCTTGCCAGAAACGGAAGTTGCCCCCCACACGTTCGGGACTAAAATTCCTCTAGCTGGCCTTAAAGCCATAGTGTGGCAACAAGCCCAAAAGTCAAGCAATTAAGTGGCAACATGCCAAGGCAAAGGAACAGAAAAATGCAACCCTAGACTCCTATTTTGGGGGCATAGAGGGGGAAAAGGACTGTGAGGTCAGAAGTCCTGCTCCAAAAGCCCCAGGGGAAAACATGAGTGGGTTGCAGGCTATAGAGGACCTTAAGAAGGACTTTAAAATCAAATAAGAGAAGTGGAGGAAAAATTGGAAAGAGAAATGAGAAGGATGCAGGAAAAGTATGAAATGAGGGTCAACAGCCTGACTGAGGAAAACAACACCTTAAAAAATAGACTAGCTCAAATGGCAAAGGAGGCCCAAAAGGGCAATGAGGAGAAGAATGCCTTAAAAAGTCGAATTTCCAGATGGAAAAAGAATCTCAGAAGTTCACTGAGGAGATTCATTCCTTCAGAGTTAGACTGGTGCAAATGGAAGCTAATGACTTTATGAGAAATCAAGATGCTGTTAAGCAGATCCAAACAAATGAAAGATTAGAAGGCAATGTGAAATATCTCATGGGAAAAACCACTGACCTGGAAAATAGATCCAGGAGAGACAATTTAAAATTATTGGACTACCTGAAAGCCATGATCAAAGAAAGAACCTAGAAATCACCCTTCAAGAAATTCTCAAGGAAAATTGCCCTGATGTTTTAGATCCAGAGGGCAAAATAGAGGTTGAAAGAATCCACTGATCACCTCCTGAAAAAGATCCCAAAAAGAAAACTCCCAGAAATATTATAGCCAGGTTCCAGAATCCCCAGATCAAGGAGAAAATACTCCAAGCAGCCAGGAAGAAACAATTTCAATATTGTGGAAACACAATCAGAATAGCCCAGGACCTGGCAGCTTCTACACTGAGGGATCGAAGGGCATGGAATATGATATTCCAGAGGGCAAAAGAACTGGGAATGAACCCAAGGGTCACCTACCCAGCAAAACTGAGTATTTTTGTTTCAGGGGAAAATATGGTCATTCAGTGGAATAGAGGACTTTCAAGCATTCTTGAGGAAAAAACCAGAATTGAATAGAAAATTTGACATCCAGACACAAGAAGGAAGAGATGCCTGAGAAGGTAATCAGGGAAAAGAAATCAAAAGGAACTTATCAAAGTTGAACTATTTTCATTCCTATATGGAAAAGCAATATCTGTGACTGATGATATCTTTCACACTATGAAAATAATGGAAGAAGGGGGTGTGGTCATATGAATACATATGTGAATGTGTGTGTATATGGTTACAGTTATATTGGATAGAGGGCATAGGTTGATTTTGTTGGGAAGGGAGAGTACTCAAGGGATGAAATTATGAGGTGAGAGAGGAAAGTGGCAAGAGGAGATGGGGAGAGACATGGTAGTGTAAACTATCTCATGTAGGGGAAGTGGTTGCAAAGGAGGGGGAGAATAAGGAAGGCTAAAAAGGCAAAACCACATTCAAATTGAATTTGGTTCAGGGAGAAAATGACATACATAGTAAATGGGATATCTCAACCTGCAGCAGGATAGGGGAAGGGGGATGGGAGGAGGGATGATGGATGGGAGGGCATCCTTGGGGTTAGGGGAGGTTGAAGTACCCACTATAGAAGAGGGACAGGATCATGTAGGGAATGGACCAGGTGGGGGGTGGGATGAGTGGGAGGGAATTATAAGCAGCCTTGTACAATATATCTACTATGATAATGTTTTGTATAGCTAGACATGTACAATATATACTGAATTACTTATCTCCCAAGAGGGAATGGGTGACAAGGGAGGAAGGAAATGGATCTGAAATTTGAGGTCTTAATATTAAATGTTTCAAATATATATAAATACTATTATTAATACTCTTTTGATTGTAATAGGGAGATAAGATGTGCAGGCATTGGGATACAAAGATTCATCTTCCTCTAATGGAAAAGTCGATGGGGGTATGGGAGAAGGTATGGGAGAGAGCAGATTGGAGGAAGCGATATCTTGTGGGATTACTATTCTGGGAGGCTGGGTAGGGGAATAATGGGGGGAAAATGATTGTAACTCAAAATCTGGCGGAAATGAATGATGTAAAACAGAAGTTAATAAAGCATTTGTTTAAAAAAAAAAGACTTGACAAGTGATTGGCTGTGTGAGGCAAGTGAAAAGTTGAGGGTGATCCTGAGAGTTTGAACCTCTGACTCAACTGGTAGTTACTTCCATAGGCAGAAAAAGAGGTTAGGAAGATAGGTGGGTTTTAAACATATTGAGTTGACAGGTGACACAGCCTCTCCAAACCTTAGCTTCTTCAACTATAAGATGACATTGTGGAACTCATTTATTTATCTAGGCTCCCTTCCAATTCTTAGTCCCTGATCTTAAGATCCTAGCACTTTCCCTTCCTTGTAGCTAGACTGGGGTTGTGGAAGGAAGCCCCTTATGGTTGAGTACATGAAAGGAAAGGACTAAGGGATTTCTCTCAGCCCCTTCACTCATTATGGAGAAAGGTCTTCTGATAAAGAGTTGGAGGGATTATTTGCTTCCCTTAAAACAAGAAAAAAGGGACCTAATAACATAACTACAGTTACAACACAAAGAGAAGGTAGAAGATACTTCCCCATAAAGTAAACCCTTCTGAAGTAACAGTGGAAGGTTAGGTAAAGGACCCAGCCCAGTCTCATGACCTGTGTGAATGATCCTGACAGCATGCAATTCAAACTCTGGCTATGGTTGCTTCTATGTTCTCTTTGATTAACATTCCAGTTTGATTCCTCCCATACTCTTTTTAACAAGAAGAAATAATTTTTCCCCCAGAGCTGGAAGGAGAAAGTAGGGGAGTAGCACCTAGCCTTACACAGCTGAGTGGACGTCTGTGCTAAATATAATCCAGTTCTGAACATCTCCTTTCAAAGTTTCTGTGAGATAAAGATCCATGTAGAACTCATTGCACCTCAATACAAGAGAGTCATTGAAGCCAACTATCCCTGGTGACATGGACCTGAGAAAAACGGTGGCTTAGGATGGAGGAGAAAATAAAAGTTTCAGGGTAGAATGGAGTGACTCATTTGGAACCAAAGAAGAAGGGGAGAGAAAAAAAAGTTGGATATTAGCCTATCCCCTAGGCAGAAAAACTATGAGTGAGACTCATAAATGAATGAGGGAAAAATGAGTGAAAAATCTGGAAAAGGAAACATACAGTGAGTAAGTACTAAGCAATAAAGGATACTCATTTTGAACTCAAGTGATAATCTAACATAAAAATTCTGTGGAATTACACAAATAATGGAGTAATATCAAGAAACCACTGAATAGCTGAGAAGAAAAATACAAAGTTCAAGAATAGAAGTATAAGAAGAAAGAAGAATGGGAATTGGGGAAAGATTTAAGGCAGAAAAACAGCCCTTAGAGAAAAAATCAGTGTGACAAATAAGAAAACAATTCACTGAGAAGACATGAAGGACAATCTCTTAAAAAAAGACCCTCTGAAAAAGAGAATGAAAGAATTGGAACTAACATGCAGAGGAATAAAGTTGGGCAGAAGAAAATCAAAAGCCAAGAATACTAAGAGAACATAGGAATTCTATACAAGCCGATGACTGATATTGAAGATAGGAAGCAGAGCTAAAAAGGCAACTACAAAGAAATAAAGAGACAATAATGAATAGGGTAAACACATCACAGGAACAATTAACACAGTATATTAAAGAGAAAGACAAAAAATGAAGCAACATAAACATATCCAAGTTTGTAGGATAAAGTAAAACAGTCTTAAGTGGAAAAAAGTGTGTCTCTGAAAACACATATTAGAAATAGAAAAAGGGAGGATTGATGAATTGAACATACAATCTGAAAACTAGAAATAATCAAATTAACAAACCTCCCCATACTGCAAAGTAATAAATATTGGAAGGTAATGGAGAACAGAAAGGCTATTGTAATGATAAACAAAAGGGCTATTTGAAAAAATAAAAACAAAAATGACAAACCATTAACTGCTTTATTCAAAATAGAGAGAAAAAAATCAAATTACCACAGTGACCTTGGAGTCAGGAGGACCTGAGTTCAAATCCAGCCTCAGACATAACACAAAAACTAGCCGTGTGACCTCGGGCAAGCCACTTAACCCCAATTGCCCTCCAAAAAGCAAAAAGAACAAAAAAGAGAAACCAAATTACCAGAAGAAAAAAATGTATTGAGTGTACTCCTAATGAACTGAGAAAAAATGTAAAGAATTATAATGAATTGAACATAGACAAAAAGCTTACTTTCCTTGTATTGGTGTAGAATCATTAGGCACTAGGGAAATGGTAAAGCTCTGACATTCTCTAGAGGATAGAATCCTTTCAGCAACTGAAATAGTGAGAGAGAGAGAGAGAGAGAGAGAGAGAGAGAGAGAGAGAGAGAGAGAGAGAGAGAATGGGAGTGGAAATGGGACTGATTGGATGTTAGTATACCTGATCTTTAAGTCTGGCTCTGCCAGTGAAGAATAATTAAAGGACATCAAATTTGGAGTCAGAAAACTCAGGTTTGATTCCTGATTCTGGCACAATTTTATAACTTTGGGTGAATTACTTAATCTCTTGATTTCCTCCTCTGTAAAAGAGAATGTAGAACTATATTGTCTCTAAAGTTGCTTATGGCTCTATTCTGAGATTCTGTAATTTATGGACTCTGATCATGGACAAATTCCCTTCCCTGAATCTTACACACAATTGAAGTGGTGATAGACTTTTATGCTTAAGTCAGATGGTTAGTACCACTGACCGAGGGTTACAGATTCTCAATGTTCGGCAATAATTTTATTACATACTAACAGCTTCTTAGGGGCGAAGTTGGGAGAGCAGATAATGTTGATTTGTTTTCTGACTCTTCCACATTTTTTAGCAAAAATTTCTGGTTTTCTTCCTAGCTTTAGATAGTTCATTTCACTAGAGATCACCACTCTCATATGTGTATGTAAGCTGGGGGTTACAAAGCTTCTCTAGAGTTTGGGAATTTTTAACGGTGATCCTTTTCCAGTAGAGAAGGTTTTTACCTTTTCCTAATTCATTTTTCTGACTGCCTAATTCCCCATCCCTTGAAGCTAGTATTTGCAAGTCAATGTGTATTACTTTTGCAACAACACATAATGACTGTTAGATCTAGTGGGTACACAACGAGGAAACTCATCTTCTCCCGCTAAGGGTTCCTAGTTCTTTGCTCATGTGTTCATTCAATCCTAGGTGAGTCTGGTCTCTAAAGAGAGAGCTTTTTTTCCTCTCTCAAAAATCTCTGGATAATTAAAACATCCTCACCTAGAACTCTGGGGACAATCACTTAAAATTTAAGTTTGACTCTGTCTACTGTCTCCCCAAAAGGAGTAACAGCATATGTATAGCATAAATCAGTAATGGGACAGCTATTTATTTCCTACCCTCAAAATAAATGCTTAAAACAGAAAACACTTAAATGCACATGTTAGAAGTCTAAAATAGGAAGTAGTAACTTAGGACTTCTATAATGCTTGCCTTTAATACTTGAAATATCAAAACATGAAACATTTTGTGAGACCATTGAATTGACATTTCAGCATAATTTTTCATTGTTGCACTGTCTATACAACTCCCTAAATTCCATGGTTTCTATCAGGCCAGGCCATAGTTGGGTCAATTGATGACCATTGTCTCTGATAAAAGCTATAGTTACTGTAAGGGATACTTCACATAGTGTAGCCAGCAATGAATGAGGGACCCAGAACCTCCCAACCTCTCTAACTCAAGGTTGACTCCAAGGCCAGAAATGTTTATCTTGAGATTATTGTTCAGTCTCCTGAACCAGGAAAAGAAAAAGCCAAAGATATCAGGGAACATAAACTCTAGTTACCATGTATGGGCACATTGCTTACAGGTATGAGACAGGAAGGACAGAGACAGAGTTCGACATGACACTTTCTGGAGAGATTGAAAATGTAGGAAGAGGTTGGGTTATGAAGAGTTTTTAAAAGAAAGAGAATTATACATTTGATTCTGGAGGCAATAGGGGGCCAATGGAATTTACCAAATAGTTAGGTAACATGGCCAAACATGTGCTTTAGGGAGATCACTTTGATTGATGAGTGGGGAATGGAGAGACTTGAGGCAAAGAGGCCAGTCAAAAGGATACTGCAATAATCTGGATGCAAGATGATGACTTAAAGTATGCTATAAAGATCATTTTATCATGACCATCAAGTTTAATTATCTCAATGCTGGCAGCAGCAACAATGCAAGTTCTATCTTGGACCATCACATTCCATAAACTGGTAGACCATAGTTGTTACCACCGTTAAGGCTTCCAAGCAGGAATTTCATCTGGTTTCTAGTTTGGAATTTTAATCAAGAGATAAGTGATACCTTTAAAAAATAAGTTGGATCTCCCAGAACAAGGATGTTGTTCCCCTTCCTCAAAGAATCCATAGGAGAGTAGGCACCCAGTAGATCAGACCTAGTTGGGGGTTTTCATGTCAGTACATAGTGGTATGCTGCCCAGTACCAGCTTTTGTGGCTGGTTTGAGGCATAGCAGGATAACCAGTGCCATAAAAGAAATCTACAAAATTTGGCTCTGGTCTCCTGCTGCCTGCGGGTGGGCAGGGGGGAAGGTCCTCAGGTCCCACACCCTTCTCTTCTGCCAATTCACTCTGGCTAATGAAAGACATGTTGTGTGGGCTGTAACTTGGTTACCTTCTCATTCCACATTAATTTCTGGATTGTGACCCTAATGGATGTCGTGCCAGGGAAGGAAAGACTTCCCTGTCTAGAGGTACAGGAAGGGGAAGGTGCTCTGTGGGTTTTGGTTAAGACATATTGTCCTGTGAGTGATACTCCTTCAGAGCAGTTGGTACTCAAATTGTTCCTGATAGCTTACCTTCCCCCTCTTCTTTCCTCCTTTTCAAAATTCTCTGCTTTTCTTCCACATTCACATTCTCAGGGTTTTTGGTTTTTCTCTTAGCCACTGAAAATAATTTTTTAGAAAATGTATTCATGTGGAGGGTATTAATGGGTGAATATGTTTCCTCCTCTCAGGAGGAATTTTCAGGTTGAAAGTAGATGAGAGAGAGAGAGAGGGAGAGAGAGAGAGAGAGAGAGAGAGAGAGAGAGAGAGAGAGAGAGAGAGAGAGAGAGGAGAGAGAGAGAGCGCACAATGTTTAAATAAAAGGAGATAACAGTGTGCAGTGGAAAGAGTCTTAGTTTTGGAGACAGAGGACCTAGGTACAAATCTTACCTCTCACAAAAGTACCTATGTCACCTTGATCAAGTTATTTAACTTCCCTTGGACTCAGTTTCTTCACCTATAAAGTGAGGGAGATGGTCTGGATGGCCTCTGAGGTTCCTTCTAACTTTATTTAAATTTTTAAAAAATTAATCAGTTTATTTTTGGTTTTCAACATTCATTTCCATAAGATTTTGATTTACAAATTCTCTCCTTGTCTTCCCCCTAGCCCCCACCCCCAAGATAGTGAGCCAACTGAATACCCCTTCCCTCAATCTGCTCTCTTTTATATCATCCCCCATCAGCAAGATGGATTTCTATACCCCAGTGCCTTATCTTATTTCCCAGTTGCATGTAAAAAACATTTTTTTAATTTGTTTTTAAAATTTTGATTTCCAGGGGCAGCTAGGTGGCACTGTGAGTAGAGCGCCGGCCATGGAGTCAGAAGGACCTAAGTTTGCATCCCAGCCTCAGAGACTTAACACACAAAAAACAAAAACCTAGCCGTGTGACCTTGGGCAAGTTACTTAACCCCAATTGCCCTAAAAAAAAAATTGATTTCCAGATTTTTTCCTTTCTTTCCTTCTCACCCACCCCGACTGGGAAGACAATCAATTCAATATAGGTTGTACATGTGTAGTTACATAAAACGTTTCCATAGCATTTATATTGTGAAAGACTAACTATATTTCCCTCCATCCTATCCCATCCCCCACTTATTCTATATTCTACTTTGACCCTGACCCTTTTCAAAATTGTATTCTATTAATTACCCTCTCCCACAATCTATCCTCCCTTCTATCATCCCCACTCTTATCCCCTTTCCCCCTACTTTTCTGTAGGGTAAGATACCTTATCAGTAGTGTGTATGTTATTCCCTCCTTAAGCCAAATTCAATGAGAGTAAGGTTTATCCATTCTATTTCACCTTCCTTCTCTTCCCCTCCATTGTAACAATTTTCTCTTGCCTCTTTTATATGAGATAATTTACCCTGCTCTATCTCTCCCTTTCTCCTTCTCCTAATATATTCCTCTCGGGGCTGCTAGGTGGCACAGTGAGTAGAGAGTCGGCCCTGGAGTCAGAAGGACCTGAGTTCGGATCTGACCTCAGACACTTAATGCACACACAAACAAAAAACCTACCCTTGTGACCTTGGCAAGTTACTTAACCCCAATTGCCCTCCAAAAAGCAAAAAAAAAAAAAAAAAAAGACTATATAATATATTCCTCTCTCACCTGTTAACTTTATTTTTTAGATATCATCCCTTCATATTAAACTGATCCTGTGCCCTCTGTCTATGTATACATGTACACACATATATACACTCTCATATGTATTTATACACACATACATCTTCCTATACATACATATATACATATGTATACATATATACATATATATTCCCTTCAACTATCTTCATACTGAGAAAAGTCTCATTAGTTATAATGTTATATAGTTATATAGTTTTTCCATGTAGGAATGTAAATAGTTCAACTTTAATAAGTTCCTTATGATTTCTTTTTCCTGTTTACCTTCTCATGCTTCTCTTGTTTCTTTTATTTGAAAGTCAAATTTTCTGTTCAGCTCTGGTTTTTTTCATCAAGAATGCTTGAAAGTGGGGTGGCTAGGTGGCTCAGTGAGTAGAGCGCCCGGCCCTGGAGTCAGAAGGACCTGAGTTTGGATCCGACAACGCACACACAAACAACAACAACAAAAAAAACCTAGCTGTGTGACCTTGGGAAAGTTACTTAACCCCAATTGCCCTCCAAAAAGCAAAAAAAAAAAAAAAAGAATGCTTGAAAGTCCTTTATTTCATTGAATAACTATATTTTCCCTGAAGTATTACACTCAGTTTTGCTGGGTAGGTGATTCTTGGTTTTAATCCTAACTCCTTTGACCTCCAGAATAGCATGTTCCAAGCCCTTCTATCCCTTAATATAGAAGCTGCTAGATCTTGTGTTACCCTGATTGTGTTTCCAAAATACTAATTCCACAATACTTGTTTCTTCCTTACAGTTTATAATATTATCTCCTTGACCTGGGAACTCTGGAATTTGGCTATAAAATTCCTAGGACTTTTCTTTTGGGGATCTTTTTCAAGAGGTGATTGGTGAATTCTTTCCATTTCTGTTTTGCCCTCTGGTTCTAGAATATCAAGGAAATTTTCCTTGAGAATTTCTTGAAGGATGATTTCTAGGCTCTTTTTTCATCATGGCTTTCAGGTAGTCCAATAATTTTAAAATTATCTCTCCTGGATCTATTTTCTAAGTCAGTGTTTTTTCCAATGAGATATTTCACATTGCCTCTTTTTTCATTTGTTTGGATCTGTTTTATAGTATCTTGATTTCTCATAAAGTCATTAGCTTCCATTTGTTCCAATCTAATTTTGAAGGAATTTTTCTCTTCGGTGAGTTTTTGAAATTCCTTTTTCATCTGGGCAATTTGTCTTTTGAAGGCATTCTTCTCATTGGCTTTTTGAGCTTCTTTTGCCAATTGAATTTTTAAGGTGTTATTTTCTTTAGTCAGGCTGTTGACTCACTTTTAATGATTTTCTTGCATCATTCTCATTTCTCTCCCCAATTTTTCTGCCACTTCTTTTACTTGCTTTTTGTTTTTTTTTTCTTTTAAAGCAATTGGGGTTAAGTAACTTGCTCAAGGTTACATGGCCAGTCATTATTTATGTGTAGGTGCTCATTTTCTTAGGCCAGATCTGATCCTAGGTTGTCCCAACTCTGGGGCTTGTGCTCTTACTCACTGTGCCATCTAGCTGCCTCACTCTTATTTGATTTTTTTTTTTTAATTTAAAAGGTGGATTTTATTACCGTGGGACTGTTGAAGTACATGCCCAAACCAGACAGTGCTTTGGCACAGACCTTATGCTGGTTTTATAGAGGTTCCATGGCCAGATTACATAAACTGAAATTACAGTGATGTAAGCTGAAACTACAGTGATTGGTCAGTGTACATTTGAATTTCCCGCCCAAACCCTGATCAATCAGGGGAAAGCAAGAGGTGGGGGTCCTGCCTGTTTACAGATCAATTAAGGGACAGGAAGGTGGAGTTCTCTGCTTTACAAATCAATGAAGGAAAGGGAAGGTTGAGTTGCCTGCTTTACAAATCAATGAAGGAAAGGGAAGGTTGAGTTGTCTGCTTTACAAATCAATGAAGGGAAGGGCAAAGTGGGGTAGTGTCCAACATTCCCTACTCTTCCTTGTAGGTATGTCAAACCTTTGACATGGCTGGGGTCACATCTAGATTACCCAATTCTGTTCCTAAAGGATGGGGGGGGGGGTCCATGATAATTAACATTAATGGAGTTAACACGGGATTTGACAAATTGTAGAAAGCAATTAATGAGATAGGGTCCTACAATTAGGGCTATGATCAGGAGGAGGGGAGGCTAATACCAATACTAATACCAAGGCTGATATCAATTTAGTGAGTTAGGGGGATGTCCCAGGGGAACAGGGACTGATACCCATTCTCAGAATTTTCCAGCCCCCTCTGTTTATTAGCAATATTCTGGCATACCAACTTCAGACTCTCCCTCACCACTCCAGAGTTGTTTGCATAGAAGCAACAAGCCTCACCAAGGACTGCACACAGGCCACCCTGTTTAAGAAGGTCAAGGCCTCTGCAGTTCTGAAGAACCACCTCTGCCAGATAGTCCACCTGTCTTTCCAGGGCTGAGATGGACTGCTCTATGTGGGAGAGGTCAATATTTACCTGTGTACTTAAGGCCTGATAGTTGGCCTCCCCCTTAATCAAGGCTGCCATCCCAGTTGCTGCAGAACCCACAAGGCCCAAGCCCACTGAGATGGGAATGAGGAGTGGTACTGCCTGCCTTAGGTGGTGGCTCAGTTGCCCTTCTGGGAAAAGTAATGCCAACCTTGTTCACCTGGGAGAAGGGTGACCTGGGGAATTATGGCCACTAGGATACACAGGGGGCCCTCAGTGTGTTGTTGTCTGAGGAACACTGTAGCAGAGACATACTGGGTAAGGCCATTGTGGCATGCCCACCAGGCTCCTAGAGGGGCAGGGAAGTAGTCTGAGCTAGAGGCCTGAATCATGTGGGTTTTTCCCACAACTTGAGCTATACTGAGAGCTGGATAAAGGGGTGCTGGATGATATGAGGCAGAAACCTGTTCCCTGTACATCCCCTAGGGAGAGCCTTGGGTGGTCCCAATCACAATTCTCTGTGTTGGAAATAGGGGTGACTGAGGCATTTAGTGCCACCCCTACATAGTAAGGAGGCTGGGGTTCAACACAAATCCAGAAATCTTTTCCCAACATGTGGTTAGAGCTGTTAAGTGTTTTATGAACAGCTGACAGAAGGGTAATTAAGGGGACCTGATAATTTGGAGATTCCTGAATCTTTGAAGATGGGGAGGTGTATTACCTAACTGGGGCCAATGTGGAGATAGCTGATATTGTGATTTGGACATCAGGGTTCCCTATTGGGGCAGGATAGCTAAGGAATGGGATGATGATGGGGGAGGGGCACAGGAGGCTTCTTGGCACTTGCCCTCCCTCCTCCTCCTCCTCAGGAACTATGATTCCCAGGACCCAAGAAACAGGGATTCCCCAGTCAAAGGGGTTTTGAATGGTGAGATTTGGGCATGGGTTGCCAGGGGTCAGACCTGATTCTATTGATTTAGAACAATGGGTCCGATCTCTTACTACTGCCTGCCCAGTAGCACAGGGAGGCACCAGGGCTAGGAGAGGGGAGGTGGTAAGCTGTGACACAAGCACAGGCACACAGGCATCCTGTATCTGAACAGAGCAACCTGGTGGGGCCCCAAATAGTCCAGTTCTGGGGAACAACTCTTACTTGATTTTCAAAATCCTTCTTGAGCTCCTCTATGGCCTGTAACCAATTAATATTTTTTTCTTGGAAGATTTTGATTCAGGGATGTTCACTTTGTTGTCTTCTTCTGATTCCATGTTTTGATCTGTTTTGTCCCCCCAAAAAGATTCTATGGTCTGTTTGTATTTCCTCTGTTTGCTCATCTTGCCAGCCAATTACTTGACTTTTGAGCTCTTTGCCATTGTAGAACTCTGCTTCCAGAATGGAGAGAACTGTGTCCCAAACTGCTTGGATTTTCATAAATGTTTTCAGAGTTATGAGGAGAGTGCCCTCTCTACAGTCACCACAAGCTCTGGCACACTGGCATTCCTCACCCCAGGACTACCACCCAAGACTGTGATCCAGATACAAGCAGGTCAAAGCAAGAGCAATTACCCTCTGAATTGTTGCTTGGTCCCCCTGCAGACCAGGAGCTCCAGAGGCAGCCATGAGATAGCAGTTGTAGCTGCCACCTCTTTCCCTAGGAGCAGTGATGGGCCTGGCTCCTCTCTCACCCTGTATCAACAGAGTCCCCCACTGACCTTTTACTTTCTCTTTGGCATTTATGGATTGAGAAGTCTGGGAACCACCACAGCTGCTGTTGATTCACTCTCCTGAAGTCTGCTCCTGCCAGTCTGTGCCACTGGTCAGGTCCACCCCAGGTCTGGGCTGGTGAGGCTTACATGGGACTATGCTCAGCTCCCAGCCTGATTCGATAGACCCTTCCTGTTGGCCTTCCAGGTTGTCTTCAGCAGGAGATTTCTTTCTCTGTTAGTTTCTGGGTTCTATAGCTCTAAAATTTGTTTAGAGTCATATTTTACAGGTATTGGAGGTGGTTGGTGAGGGAGCTTAAGCAAGTTCCTGCTTTTATTTGGCCATCTTGGCTCTGACCCCTCTCCTTCTAACTTTTTTTTTTCTTTTTAGAGGGCAGTTGGGGTTAAGTAACTTGCTCAAGGTCACACGGCTAGATTTTGTGTTAAGTGTCTAAGGCCTCATTTGAACTCAGGTCCTCCTGACTCCAGGGCTGGTGCTCTATTCACTGTACCACCTAGCCGCCCCTCTCCTTCTAACTTTCAATGCAGTAACCTACAATCCTCTGAAAGGATAAGGTGTAATGCATCCAGGTGAAGGTGAACAGGGTCATGAGAGGGATAGAAATGATGACATATAGAGATTGGTTGAAAGCATCTTGGGTGTACTGCCATATTGTTATAGAAATGGCAGTGGATTTGGATTTACAAGCCATGGATTGTAGCTGTTTCCTGCATATGTGAACTTAAACAAGTAATTTCTGCCTTTCTCATCTATAGCATAAGGTATTTTAAAAATATTTTTCCAAGTAAGTGGAAAAACAATTTTTAACATTAATTTTTTAAAATTTTGAATTCCAAATTCTCTCTCTCCTCATTCCTCACTGAGAAGGCAAGCAATTTGATATAGGTTATACATGTGTAGTCATGCAACATATATTTCCATATGCATCATGTTCTGAAATAAAACAAGAGACCCCACCCTCCTCTCAAACAGAACCAAGACAACTAAAGTTAAAAAAGTATGCTTTAATCTGCATTCAGACTCAATTAGTTCTTTGAAGGTGGATGGCATTTTTTATCATAAGTCTGTTGGAAATGTGTTTTTCCAATGAGATATTTCACATTTTTTTCTTTCTTTGGATTTTGTTTTATTGTTTCTTGATATCCCATGGACTCAATGAGCTTCCACTTGCCTGATTTTAGATTTTAAGGAATTACATTTTTTCAGTGAATTTTTGTGTGCTTTTTTTAACTACTTGATCTGTTCTGTTTCTTTTAAAATTGCTATTTTCTCCAGTGTTTTTTGTGCCTCCATTATCAAGTTGTTTACCCCTTTTTCATGATGATCTTACATCACTCTCATTTCTTTTCCCATTTTTCCTCTACCTCTGCTATTTGATTTTTAAAATCCTTTTTGAGCTCTTCTAGGTATTCTTTTGGGGCCTGAGATGAATTCGTCATCTTTCCTCTAAGGCTTTGGGTGTAGCTATTTTGACTTTGTTTTTTTTTTTTTTTCCTGAGTTTATGTTTTGATCTTCCCTGTCACCATAGTAACTTTCTATGGTTGAATTCTTTTTGTTGTTGTTATTTGTTCATTTTCCAGTCTATTTCTTGACATCTAACTTTATGTTAAAGTTCTCAGGTGGAGGAGGCACTGTCTCAAGATTCAGGTTTTCTGTGTCACTGTTTTCAGAAGTAGTTCTGGAGGTCTGTAAGTTTTCAATTCTTCCAAGGTGGTATGATCCAAAGAGGGGGGTGCTTACTATTCTCCTGGCCTGTGTTCTGGTCTATGAATAGCCACATGCACTCTTTTCCACCCAAGAACCTTGACAGGATCCCTGCTCCTCTGTAGCCACAAGTTCTGGCATGGTAGTCTATGCTCTTCCTTGCCCTGGCACTGTGACTGAAGACTGTAATCCAGATCTGCACATAAGTAGTGCAACAGAGTCCTGAAATCAGTGCCAGCAAAAGGACCCTGTAATTTCCTTTTGGCTAGTTGTCTGGCCCCCTTACTGTCTATGGACTGGGATCTCTAGAAGCCACCGCTGCCAATTCAATTGCCCTCAAGATCTGTTGCTGGCTTGCTGGGGCATTGCCTAAGCTTCCTTTAATACACAATCTTGGCTCTGCCTCCACATAAAATATTTCTAAGTTTTCTATTTCAAGTGATGTATGTTTAATTTTAAGAGGATTTACGAGGCATGATAACTATTTTCAAACACTTTAAGGGCTATCATATGGAATGAGGATTAACCTTCTTCTGCTTGACCCAGAAGGTAGAACTAGACAGTGGGTAGAAATTGAAGAGGAACAGAAACCATTTTGATATAAGGAAAATTTTTCAAATAAGTAGAGCTCTCCAAAGGTGAATTTGGCTGCCTCATGAGGTGCTGAAATCTTCATCATTAAAAGGTCTTTGAGCAGAGGCTGGGTTATCACCAGTTTGAGGTTTTGGAGAATTCACATTCAAATCCATATATGATGTTTCTTCCAGCTCTGAGAATCTGTGAATGGTAGAATTTCAGGCATCAAGGTAGTTCACATGGGATTCTTTTCCTGTGCTCCACCCCTTTTGACCCCCAGGCGTATTATAGCTCCACCAGAAATGTAAAAGACTGGACTTTGTCATGAATGTTTATATTCTCACTTGTTCATGATACAGAATATTTCTGTATCATGACAGAAACTAGAAGGACTTGGAATAATTTTCAAGTGAAGTCTACCAAACATTGAAAGAAAAATTAATTCCAGTACTATATAAACTATTTGGAAAATTAGGCAAGGCCAAGATGGTGGAAAGGAAGCAGTAACCTCGCTGAGCTCCTCTGTCACTAAGTCCAAAAGGGTAAATCTGAGCAGATTCCGGAGTGACGAAGCCCAGTGGAAGACAGAGTGTGGCAGAATCCAGCACAGGAGGTTGCCCAGAGTGCCCGCACAGGTCAAGCGCAGAGCACGTGGGGTCTGCACAGCTCAGACCTAAGAGCAGGCAAGCAGACTACACCAGAGAGAGAAAAAACCCCAGCCTGCAGACTTACCAAGGACGAATCGCAGTCATCTCGCAGAGGGAACGGATCATTGGAGCCAGGTAGGAGAGTCGGGCCCCCAGTGGAGAGAGTGGCTTCTCAGGCTGCATTCAGCCCCAGCCTGGAAGTTTAGAAACTGCCTGCCTGTATGATACAGGGGCTGGAATGGCAAAGTAAATTCTAGCTGCTCTGATCCTCCCATCCCTCCTTCATGAAGCAGAAAACCCAAAGATAAGTCTCCCACCCAGACTGAAATCCCAAGTTAATGGAAATAGCCCCAGGCTTGAGAGTCTCCAAGAAGGGGTGTAACTGAGATAGCCAGGAGTCTGAAGAGAAGAGAGGGTGGGGTCCCAACAAGCCCCACCTCTCCTCACCAACAAAAGCCTACTTATAGCCCAGGGTATAGAGGCAGAAATCTGAAGTGGTCAGACTCATCCCCACCTACACATCTACATTCCTCACTGACTTCCCCGACTTAGCCATAAACTAGCCACCCAGAGGTATTCAAAGTCAAGGATCAGGCCCCAAACTCATAGCCTGAGACACTAAGAAACAGGAAGTCACAATGGGAAGGAAGGAAGCTGAAAAGGAGAAGGGGAAAGCAAGAAAGTCTATTCGAGCATACTATGCAGGGCAAGAACAACAAAACACACAGGACAATATAGACTCTCTGCCCACAACAGACACCACAGAAGGAAACATGATCTGGTCTCAAGCCCAAATAGCATTCCTGGAGGAGCTTAAGAAAAATTTTAAAGACCAAATCAGGGAGGCAATGACCAACTTGGAAAAAGAAAATACCTCCCTAAAAAAGGAACTTCAAAAACATATTGAAGACCATAATTCACTAAAAATTAGATACAACCAAACTGAAACTCAGAACTCTATGATGCAGCAGGAGTCAATCGAAAAAAACAAGATGATCGAAAAATTGCAAGAAAATGTAAAATATCTCACTGGAAAAATAACTGACCTAGAGAACAGATCCAGGAGAGACAAACTAAGAATTATTGGTCTACCAGAAAGCCACGATGAGAAAAGCAGTCTAGACAACATCCTCCAAGAGATTGTCAAAGAAAACTGTCCTGAGGTCCTGGAATCAGAAGATAAAATAGCTATTGATAGAATTCACCAAACTCCTCCTGAAAGAGATCCCAAACTGAAAACTCAAAGAAATTTAGTAGCCAAATTCCAGAATTATAAGATTAAAGAAAAAATTCTAGAAGCAGCCAAAAAGAAACAATTCAAATATCGAGGAACTACAGTTAGGATCACACAGGACCTAGCAGCTTCTACATTAAAAGAGCGGAGGGACTGGAATTTGATATTTCGTGGGGCAAGAGAGCTAGGACTACAACCAAGGATTAACTACCCGGCAAAACTGAGCATAATCTTTCAGGCAAGGAGATGGACGTTTAATGAAGTAAGGGACTTCCAGACTTCCCTAATGAAAAAGCCAGAGCTCAATGGAAAATTTGATCTCCAATTACAAGACTCCAGAAGAACAAAAAAAGGTAAACAAGGGTAACATAGACTCACACATGCAGAAGTGCACATACCCACACCCACAAACACAAGCTCATTACCTGGGATGCAACAAGAGCAAAATGTTCACATCCCTATATGTGGAGCTGATAATTGTCAATATTTGAAATCTCTATGATTATCATGACCTGCAAAAGGGTTATACTTAGAGGGTGTGGGTATGAATGCACTAACATGGAGTCAAAAAAAAAAAGACTATTAAGGGGATCAATGGTACTGTAATGGGAAAAAGGAAAAGATGAGCTAGGAAAAGGTAAAATATGCCATCTGAAGAGGCATCAAAACACACTATAGAAGAAAGGAAAGTAAGAGGGAGAGGAACATCATTTAAACACTATTCTCACTGGTTCTGGTTCAAAGAAGGATCAAATTAATCAGTGAAGTTTAAGAATCTAACGTGAATAGACACATAAATACATTAAATAGAGGAATTGGAGGGAGGGAGAGGAGCATTGTTTGAAATTTACTCTCATTGGTTTGGAATCAAACGGGGAGTAATTTACTCTGATAAGTATAAAAATTTTTTGTGTCCTATAGATAGTGGGAGGGTAAGGGGGGGGTGAAAAGGAGGAGACTAAAGGGAGGGATTATAAGGGAGGGAAATAGTAGTAAGGGGAGAAGGTAGGTTAAGAAGGGGGGTCACTGGGTGGGAACACTGAGGGAGGGGGTGGTCAAAAGGGAAAACTTCCAGGAGGGGAAGGGAGAAGGAAGAAACAAAAACATAAACAGGGGAGGGAATAGGATGGAGGGGAAGAGACAGATAGTCATTATTACTGTGAATGTGAATGGGATGAACTCTCCCATAAAGCAGAGGCAGATAGCAGAATGGATTAAAAACCATAAGCCTACAATATGCTGTCTACAAGAAACACATTTGAAACAAAGGGATACCCACAGGGTAAGGGTAAAAGGTTGGAGTAAAATTTATTATGCCTCAGCTAAAGTAAAAAAAAAGCAGGGGTAGCAATACTTATCTCAGATAAAGCAAAAGCAAAAATAGATCTAATTAAAAGAGATAAGGAAGGAAACTATATCCTACTAAAAGGCACCATTGAGAATGAAGCAATATCACTACTTAATATATATGCACCAAGTGGTATAGCATCCAAATTCCTAGAGGAGAAGTTAAAGGAATTAGAGGAAGAAATAGATAGCAAAACTATACTAGTGGGGGACCTTAATCTCCCCCTCTCTGAACTCGATAAATCTAACCTCAAAATAAACAAGAAAGAAGTTAAGGAGGTGAATAGAATCTTAGAGAGACTAGATATGATGGATCTCTGGAGAAAACTGAATGGGGATAAAAAGGAATTTATTTTCTTCTCAGCAGTGCATGGTACATACTCAAAAATAGACCATGTACTAGGGCATAAAAACCTCACAATCCAGTGCAGAAAGGCAGAAATAGTAAGCGCATCATTCTCAGATCATGATGCCATAAAAATTATATGCAATAAAGGGCCATGGAAAGATAGACTAAAAACTAATTGGAAACTAAACAATTTAATCCTAAAAAATTGGTGGGTCAAAGAAGAAATTATAGAAACAATCAATAATTTCATTCAAGAGAATGATAATAATGAAACAACATACCAAAATTTGTGGGATGCACTAAAGGCAGTTCTCAGGGGAAGTTTTATATCCCTGAGTGCATACTTAATTAAAGCAGAGAGAAGGGAGGTCAGTGAATTGGACATGCAATTGAAAAAGCTAGAAAAAGAACAAATTGAAAATCCCCAATTTAGTACTAAATTAGAAATACTGAAAACCAAAGGTGAGATTAATAAAATTGAAATTAAGAAAACCATTGAATTAATAAATAAAACCAAGAGCTGGTTTTATGAAAAAATCAACAAAATTGATAGACCCTTAGTCAATATGATAAAAAAAAAAGAAAGAAGAAAACCAAATTATGAGTATCAAAAATAAAAAGGGTGAATCTACCTCCAATGAAGAGGAAATCAAAAAAATAATGAGGAATTATTTTTCCCAATTGTATGCACATAAATATGACAATCTTAGTGAAATGGATGAATATTTACAAAATCACAAGTTGCCCAGATTAACTGAAGAGGAAGTGAATTACCTAAATAATCCCATCTCAGAAAAAGAAATCAAACAAGCTATCAATGAACTCCCTAGGAAAAAATCTCCAGGGCCAGATGGGTTCACTAGTGAATTCTATCAAACATTTAAAGAACAATTGATTCCAATACTCTACAAACTATTTGGGAAAATTAGTGAAGAAGGAGTCCTACCAAACTCTTTCTATGACACAAATATGGTACTGATTCCTAAATCAGGAAGAGATAAAACAGAGAAAGAAAATTATAGACCAATCTCCCTCATGAATTTAGACTAAAAAATTCTAAATAAAATATTAGCCAAAAGACTCCAACAACTTATCACAAAAATAATACACCCTGATCAGGTAGGATTCATTCCAGGAATGCAAGGATGGTTTAATATTAGGAAAACCATCAATATAATTGAGCATATCAACAACAAAACTAGCAAAAAACACATGATCATCTCAATAGATGCAGAAAAGGCTTTTGACAAAGTACAACATCCATTCCTATTAAAAACACTAGAAAGTATAGGAATAAACGGAGCCTTCCTTAAAATAGTTGCTAGCATCTATCTAAAACCATCAGCAAGTATTATATGCAATGGGGATAAACTAAAAGCCTTTCCAATAAGATCAGGAGTGAAACAAGGGTGTCCACTATCACCCCTCTTATTCAATCTGGTACTTGAAACGTTAGCAGTAGCAATTAGAGAAGAAAAAGAAATCAAAGGAATCAAATTAGGCAAAGAAGTGACCAAGCTGTCACTCTTTGCAGATGATATGATGATATACTTAGAGAATCCTAGAGAATCAAGTAAAAAATTACTTGAGACAATAAATAAATTTGGCAAAGTTGCAGGATATAAAATAAACCCACATAAATCCTCAGCATTCCTGTACATCTCTAATGAAACTCAACAACAAGAGATAGAAAGAGAAATCCCATTTAAAGTCACTGTAGACATTATAAAATATTTGGGAATTTACTTGCCAAAACAAACCCAGAATCTATATGATCACAACTACAAAACACTTCTCACAAAAATAAAAACAGATCTAAATAGTTGGAAAAATATCAATTGCTCGTGGCTGGGTCGAGCTAATATAATAAAAATGACAATTTTACCCAAACTAAATTATATATTTAGTGCCATTCCAATCAATTTACCAAAAAACTACTTTGTAGAGTTAGACAAAATAATAACAAAATTTATTTGGAAAAACAAAAGGTCTAGAATATCAAGGGAATTAATGAAAAGAAATGCTAGGGAAGGTGGACTAGCTATGCCAGATCTTCATCTGTATTATACAGCAGCAGTCATCAAAACTGCTTGGTACTGGCAGAGGTGTAGAGTAGTGGATCAATGGAATAGATTAGGTGCAGGAGACCCAGCAGTTAATGAATATAGCAATCTATTGTTCGATAAACCCAAAGACCCCAGTTTTTGGGATAAGAATGCACTATTTGACAAAAACTGCTGGGAAAACTGGAATACAGTATGGCAGAAACTGGGCATAGATCACTATCTAACACCATATACCAAAATAAAGTCTAAATGGGTGCATGATCTAGGTGTAAAGGATGATACTGTAAGCAATTTGGGAAAGCAAGGAATAGTTTACCTGACAGATCTGTGGAGAGGGGAAGATTTTAGGACCAAACAAGAATTAGAGAGCATTATAAAATGCAAAATGGATAATTTTGATTACATTAAATTGAAAAGCTTCTGCACAAACAAAGCCAATGTAACCAAGATCAAGAGGGAGGTGGGAAATTGGGAAAGAATTTTTACAACCTGTGTCTCTGATAAAGGACTCATTTCTAAAATTTATAGAGAATTGAGCCAAATCTATATGAATACAAGTCATTCCCCAATTGATAAATGGTCAAAGGATATGAACAGGAAGTTTTCAGAGAAAGAAATTAAAGATATCTATAAGCATATGAAGAAATGCTCTAAATCACTATTAATTAGAGAAATGCAAATCAAAACAACTCTGAGATACCACATCTCTCCAGTCAGATTGGCTAAGATGACAAAACAAGAAAGTGACAAATGCTGGAGAGGATGTGGGCAAATTGGAACACTAATACATTGCTGGTGGAGTTGTGAACTTATCCAACCATTCTGGAGAGCAATCTGGAATTATGCCCAAAGGATTATAAATAATTTCATACCCTTTGACCCAGCCATACCACTTCTAGGGTTATATCCCAAAGAGATCATAGTAGTGGGAGGAAGAACCATATGTACAAAAATATTTTTAGCAGCCCTTTTTGTGGTTGCAAAGAATTGGAAACTAAAGGAGTGCTCATCAATTGGGGAATGGCTAAACAAGTTGTGGTATATGAATGTAATGGAATTTTATTGTGCTATAAGAAACGAGGAGGTGACGGATTTCATAATTACCTGGAGAGACCTATACAAACTGATGCTGAGCGAGAAGAGTAGAATCAGAAGAAATTTGTATACAAGCACAGACATACCATATCTGTGACGACCAACTATGACAGACTGGACTCTTTTCAGCAATGCAGTGATATAAGTTAATCCCGAATGACTCAAGAAAGTGAGAAATGTGCCATCCAGAGATATAAATAGAAAGAACTGAGCCTGAATCCTGATGGAAGCAAACTAAATGATCTTGTTCTTCTCAAAAAAAAAAAAAAAAAAAAAAAGAAAATTAGGCAAATAATGGGTTCTACAAAATTCCTTTTATGACACAAATATGGTTCTGATACCTGAACCAATAAAAGTAAAAACAAAGAAAGAAAACTATAGAACAATTCCCCTAATGAATATTGATATAAAAATGTAAATAAAATACTAGCTCAAGGAGATTACAGCAATATATCATTAAAGATTATACATTATTACCAGGTGGGATTCATATCAGTAATGCAGGACTGGTTCATTATTAGGAAAACTATCAACATACTTGACCACATTAGTAACAAAACCAACGAAAATAATTTGATTATATCAATAGATACAGAAAAAGCTTTAGACAAAATACAACACTCATTCCTACTAAAAATAATAGAAAGTTTAGGAATAAATGGAACTTTCCTTAAAATGATAAGTTGTATCTATCTAAAAGCATCAGCAAGCATTGTCTGTAATGGAGATAAACCAGAAGCTGTCCCAATAAGATCAGGATTGAAGCAAGGATATCCATCATCACCACTACTGTTCAATATTGAGCAAGAAATGCTACTATAGCAGTAAAAGAATAAAAAGAAATTGAAGAAATTAGCAAACACAATAAGGAAACAAAATTATCACTGCTTGCAGATGATATGATGGTATACTTGGAGAATCCTAGAGACTCTGCTAAAAAAACTGGCTGGGATAATTAACAACTTTAGCAAAGTTGCAGGATAGAAAATAAATACATGCAAATCATCAGCATCTTTATATTCCACCAACAAAACACAGCAGAAAGAGTTAGAAAGAGAAATTCCACTTAAAATAACTGTAGACAATATAAAATATTTGGGAATCTACCTTTCAAGACAAATATAGGAACTATATGGATACAATTGCAAAACATCTTTCACACTAATGCAGTCAGATCTGAGCAATTGGAAAAATGTTAATTGCTCATCATGGGTAGATTGAACCAATTTAGTAATAATTACAATTCTACCTAAATTAATTAACTTGTTTGGTCTCATACCAATCAAACTACCAAAAATTATTTTATAAAGCTAAGAAAAAGCAATAAGATTCATCTGAAAAAACAAAAGATCAAGAATATCAAAGAAATTGATGAAAAAATGTGAAGGAAAGTGACGGACTATATCAGTTCTCAAACAATATTATTAAGTGGTAATCATCAAAACAGTCTGGTACTGGCTAAGAGATGAAGTGGTGGATCAGTGGAGTAGATTGGATACATAACACACAGTAGTAAATGACCATAGATTCCAAGTCTTTGATAAGCCTAAAGACATACATTTTTGAGACAAGAATTCACTATTGACAAAAATTTCTGGGAAGACTGTAAAGCAGTTTGGCAGAAACAAGGTACTGACCAACCTCTCACACCATCTACCAAGATAAAGTCAAAATAGATATATGATGTAGACATAAAGAGTGATATAAGCAAATCAGGGGAGCATGAAGTAGTTGACCTGTCAAATCAATGGATAAGGTAAGAATTTATGATGAAATAAGAGATATAAGAGCATTATAGTATGTAAAATGGATCATTTTGATTACATTAGATTAAAAAGGTTTTGCACAAACAAAAAGAATAGTGCCAAGGTTAGAAGAGAAATAGGAAACTGGGAAAATTTTTTTACCAAGTTTCTCTGATAAAGGCCTCATTTCTCAAATATACAGAGAAATGAGTTGAATTTATAAGAATACAAGTCATTCCTCAATTGATATTCAAAGGATATGAACAAGCAGTTTCAAAGAAATCAAAGTAGTTTATAGTCATATGAAAAAAAAACATTTTAAACCAGTATTGATTAAGGAAATGTGAAGTAAAACAACTCTGAGGTACTTCCTCACATCTATCAGATTGGCTAATATGACGAAAAGGAAAATGAGGGAATATGTGGAAACTGGGACACTAAAGCAGTGTTTGTGGAGTTGTGAACTGATTCAACCATTCTGGAGAGCAATTTGGAACTATATCCAAAAAGCTATAAAACTGTGCATACCCTGAGACCCTGCCTTACTCGGTCTGTATACCAAACTGATTTTTTTTTTTAAAGAAAAGGAATCTATATGTAAAAAAAAAAAAATAGCAGCGTTTTTGTGTTGACAAAGAATTGGAAATTGAAGGGATGCACATCAACTGGGGAATAGCTGAACAAGTTGTAGTATATGTTTGTGATGGAATATTATTGTGTTATAAGAAATGATGAGGAGAAATCTTTCAGGAAAACCTGGAAAGACTTACATGAACTGATGCAAAGTGAAGTGAGTAGTACCAGTAGAACATTGCATATAGTAACAAACAGTATGATATGATGATCAACTGTGAGGGACAACTAATTCACAGCAATGCAAAGTTCCAAGACAATTCTTAAGAACAATTCTCAATTCCCCAGAGAAACTTGAATATAGATTGAAGAATACTATTTTTTACTTTATTTTTTCATGTTTTTTCCTAGTCTGTCTTCTTTCCCAATATGACTAATATGGAAATATGTTTTACATGACTGTATATGTATAACCTATATCAAATTGTATGCTGTCTTAGAACAGGGGAAGGAGTGGGTGGAAGGAAGAAAATTTGGAACTCAAATTAAATATATATATATATATTCTTATATGTAATTAAAGATAAAAATTGCTTTAAAAATTAAAAATAGACATATATACATATACACACACATATATATGTATACCAGATACACACACATACATGCACATATTACACACAAACACACACATATAAAAGAAAAACTTAGAATTGACTTTTTTTTCCCTATTTTTCAAAGAACTATCTTCCTAGCCAACAAACTGTCCTCAAATGTGGGTATGTAGCCATTTTCCTCCAATATGTTCCAGTGGCCAGGGAATGACTAGATCTGAAACCATGCTGAGTTTTGGGGAAGGGCCACTGGGCTAATTCTTCATCCAAGTGACTCATTAATCACTGTTGGTGGCTGTTTCTATAGTGGCTTATTTGTAAAAAAAAAAAAAAAAAACACAATGGAGAGGATTCTTTCACCACTCCAAATATTCACCCAACCATAGCTGGCAGCATGCCAGACCCTGGAGTTTTGGTAAGTAGGATACATCATTTGCTCCATGTGGAAACAGGACTAATATTTCTACATCCAAAATGATGAGTCAAGGGTCATCAACAAATTGGCAGCACAATCTTAGTGGACAGTGTAATGGAAATGGTGGCAAAAGAACTGAGTTCAGATTCCACATGGGATTTCATGTCCTAGTGTAACTCTGAAGAAGAAAATTAATCTCTCTGGTTCTGTTTCCCTCTTTGTAGAATACTTTATAGAAGTAATTGCACTTTCTAACTACATAGAGATATTGTGATAAATGTGTTTTACTAATCTTAAAGTGCTATTAAAATGTGAGCTATTACTATTATTTCAGATGTTAGCTAAAGCTGATGTGAAGATTTAATTGGTAGTTGATCTACTTAGAAGGTCAGCTAAGATTTACCTTTCACTTCCATGATAGAGTGAAGGAGAACTTTACAGACAGACCAGTGGCCAGAAACACAAAAATGAATGGAAATTGAGAGCAGCACAAGCCAAGAAAGGTCACTAGTATCATTTGTGGCCAAACCAACACCCACAGCATGGACTGGGGTTGAGTTGGAAAAAAGTCCCGTGTCCAAGTGATCCAAAACCTAGGATTGACCTGACAATTCAATTTAATTCAACAAGCTGGAATACTCTCCCTTCCACTTGTCTACTTTTCAGAAGCTCTAGTGTTCTGTCCTTCCTCAAATATCCCTTTCCTCTTTTGCGCCCTCTTCAGTCCCTACCATTTTATTATACTTACAGTCCCTTCTACCCAGTGGAGGTATAAACTCCTGGATATACTGTTTGGTCTTTGCCTTTGTATCTCCATTACTTACCTTGACGAACAAATAATAAGTGTTTGTTAAGCTGAATTACTCAACCTTGAATTACAGTTGGAGAACTATGGTTCAAATCCCAATCCTGGAATTTAATATCTGCATAATATTGATTTTTTGGCTTTTTTTAAAAATTTATTTATTTATTAATTTATTAGTTTAGTTTCAGTTAACAAGATTCAATTCCATAGTTCCTTGATTTTCAAATTTCCTTTACTTCCCTCCCTCCTCCCCCCACAACAGCATATAGTCCAGTATAGGGTCTGCAAATGCATTCATATTAGACATTATTCCAATTACAAAGGTGTATTGTACTAGGTGGGATGAAAGATGGTAAGGAAGAAATAAAACCAAACAATGAAAAGAACAAGATCATTTAGTTTGCTTCCATCAGGATTCAGGTTCAGTTCTTTCTAGTTATATCTCTGGATGGCACATTTCTCACTTTCTTGAGTCTTTCAGGATTAACTTATATCACTGCATTGCTGAAAAGAGTCCAGTCTGTCATAGTTGGTCATCACAGATATGGCATGTCTGTGATTGTATACAAATTTCTTCTGATTCTACTCTTCTCGCTCAGCATCAGTTTGTATAAGTCTCTCCAGGTAATTATGAAATCTGTCACCTCCTTGTTTCTTATAGCACAATAAAATTCCATTACATTCATATACCACAACTTGTTTAGACATTCCCCAATTGATGGGCACCCCTTTAGTTTCCAATTCTTTGCAACCACAAAAAGGGCTGCTAAAAATATTTTTGTACATATGGTTCTTCCTCCCACTACTATGATCTCTTTGGGATATAACCCTAGAAGTGGTATGGCTGGGTCAAAGGGTATGAAATTATTTATAATCCTTTGGGCATAATTCCAGATTGCTCTCCAGAATGGTTGGATAAGTTCACAACTCCACCAGCAATGTATTAGCGTTCCAATTTGCCCACATCCTCTCCAGCATTTGTCACTTTCTTATTTTGTCATCTTAGCCAATCTGACTGGAGAGATGTGGTATCTCAGAGTTGTTTTGATTTGCATTTCTCTAATTAATAGTGATTTAGAGCATTTCTTCATATGCTTATAGATATCTTTAATTTCTTTCTCTGAAAACTTCCTATTCATATCCTTTGACCATTTCTCAATTGGGGAATGACTTGTATTCATATAGATTTGGCTCAATTCTCTATAAATTTTAGAGATGAGTCCTTTATCAGAGACACAGGTTGTAAAAATTCTTTCCCAATTTCCCACCTCCCTCTTGATCTTGGTTACATTGGCTTTGTTTGTACAGAAGCTTTTCAATTTAATGTAATCAAAATTATCCATTTTGCATTTTATAATGCTCTCTAATTCTTGTTTGGTCCTAAAGTCTTCCCCTCTCCACAGATCTGTCAGGTAAACTATTCCTTGCTTTCCCAAATTGCTTACAGTATCATTCTTTACACCTAGATCATGCACCCATTTAGACTTGATTTTGGTATATGGTGTTAGATAATGATCTATGCCCAGTTTCTGCCATACTGTATTCCAGTTTTCCCAGCAGTTTTTGTCAAATAGTGCATTCTTGTCCCAAAAACTGGGGTCTTTGGGTTTATCGAACAATAGATTGCTATATTCATTAACTGCTGGGTCTCCTGCACCTAATCTATTCCATTGATCCACTACTCTACACCTCTGCCAGTACCAAGCAGTTTTGATGACTGCTGCTGTATAATACAGATTAAGATCTGGCATAGCTAGTCCACCTTCCCTAGCATTTCTTTTCATTAATTCCCTTGATATTCTAGACCGTTTGTTTTTCCAAATAAATTTTGTTATTATTTTGTCTAACTCTACAAAGTAGTTTTTTGGTAAATTGATTGGAATGGCACTAAATATATAATTTAGTTTGGGTAAAATTGTCATTTTTATTATATTAGCTCGACCCAGCCACGAGCAATTGATATTTTTCCAACTATTTAGATCTGTTTTTATTTGTGTGAGAAGTGTTTTGTAGTTTTGATCATATAGATTCTGGGTTTGTTTTGGCAAGTAGATTCCCAAATATTTTATAATGTCTACAGTGACTTTAAATGGGATTTCTCTTTCTATCTCTTGCTGTTGAGTTTTATTAGAGATGTACAGGAATGCTGAGGATTTATGTGGGTTTATTTTATATCCTGCAACTTTGCCAAATTTATTTATTGTCTCAAGTAATTTTTACTTGATTCTCTAGGATTCTCTAAGTATATCATCATATCATCTGCAAAGAGTGACAGCTTGGTCACTTCTTTGCCTAATTTGATTCCTTTGATTTCTTTTTCTTCTCTAATTGCTACTGCTAATGTTTCTAGTACCAGATTGAATAAGAGAGGTGATAGTGGACACCCTTGTTTCACTCCTGATCTTATTGGAAAGGCTTCTAGTTTATCCCCATTGCATATAATACTTGCTGATGGTTTTAGATAGATGCTAGCAACTATTTTAAGGAAGGCTCCATTTATTCCTATACTTTCTAGTGTTTTTAATAGGAATGTATGTTGTACTTTGTCAAAAGCCTTTTCTGCATCTATTGAGATGATCATGTGGTTTTTGCTAGTTTTATTGTTGATATGCTCAATTATACTGATGGTTTTTCTAATATTAAACCATCCTTGCATTCCTGGAATGAATCCTACCTGATCAGAGTGTATTATTTTTGTGATAAGTTGTTGGAGTCTTTTGGCTAATATTTTATTTAGAACTTTTGTGTCTAAATTCATGAGGGAAATTGGTCTATAATTTTCTTTCTCTGTTTTATCTCTTCCTGATTTAGGAATCAGTACCATATTTGTGTCATAGAAAGAGTTTGGTAGGACTCCTTCTTCACTAATTTTCCCAAATAGTTTGTAGAGTATTGGAATCAATTGTTCTTTAAATGTTTGACAGAATTCACTAGTGAACCCATCTGGCCCTGGAGGTTTTTTTCCTAGGGAGTTCATTGATGGCTTGTTCGATTTCTTTTTCTGAGATGGGGTTATTTAGGTAATTCACTTCCTCTTCAGTTAATCTGGGCAACTTGTGATTTTGTAAATATTCATCCATTTCACTAAGATTGTCATATTTATGTGCATACAATTGGGAAAAATGATTCCTCATTATTTTTTGGATTTCCTCTTCATTAGAGGTAGATTCACCCTTTTTATTTTTGATACTCATAATTTGGTTTTCTTCTTTCTTTTTTTTTATCATATTGACTAAGGGTCTATCAATTTTGTTGATTTTTTTCATAAAACCAGCTCTTAGTTTTATTTATTAATTCAATAGTTTTCTTAATTTCAATTTTATTAATCTCTCCTTTGGTTTTCAGTATTTCTAATTTAGTACTAAATTGGGGGTTTTCAATTTGTTCTTTTTCTAGCTTTTTCAATTGCATGTCCAATTCACTGACCTCCCTTCTCTCTGCTTTAATTAAGTATGCACTCAGGGATATAAAACTTCCCCTGAGAACTGCCTTTAGTGCATCCCACAAATTTTGGTATGTTGTCTCATTATTATCATTCTCTTGAATGAAATTATTGATTGTTTCTATAATTTCTTCTTTGACCCATCCATTCTTTAGGATTAAATTGTTTAATTTCTAATTAGTTTTTAGTCTATCTTTCCATGGCCCTTTATTGCATATAATTTTTATTGCATCATGATCTGAGAATGATGCATTTAATATTTCTGCCTTTTTGCACTGGATTGTGAGGTTTTTATGCCCTAGTACATGGTCTATTTTTGAGTATGTACCATGCACTGCTGAAAAGAAAGTAAATTCCTTTTTATCCCCATTCAGTTTTCTCCACAGATCCATCATATCTAGTCTCTCTAAGATTCTATTCACCTACTTAACCTCTTTCTTGTTTATTTTGAGGTTAGATTTATCGAGTTCAGAGAGGGGGAGATTAAGGTCCCCCACTAGTATAGTTTTGCTATCTATTTCTTCCTCTAATTCCTTTAGCTTCTCCTCTAGGAATTTGGATGCTATACCACTTGGTGCATATATATTAAGTAGTGATATTGCTTCATTCTCGATGGTGCCTTTTAGTTGGATATAGTTTCCTTCCTTATCTCTTTTAATTAGATCTATTTTTGCTTTTGCTTTATCTGAGATAAGTATTGCTACCCCTGCTTTTTTTACTTTAGCTGAGGCATAATAAATTTTACTCCAACCTTTTACCTTTACCCTGTGGGTATCCCTTTGTTTCAAATGTGTTTCTTGTAGACAGCATATTGTAGGATTATGGTTTTTAATCCATTCTGCTATCTGCCTCTGTTTTATGGGAGAGTTCATCCCATTCACATTCACAGTAATGATGACTATCTGTCTCTTCCCCTCCATCCTATTCCCTCCCCTGTTTATGTTTTTGTTTCTTCCTTTAGCCTTCCCCTCCTTGAAGTTTTCCCTTTTGACCGCCTCCTCCCTCAGTGTTCCCACCCAGTGACCCCCCTTCTTAACCTACCCTCTCCCCTTACTACTATTTCCCTCCCTTCTAATCTCCCCCTTTAGTCTCCTCCCTTTCACCCCCCCTTACCCTCCCACTATCTATAGGACAAAATAAATTTTTATACTTATCAGAGTAAATTACTCCCCATTTGATTCCAAACCAATGAAAGTAAATTTCACACAGTGCTCCTCTCCCTCCCTCCTTTTCCTCTATTTAATAAATTTATGTGTTTATTCATGTTAGAATCTTAAACTTCACTGATTAATTTGATCCCTCTTTGGACCAGAACCAGTGAGAATAGTGTTTAAGTGATGTTCTTCTCCCTCTTTCTTTCCCCTCTTCTACAGTGTGTTTTGATGCCTCTTCAGATGGGATATTTTACCTTTTCCTAGCTCATCCTTTCTTTTTTCCCATTACACTCCCTTTGGTCCCCTTAATAGTCTTTTTTTTTTTAGACTTCATGTTAGTGCATTCATACCCACACCCTCTGTCTAAGTATAACCCTTTTGAAGGTCATGATAATCATAAAGATTTCGAATATTGACAATTATCAGCTCCACATATAGGGATGTGAATATTTTGCTCTTGTTGTATCCCAAGTAATGAGCATGTGTTTGTGGGTGTGGATGTGTGCATTTCTGCATGTGTGAGTCTGTGTTACCCTTGTTTACCTTTTTATGTCCTTCTGGAGTCTTGTAATTGGAGATTAAATTTTCCATTGCACTCTGGCTTTTTCATCAGGAAAGTCTGGAAGTCCCTTACTTCATTAAACATCCATCTCCTTGCCTGAAAGATTATGCTCAGTTTTGCCGGGTAGTTAATCCTTGGTTGTAGTCCTAGCTCTCTTGCCCTACGAAATATCAAATTCCAGTCTCTCCGCTCTTTTAATGTAGAAGCTGCTAGGTCCTGTGTGATCCTAACTGTAATTCCTTGATATTTGAATTGTTTCTTTTTGGCTGCATGTAGAATTTTTTCTTTAATCTTGTAATTCTGGAATTTGGCTACTATATTTCTTGGAGTTTTCAGTTTGGGATCTCTTTCAGGAGGAGTCCGGTGAATTCTATCGATAGCTATTTTATCTTCTGATTCTAGGACCTCAGGACAGTTTTCTTTGACAATCTCTTGGAGGATGTTGTCTAGACTGCTTTTTTCATCATGGGTTTCTGGTAGACCAATAATTCTTAAGTTGTCTCTCCTGGATCTGTTCTCTAGGTCAGTTATTTTTCCGGTGAGATATTTTACATTTTCTTCCAATTTTTCGATCGTTTTTTTTTTTTGATTGACTCCTGCTGCATCATAGAGTTCTGAATTTCAGTTTGATTGTATCTAATTTTTAGCGAATTATGGTCTTCAGTTAGTTTTTGAAGTTCCTTTTTTAGGGAGGTATTTTCTTTTTCCAAGTTGGTCACTGCCTCCCTGATTTGGTCTTTAAAAATTTTCTTAAGCTCCTCCAGGAATGCTATTTGGGCTTGAGGCCAGATCATGTTTCCTTCTGTGGTCTCAGGTGTGGGTAGAGAGTCTATATTGTCCTGTGTATTTTGTTGTTCTTGCCCTGCATAGTATGCTCGAATAGACTTTCTTGCCTTTCCCTTCTCCTTTTCAGCTTCCTTCCTTCCCATTGTGACTTCCTGTTTCTTAGTTTCTCAGGCTATGAGTTTAGGGCCTGATCCTTGACTTTGAATACCTCTGGGTGGCTAGTTTATGGCTAAGTCAGGGAAGTCAGTGAGGAATGTAGATGTGTGGGTGGGGGTGAGTCTGACCACTTCAGATTTCTGCCTCTATACCCCTAGGCTATAAGTAGGCTTTTGTTGGTGGGGTGAGGTGAAGCTTGTTGTGACCCCTCCCTCTCTTCTCTTCAGACTCCTGGCTGTCTCAGTTCCACCCCTTCTTGGAGATTCTCAAGCCTGAGGCTATTTCCATTAACTTGGGGTTTCAATCTGGGTGGGAGACTTATCTTTGGGTTTTCTGCTTCATGAAGGAGGGATGGGAGGATCAGAGCAGCTAGAATTTACTTTGCCATTCCAGCCCCTGTATTATACAGGCAGGCAGTTTCTAAATTTCCAGGCTGGGGGCTGAATGCAGCCTGAGAAGCCACTCTCTCCACTGGGGGCCCGACTCTCCTACCTGGCTCCAATGATCTGTTCCCTCTGCGAGATGACTGCGATTCGTCCTTGGTAAGTCTGCAGGCTGGGGCTTTTTCTCTCTCTGGTGTAGTCTGCTTGCCTGCTCTTAGGTCTGAGCTGTGCAGACCCCACGCGCTCTGCGCTTGACCTGTGCGGACACACTGGGCAACTTCCTGGGCTGGATTCTGCCACACTCTGTCTTCCACTGGGCTCCGTCACTCCAGAATCCGCTCGGATTTACCCTTTGAGACTTAGTGACCGAGGAGCTCAGTGAGGTTACTGCTTCCTTTCCGCCATCTTGGCTCTGCCCCCCCATAATATTAATTTTTGATATATAATATTGAAATTTTATCGATATACAATACTAATTTTCCCCCTCTGTGCCTCAGCTATCTCATTTGTAATTATTAGTTCATTTAATCCTCACAACAAGCATGGGAAGTACATGCTATTATTAAACCCCCCACTTTACCATCGACGTTACTGAGGCTTGTTGCTAAGTCATTTTTTTAATCGTGTCCAACTATAGTGACCCGGTTTTGGGGTTTTGTTGACAAAGATACTGGAGTGATTTGCCATTTCCTTCTCCAGCTCATTTTACAGATGAGGAGACTGAGGAAAGCAGCTAGTAAGTGTCTGAGGCTAGATTTGAACTCAGGATGATGAGTCTTCCTGACTCCAGGCTGGTACTCTATGCCCTGCACCAACCTAACTGCTCCCTGAGGACACATACATGCCCAAAACAAGACAAAAGCAACACCTAACTTCAAGAAGCTTACATTCTAATGGGGGAGAGAATTTGTCTTTATCTGTACCAAGTGGGGCCCCAGCCTCATGCATAAGAAGGGCAAAAAGAAACATTAATGGAACTTTGTTACTGAGCCTGAGACTATCTGATGGTTTGTTTTAGAATTAAGTAGTTCATCTGTGAATACTATCTAATGCTAATGTTTTACATAGTTCATTCAGTTTTATAGGATAATTTAGATTTTTCATGGTTGAGTCTTTTAAAAGACCATCCAAAATTCAAGAAAACTCAAGTTCCTTTGGCTTGTTTTTGAGGCCCTCTACAAGATGGCACAGTGGATAGAGTGCCAGGTATCAGGAAAGTTCATCTTCTTGAGTTCAAATGTGGTCTCAGATCCTTACTAGTTATGTGACCCTGGGCAAGCCACTTAAGCCTATTTGCCTCAGTTTCCTCATTCATAAAATGAACTGGAGTAGGAAATGGCAAACTATTCCAGTATCTTTGCAAAGAAAATCCCAAATGGAGTCACAAAGAATTGAACATGATTGAAAAATGACTGAATTAAAAACAACAACAGCAAGCTGAGTCTAGGCTCCAATTTTGTTTCACCTGTGATCTGCATGGCACCCTCTCTTCTCACCATTCCTGATGCCTATGCTCTCCCCCACCCAGTCACAAGGGCAATCCCACCCATCCTTCAGTTGATACCTTCTCCAGCAGCCTTTCCTGACAACCAGGCAGAGATGAATCTTCCAGCCTTATGTCTTCTAGTCACACATTTTCACACTGTGCTGTGTATTATATTTATTGGTAGATTTAGACAACAGCATGCCCAAATGCAGGGGAAATGACTTTTGTGTTCAGGATTGGAATCCTGAGGGCATGAAAGATAATTTAAAATGGTACTGAGGAGATGGTTTCTCCTGCCATCCTGTATATGGAACTCTATTCAAAATCTCCCATCTTTTTGACCTTACCTGATCCCTGGGGTCAGGAATGACCACCATCTGGGATCTCACAAAACACTTGACTGCTCCATCTCTGATGAACTTATTATATATCTGGTGCTATAGTGATTTATACATTTCTCCCCACACACTAGGCCATAGGTCAGGGGCTGTGTGTCTTATTTAATCTTTGTATACCCTCCAAAAGTACTTTATAAACTCCTCACTTTTTGGATGAGTAACACGAAGTCAGAATATGGAAAATGACTTGGCCAAGATCATACAGTTTATTAGCAAGAGGAGAGATGGGGACTTGAACCCAGGTCTACTGCTTCTCAGTCCTGGATTCCATCCTCTTGTGTTTCCACCTCATTCTCTGTTAACATACTGTCTCCTCTTCAGAGTGGATCTTTACAAAGCGTGGAGGCTAAATTGGGTGTGTCTTGGGGGACAGGTTTTTTTCAGATCAGATGAGGAAGAAAGCAAAGATGGAGGCAACAGGAGAGGGGAGGCCCTGCATGGGACCTAGGGCTCATGTAACGTGGCCAAGGAGGGACTAGGTCTTTTCAATGCGGACTTTTTGTACCAGCACATCTTTCTATGGCTGAAATGCTCTTTTCTTCCCTGGGCTTTTTTGCTTTTATACATGTGAAGTGTTTTGGATCAGACACATATTAACAAAATAGACTAGTCATACATTGCTAGAAAAAGAGACCAGATGTCTTTGAAATCATCTAAATTGTCTCTATTTAAAAAAAAAAAAGTTAGTTTTTCCACTGCTGCCAGATCTGAAAGTCCAATTTGCCAGGATAATATATCCGGTGTGGATAAAGATTTCCAAAGTTGAAGTATCCGTCGCTTAGCAACCATAAGGGTTTGAAGAATCCACTTTAGGGTGGCCATTTAGCCACGTGTGGGTGACTTCAGTTCCCCTAGGCATGAGTGCTGGGCTGTCCAGAAGAGCAGGAGAATTAAAGGGACAGGCTCATTGGCCTCACTCTATTTGACCAAAGTAGTTTTTTCTCCTTAGTTTGGGTTTTAAATAGGGGAGGGCGGGATAGGAGGATGGAGAGAGGCCAAGGTGCCATGGACCAAAAGAGGAATGGTTGCCAATTTTTGAAAGAATGGCAAGGAAGAAAAGAACAATAGCTGTCTCTCATGTCTTCCCTTAGGCAGAAACTTCAAAGAATCAGCTAGCTGGTAGTTTGGGTTCAGAGATTTTGGAAGGTAGGGCTATTTTTTTTTTTTTTTGGTTCCTTACAAGGCCAAAGGTTGTTTTTCTTTTCTTTAAAAATTATTTTTAAATTATTGCTTTAAATGATATTCACTTGCTCTAGTAATTTGAGCTATGATCTCATCTCCTAGGCAGATTGTATTCCTTCATGCCCTGGTGGGTTTTTTCCATTAGTCAATCAATAAGCATTCATTCCATGATCAAATGAGATAATATGGAAATCACTTTGCAAATTTTAAAGTGATACATAAATACTAGCTATTACTATTTATATTGTTAGGTAAGGCAGGCTAAGTACCAATGAAAAGGAAAGCAAAAGACAAGGAAAAGCAAAAGACACTCCCTGACCTCTAGGAGCTCACAATCTAAAGGAGACTACAGTGAAATAACTATGTACAAATTAGCCAAGGGCTAAAAAAGAAATAATTTACAGAAAGAATATAGAGTAAAGAGGGCTTAAGAAAGACTTCCCATGGTAGGTGGGATTTTAGCTAGGAGGAAGCCAGAGGAGATAAGGAAGAAGAGCATTACAGGTATGGGGAGTGGGGGTGTAGACATAGAGAAAATCCCTGGAACTGAGGGATAGAGTATTTTATTAGTGGAACATCCAGGAGGCCATTGTTGCTAGATTGGAGAGTATATGGGGAGGGGGGTTTAAAGTGTAAGTAAGAGGCACTGTGCCAGGGATTAGGGATCCAAAGACAAAACTGAAATGGTGCCTCAAGGCTCTTTTGTTCTATGGTCATCATGAGTGTTGTGGTAAAAAAAAAAAAGCCATTCCTAATCCAGTTTTCTATCTACTTGACAACGCATCACCCATTTGAGTTCACATTGATTATAGGGATGGGATTATAGGGATTATAAAAAAGTCTGAACCACTGGAATGGAGATGTCATTGTCAGTCTTTAAGAACCCTGCAGAGACTTTTTTTTTATTTTTAAAATTATGTTTTCCAATTACATGTAACAATTTTTAATATTCATTTTCTAAAATTTTGATTTTCCTCTTTCCCCTCCCCACTCCTTGAAACAATAAGCAGTTTTGATATAGATTAGACACATGTAGTCATGCAAAACATATTTCCATATTAGTCATGTTGTGAAAGAAAACATGGACCAAAGAACAAAAAAAAATAAAGAAAAAAATTTTTAAGTATGCTTCAATTTACATTCAGATCCCATCAGTTCTTTCTCTGGAGATAGACTGCATTTTTCCTAAGTCTTTCAGAATTGCCTTGGATCTTTGTATTGCTGAGAACAGCTAAGTCATCCACAGGTTATTATTGTACAATATTGCTGTTACTGTGTACAATGTTCTCCTGGTTCTGATCACTTCACTTTGCATCATTTTATACAAGTCTTCCCAGGTTTTTCTGAAAGCATCCTACTTATCATTTTTTATATCTCAATAGTATTCCATTATAATCACATGTCACAACTTCTTCAGTCATTCCCCAATTGATGGGTGTCCCTTTAATTTCCAATTCTTTGTCACCACAAAAAAAGTTACTATATTTTTGTACATATGAGTACTTTTCCCTTTTTTTTTTTAAGTCTCTTTGGGATACAGACCTAGTAGTAGCATGGTTGGGTTAAAGATTGTGGGCAGATTTATGGTCCTTGGGGCATAGTTCCAAATTGCTCTCCAAAATTGGATCAGTTCACAACTCCACCAGCAGTGTTCTAGTATCTCAATTCCTGCCCCTACCCCATGCCCTCCAACATTTGTCACTTTTGTTTTCTGTAATATTAGCCATTCTGATTGGTATGAGGTGGTACTTCAGAGTTGTTTTAATTTGTTTTTCTCTAATTAATAGTGATTTAAAGTATTTTTCATATGACTATAGCTAGCTTTGACTTCTTCATCTGAAAACTGTCCATTCATATCCTTTAACTATTTATTATTTGGCAAATGAACCTGCAGAGACTTTCAAGAAGGTTTCCCAATTCACTTCAGTTCAATTCAACCAGTATTTACGAAGTCCTACCAATGTGTGCAAATTTATGCATGGAACAAGGCAAAAAACTAAACAAAAAAACCCCAACACACATATGTATAGATATGTATACATATATGTGTGTATATATGTGTGTGTATATATATATATATATATATATGTATATATATGCACACACACACATTTTAAAAAAACCTCCTTCCCTCAAGGAGCTTATGTTTTATTGAGGGAATATATTAGTTCATCACCAAGGGTTGATTGATTGCTTGCTTCATTGATCTAGCTCAATGCACATCAATGTCACAATGTATCTGTTCCTGATTAAAGGAAGTGCAGAGTGATGAACCTGGGCAATATGATAGCTCTCTTTAAATTCTCATAAAGAGGAATTAGCATTATTGTACTTGGGTACAGGGAGAAGATAAAAGAACAGTGGGTGGAAATTGCAGAGGCAGATCAGGCTTGGTGTTAGGGAAACCAAACCAAACCAAACCAAAAGACCCTCTTTCTAACTATTGAAGCTGCCCCCCAGTGGAATTACCTACTTCGGGATATAGCGAGACCTTCATCATTAGCAGAGACCACCTGTTCATAGCGTTGTAGATTGGATTTCTTCTCAGAGTCAGGTGGTCCTAGATGCCCTCTGTGGTCTTTTCTCACTTTGAGAGTCTATGATTCTATGAACAGTCCAGTGACAAGGCTGGGGATGAGTCCCAGTCAGATTCTGAGATGGGAACAAAGACTGGTGCAGTCTGATGGCCCCTTCTGCTAGCTCTGTCACAGTCCTGAAGAAGCAGTTTGCCTACCCACTTTATAATGATAAACCCAACCCAAAAGAGATCCTTTTGCTTTTTAAATTTCATTAAAGTCCCCCTCTGATCTAGAGAAAGGACTCTTCAAAAGGTGGTACCAGCAGAAGAAAGACTCTGGTCTTACAAAAGTCAAAGACCTTTTCAATCACCATCCAGTAAGAGATGACATGTCCCCTATCCATATAGGAAAACCAAAGGAGAGTCATTGCTAGAAAACTGACCAACAAGGGATGGTTTTGTTCTTGTTTTTACTATTGTTTTTCCAGATGTAGCACCTCCTGAAGGTTGTCTATCAGCACATTGAAGTGACTGGAGAGGTCACTGGTGGAGGGAGCCTCTTAGACTGATGATTTTATGGTTCCTTGAACTTTCAGAGTAATTTCTAACTTGAAAAACTCAGGCCTTCTGCTGAATCGTATGACCTCACTGACCATATTTCATGGTCCCCATTGAACTGTGGTTAACATAATCCCCTACTTCATCAGGCTCCCAGCTTTTTAACCACGATACATATTTATCTGTCTATAGAAATGGGGGTGGTAGAGCAGGGGACTGACAAAGTGGGGGTGGAGGAATAGGGTAGAATAATTCACCTCAAAAGGTATGTCTACTTTTCTATTTGGCTGAATTCATAAAAAAAAAAAAAAGTCTTGTCCAGCATGCTCATCACCAATTAAATCCTAGCACCGTAATTCATAGAAAACAATTACAGCCTTTAGAATTTTTAAAGGGACAATTATTGCTGCCTTGGCCCTTTTAAAAATTATGCCCCCCAAAGGACAAAATGTACTCCATTAATATGTATGTATTATGACTACTTTTTTTTTTTTTTTTGGTAACTGGAAGACTGCTGATGTCTGTGAATATGGGAGCATTTATAAGCTGCCGACAATCCCTTAGTTGACTTGTAAGTTTTAAGTGCAGTATTTTCTAAAATCCGAAAAGCTATAAGACTAATGACCTTTTTGCCTTTGGTCCGTGGCTTAGTCTCTAGGCCCTCCCGGGTGGAAGGCTCCCCACTTCCTGGCCCTGCCATGCTGGGAACAGGTCCATTCCTTTCTGGAAGTGGCTGGTCAGCACCCCCCCGGTGCCTACTTGTTTCCAGAGTTAATCAGCAAATTCCCCCAGAACCATCTCAGGCTGGGGGCAGTCTCTGCCGATTACCTTCTGTGTCTGGGGAGGCTGGGTCCGGGCAGGAGAAATGGAGCCTGTTGTTCCATTCCCTAAATTGGGGGTGGGGGTGGGCAATCTTTTATGAAGTCTCCTGCAGGGAAAGTGGAGCTGACTACACAATGCATCTATTGCTTCCCGACTGAACCCGCTTTGTGTTCAGTTTAGAGCGCAGTTTTTCTCTAGCTCATACTATCTAACCCAGTTGCTGCAAGGGGTCTAGTTACCCAGGCCCGGCACCCCAAACCCACAGCCAATTCCCTTTTTAAAATATTAAGTGGACCTGATTGGCCTCCCCCACTCTCATTTATAAATAAGGAAAATAAATGAAAGACTTAATTTTTTCCCCCATTCTTCTCCCTGATCGGCCTATTGTCACAGGCATTTGGCATTCATTATCCAGAGGCTTCAGGCGTCTCCAGTTTTGTACCCAGGCCAGGAGTGATTTGGTTTATAGAGATCATATGGCAAGGAAACAGACCTTGAAAGACAGAGCTAGCAGAAGCACATTTGATGAATTTCCTATGATTTGAGTCTGGGTTTATTCTTTCCTGTTGTGGGGCAGACACCCTACAGTACACGCGCCGCCCCATGAACGAGCGGGAGTCAATTAACCGACAATATGTGCACTGTGTTTTTTTTTTTTTCTTCTCACATCTCGAGTTCCATTTCCTATAGGGGGGAGGGAAAAAAAAAAGAAAGAAAGAAAAGGGAGGCCTTGTACAGGATCCAAGAATGGTCAGGGAACCGCACAGAATGAAAGTTGCCTTTGTCATTAGCAATTAATGTAACCGCTAGCACTGGGAGGAAAATTTAAAAAAAAAAAAAGCCCCCAACAGGCCCTGATGGGGCCATGGGCTGAGGTGGGCTGAACTGGAAGGGAGTAGAGGGGGAGGTCAGCTGACTGTTTCCAGAATCCTGTGGAAGGGAAACCTTTAGCAGGAACTGCAGTAGACATAGGGTCCCCCACCCCCTACTCTATCCCAAGTAGTGCAGGAGTAATATGGAGGGATGTTATACAAATCACCCCGAACTAAGAGAGAGAAGGCTTGGGGTTCAATCCCTATGAAAGCAATGGACTGGTGTGATTTTGGGTAAGTCAGCCAACCTTTCTGCCTCAGTTTTCTCATCCATAAAATAAAGCGATTGAACTAGATGGTCTCTTGGCTCTAGTGTATCTCTGACAGTGGAAGTCCCATTTTGGCAGATATGGGCCAGGGATGTCAGCATTTCTCCTCTCCTCTAGATTGATTTTAGTCTACCTTCCCCTCCTCCTCCATCCTGATCTTTCTTTTGCACTGCCTTTTTCTTTCCCAGATCCCTTCCTCTTGTCATATCCTCCCCCCCCCCAGTAGTTTAAACAACGCCACTTTTCATTAATGTGACCAAAATGTCATCAAGTTATTTAATGCCCTTTAATGTCCTTGTATCGTTTACATTTTTCAAACATTGTGGAAATGAATCCCATCTGTGGGCTCACTAACATCTAAAAAGTTTGACGGGCTATTTAGACGTGTGATTTCACATTGCATTAGCATGTCCAATGTCAGGGAGTAGGAGCCTAGCTCAGTCCGGCCGGGCTTGATCTAGCCCAGCCTGTCCTGAGTCTCTCCTCACACTTGTTACTTCCCCCTCAGTCTACCCTTCACTAACCCTCACTCTATACTGGGGTCCAGAGTGACAGATTACTTACCTTAGGAAATTCAAGTCAATCATGGACCATCATGGCTTGGCCCAGAGCCAAGAGCTTCAAGGAAAAGTGTGAAGCCTGAGGGGCAAAAAGAATAAGAAATGATTCAGGAAAAGTGTTCCCTTCCGATCTGGTGCCAAGATGCCCAAACGAGCTTTTTCATCACTTGGGTGAAAGGTTGGCTCAGATGCTGTCTGGTTCTCTTTGAAGTCATTGCCTTGCTTTTTTCCCCATCTTAGTCCTTTTATAACGGGCAAAGCTGGTCGTTGACCTTGACCTCAGGGCATTTCCCAAGGGATGAAGGCAGAATAGTGAACTCACCCCATTGCCCCAGAGACAGGTCTACAAATGTGTGCATTGGAGGACTGAGGCAATATCTGACCTGGTGCTCAGCTTCTCACTCAGAGTGAAGGGGAAGTTTCCAGTTCCTTCCTACATAGCTCTACAGACCCATCTCCCTACCCTCCAAGATGGGGCCTTGAACTCAACCATTCAGCAAGCATTTTTAAACCCCTCTCATAATCAGGGCACTGTGCTAGGCATCAGGGCTATAAAACAAAATGGAATGATAGCCCCTGTCCTCAAGGAGCTTTCATTCTCCTGGATGGGTCAGAGCCTGATGCTTATCCCACTTTCTACTGTTCTCTGCTTGAGTTAATTCAGTCAGCAAAGGCCCTGTCTTCCATGCCTCCTCCATCCCTATCACTATCACCACTGGGCCTTTTTCAGTAGCCTTCACCATGCCAGGGCAGGGGCCAGAAAGAGTTGGGGATGGAGGTGGAGCGGGGGGAGAAGGGGTTGCTTCTTTATTCCAAAATGTCTTGGCTTCCTTCCAAGTCCGTAGAAACCCCTCATTCTAATGCATTCCCTGGAAAGAGATGCAGCTTTTTATTTCAGAAAAACAAAAGCTGCTATTCTTCCCCAGACGTGGGGAGCTGCTGAGAGTGGGTTTTAACTGTTAATCATTATAGCTGAATGGATAATAATTTCCACCTCTCTGAGTTCAGGCGAATCCTTTGCCAGTATTTTAACCCCCTTAGTTTGCATTTGCATATACAAATATCTTTTAATTTTAAATGGAATTGTAAACAAATAACTTCCAATTGTCATTTCAGGATTTTCAAGACAAGGTCATTTAGTTCTAATTATGACATTTAAAAAAATCCATTTTCTTAATGCAATTATCAAAAGTGCTATTTGCTTCTGACTTCTTTAAAATATTATCAGCTATGGGGAAAATTACTCATTTCTCTAATCCTCAAGACAGGGAGCTGCTCACTTTGTTGTTCCCATTTCTTTTTGGTTTAGGCCTATGATGGTATGAATGCTAGGAGCTCCCCATGTAGAAACTCTCAGAGCTGACAAGGATCAGTCACCCCTCTAACACTTCATGGTTTCAGAGAGTTGCTTGGGAACTCTGAGAGTTAAGAACATTTGCTCCTATTCATATAGTGAATATGTGTTTGAGGCAGAATTTGAATTCAAATCTTTCTGAGTTCAAGACTCACCCTGGGTCCACTGTTTCACTGACTTATATGCTCATTTTCACAGATAAGGCTGAGAGCAGGCTTCCCAAGCTAGCAAGCATCAGCCAGAATTGGAAATGCAGATCTTTCCACCATACCCCTCAGTCATCTCCTCATCTGTCTGCCATGACTAGTTCATGTCAAAACAGTGTGGAGTAAAGTGCACATATCTGGTCAGGAAGTGATACAGGGTGAATTAACAGGGTTTCTGCTTGGAACACCTAAACAAGGCCCATTGGAGACATCCTGGTAAGGGAAATGGAATTCTAAACCAAAGCAACTGATAGCTTTCACTTTAATATTGTATAGCACTTTCCATTTGTAATTCTCCCTTGTTCAATTGTGTCTGACTTTTTGTTGACCCCCATGGGCCATAGCACACCAGGACCTTCTATCCTTCATCTTCTGCAGTCTGTCCAATATCATGTTCTTTGCTTCCATGACTATCTATCCATCTAGTCCTCAGCCATTCCCTTCTCCTTTTGCCTTCAATCTTTCCTAACATCATGGTCTTTTCCAATGAGTCTTGTCTTCTCACTCCATGGCCAAAGTGTTTAAGCTTCAGCTTCAGTATTTTTCCTGCCAATTTCTTTGTATATTGACTGATTTGATTTCCTTGCTGTCCAAGGGACTCTCAAAAGCAACAAACATGAGCTTGGACAGACTTCAGGAGATAGAGGATAGAAGAGCTTAGTGTGCTATAAATTATGTCCTTAAAAATATAGCACATTATTATTTCCAAAGCCACTGTGGTTGTCTGTGTCTTCTAATTAAGTTGGTTTCTCCTTTGGTTCTTTTCATTATAGTTTTAATGTTTCCTTGATGCTTTCTTTCCTTCTTATATTTATATTACTATCATTAAACCCTTTTACTCCAAAATATAAACAAAAACTTTTGTTTGTAGCAAATAGTCAAGCAAAATACATACATAATAATAACTTTTAATAAATACATAATAATATTGTACAGCATTTTAAAGTTTGCAAAAAACTTTCTACATGTAATTTTCTCTTGTTCAGTTATTCAGTTTGTCTGGTTCTTTGTTACCCTGTAGACCACAGCACACCAGGCCCTTCTATCTTCCACTATCTCCTGAAGTCCATCCAAGCTGATGTTCATTGCTTCCATGGCATTATCAATCTCATGCTCTGCCATCCCCTTTTCCTTTTGTTTTCAAAAGGCTATGTCTGAAAATGAATGTTTCATTCTGCATCCTTAGTCCATCAACTTTCTGCCAAGAGGTTAAAATCATGAATTATTTACCATCAGTCTTCCAAAGTTATGATTGGTCATGGTATTAATTAGAGTTTTTAAATCTTTCACAGATTTTCCTTTATAATGTTGTACTTACTGTATAAAAGGTTCTCTTGGTTCTGCTCACTTTACTTTGCATCAGTTCATAGAAGTCATATCAGGTTTCTTTGAATATGTATTCTAATATTATACTATTACAACATTTCATGTACCGTATTTGGTTCAGTCAATTCCCAATTGATCGATCTCTCTCTCTCTCTCTCTCTCTCCCTCCCTCCCTCCCTCTCCCTCTTTCCTCTTTCTCTGTCTTTCTTTCCCTCTGTACATGTATATACATACACACATATAATATTCACATATATGTCTTTTCTTTCTTTGGTCTTTTTGGGACTATATGACATCTCTTTCTATATAATTTAGTGTTTTTAATATAAGAGTATTATATTCTATTGAAAGCTTTTTCTGCCTCTATTGATATGATCATGTAATTTTTTTCATCAATATGATCTATTATATTTATACTTTCTCTAATATCATACCAAATTTCAGTTCTTAGTCTAAATTCACTCATGTAATATTTTAGTATGTTGTATCTTTGCTAATAATTTTGCAATGATATTCTATTTACTAATGGGATATAATTTTCTTTCTCGGCTTTATTTCTTCCTGGTTTAGGCATCACATTGTTATTTGTCTCATAGAAGGAGCTTGGAAGGATACCATCTTTGCATATTAAAAAATAATACATGTATTATTATTCTTGAATATTTGACAAAATTCTTTCATAAATCTATTTGTTCCTGAGTTTCTTTCTTTTGGAAGTCCTATACTGAATGGTTAAATGTTTTTTTCTGAGATTTTATTATTAGAATTCTCTATTTTTACTCAATCTAATTGCTTTGTATTTCCATAATTATTCATCCATTTTTTATTTGAGATTTTTGGCATGTAATTGAGCAAACTAGGTTTTGTGACTTATTGTTAACTTTCTTATTTTATCAATTTAGTTTTTTTCTCTTTTTATTGAACTAACCAATAGTTTATCTATTTGATTAGGTTTTCCTTAAGCTCCTGGTTTTATTGACCAATGGTTTTTCTGTTTTTAATTTTCACTGTTCTTTCATTTTCAGAATCTCTTTTTGCATATATTTGGAGTTTATTTTATTTCTTGCTTGTTTTGTTTGTCACAAGCCTAATTCACTGATCAGTTGTGCTTCTTTTTTTGTCAAGTGTTAACCAATAATTTTTCCTGTAAGATTTTTTGACACGTTGTTTCATTGTTATTTTATGTAATGGAATTATCTATTGTTTTTTGACTTGACCTTTGACCCATCAGTTCTTTAGATTTCAATTATTTAGACTCCTTTTAAGTTTGAAACCTTTTTTTCAAATATCCTTTATTGATTATAATTTTTATTACCTTGTGGTCAATAAAGGAAGTTTTTAATGTTTCTACTTTTCTGAATTTGTTTATGAGGTCTCTATTCCCTAGAACATAGTCAATTTTCATAAAAGTACCATGTACAGCTGAGACATAGTCCTTTCTTCAGTAACATCTACTAATCTATTATACATCTTTTCTAAAATTTTATTTAAGTTCTTACCTTTTTATTGTTTATCTTTTGTTATATTTGTCTAGTTTTAGAAGAGAGAACACTGGAGTCCTCAATATTATAGTTTTGTTATTGTTTATTTCTCTCTCTAATTCAATTATCTTTTTATTTAAGTAGTTAGATGTAATACCATTTGGTGCCTGTAAACTAAGTATTGATATTATTTCATTATTTACGGTGCCTATAAACATAATGTACCGTTCTTGTTTAATTCTTTTCACCATATCTATTTTTGTTGCCTTATCTGAGATCATAATTGCTATTTCTGCTTTTAAAAATTTGCCTGGAGCATTATAAATTCCACTTAAAGCCCTAATATTAACTACGTGTGGATTTTTGTTTTAAATGTGTTTCTTATGAACAACACATTGTTAGATTTTACTTTCTAATTCGTTCTGCTCCCCTCCTCTCTTTTATAGGTGTGTTCACTCTTTCACATTCATGGTTATGATCATTAATTGCATATTTCCTTCCATTATATTTTTAAAAAAAAACTTTTCTCTCTTTCACTCTCTTTGCAATATATTTTCATTCCTTTGTTCCCCTTTTCAGCACCCATCCCAAAGTGTGATATCTGGGTCCTATACTATTCTTTATCTCTTTTTAATCCTCATTTTATGATCAGCCCTCTGAAGTGTATGTTTGTTTACTTGAAACCATTCTCTCCCTATACCTGCCCTTCCTCTTCAACTTCTCTATTCCCTAACACTTTTCCTGTCTCTTATTAAATTTAATGTATTTCTACACCAAACACTTTATATATGTATATGAGTTCAACATTTCTTTATGTGGATCAGATATGAAGGAGGTTTAAGAAATCTGCTTCCTCCATCTCTTCCTTCATATTTATACCCTTTTTCATGTACCTCATTTATGTAAAATAGAAACTTCCTCCCCCTTCTCCATTCCTTCTTCCCTACTATCTTCTTTTCTCCCTCTATTTTCTTACCTTTTTAAAAAACTCCTTCAAATTACTTTTCTTCTCACAAAACCAAGAAAGCAGAACAAAACTCTACGTAGTCCCTCTGTTTGTATGGTACTTAATTCTCTCTATGTTTCTTGAACACAGTGGAATTGTGAAGGGATACTTGCCTCATATCACAGTGTCAGACTTTTATCTTCATTTAGCCCCTTCCCTTTCTTCATATACATGTCCCTTTTTTAGGATTCTAGAATTTCTGTGTTTTCATTGGAAGTTTCTGCTCAGTTCTGTTATTTTGTAAATTAGAAATGCTTGAAAGTCCTTTAGTCTATTAAGCTTATATTTCCTCTATCACCTTCCCAACTGCTACACTCAACCCTCACCTCTATCCTATAAGTTTATATTCAGTCTTTCAGGGTAAGTTCTTAAGTTTTAAGTCTTACTTTTTGCCTTTTAGAACAACCCATTGCAAGACTTTCCCTCCTCTGTGGCATGACGACATAGTCTTATGCCATCCCAACTGTGGTTCCTCAGTACTGAGTACTTACAGCATTTTTTTTTTTAATTTTGAATTGGACATTCTGGATTTTGGCTCTGATATGCTTGGGTGTTTTTTTAATTTTAAGTTTCCTTCAGGAAGTAATTGATAGGGTCTTTCTATTTTTACTTTGCTCTCTATTTCTAATAGATCTGAGCCATTTTGTTTTATAATTTTATGGAAATAAAATATACAGGGTTTAGTGTGATCATGGCTTTCAGGGGGTCTAATTATTCATACATTATCTCTCTTGGATTTGTTTTCCATGTTGGTTACTTTTGATGACTTATTTTTTTCAGTCTTTGGTCTTTGACTATTTCTTGCTATTTAATAGACTCATCAAGTTCAAATAGTGCCATTCTATCATTTTAGGAATCCAATATTTGGGTCAGATTCATATCCATTGTTTTAATTATTATCCTCTATTATATCCATACATTTTTTCCTCTTTTTTCTCTCCCCCCCCACCTTTGCAAAGAAGGAGGTATAAAAAAGGAAGGGATCTGATTAATGTTACTGAATATAATTAAGGTGGTCTATTCTTACCCTTCTGTTCCTCTTCTGCTCACCAAACCCAGATTCTCATTTCTGGTTCTGCTATTTCCTTTACTATCTCTAGTCTCTATCTTTATGGTAATACATCACTCATACATTTCCTTTTCCATTTAAAGCCCTATTTATTAGGTTTATGAGACTTCAGATAGAAGTATTACTATTAGTCCTTGTTGTACATGCTTCATTCCTGACCAGAAGTCGATTATTCCTGAATTTTAAACTATTGTCCAAAAATCCAAATTCTTAGCCATCTTCTTAACCACTTCTCAAATTTGCCTTTTCTTTCTAAAGCACATACTTTCAATTGGTGGAAGTTATAAGAACATTATCTATGCCTATAAGGTCTTTAGCTACTCATCCAAAACTTTATATCACGCAGCATTTTAGTTACCAGTGACTACACTATGTACCTTATTAGGCATAACAATGGAATTAGTAGGGCTTGAGTGCTTTCTTCCCAAAAGCATGACTGTGTAGGTAAACCAAAGGTATGATGCTGTCATTTACAGGTCTTGGTCCTTTTTTAAATGAACTTGGTCACTAAATGTGTCTAATATTAACTCTCTAAAGATGCCCTCTCAAGGAAAGAGTAAGAGGAAAGTTGGATGATATTACAGTTAAATAGATTCCAAATATTAAACAAATGGACCCAAAGAGTAATGATTAATGAACTAATATAAAACTGGGTGAAGTCCTATAGATGATTTTGTGCTAATTGCATCAAATCTTAAAATTGGAGGCCTCCACCATACAATCTATAATTCCTCAATAGACAACATCTGATTAGTTCACATTGTATGATCCTGTGTGCCTAGATTATCACCTGCAATTTAACAGACAGCCATTGACTACAAAATCTTTATGGATTGGCTTATGCACCCTCTATCAAGGTATCCTTGAAGATATGAGAAGGGAACAGGCAGCTTTTGAAAGATGATTCTCTATATTAGATCACATATTCACATTTAGTTGACTGATAAGTATAATGCATACAAGATCCCACTGCATTTATTGTTTGTTAGTAGGGGAAAAAAAAGGGAAAAAAAGACCATTTGACTCAGTAGAGAAAAACACAGCTTTAAAGACTCTTTTCTAAGAGAATCCCTACCAAGAATATATTAAGGTGATTTAAAATTTATTGAGAATAAATATATAGTAAATAAAAATAAAATAACAACCAGGAGTAATTTTGTTCAACTATCTTCTTCTTATCTGTATTAAATAAAGCATATGCTTACCAAAGGTGTTCTCCAGGGTCCTAGGGAACCCTGACCTGAGTCTGCAGAATAATTTCATATGTGATTCCATGTCTAGTGTGATAAGGACCACGGGTCCTCACAGCAAATAAATGTATCATGGAACCACAGAGTTGGAAGTGACCTTTGCAATGATTTAGGTGAACTCCTTCCTTCTATGAGGGAACCAAGACTTTGAGTGGATTTCATGATATGCCCAAGAGCACCCAGCTAATTAGTACCAGGGCCAGTTCTGAAATTGTCTTCCTGATTCTAAGTCAGTCTGCATAGGATCATAACCCTTGGACTGGAAGGGTTGATAGAGGACATCTTGGTCAGTTACCACATTTTTCCACATTAGAAAGCTAAAGCCCAAGTGACTTGCCCAGGGTCACAAAGATTGTAAATATCAAAGGCAACTTTTGAACCTAGAGCTCCTGACTTGAGAGCCAGGGCTCCTCTGACTGTATCATTCTGCTCTTCTTCTGTACTGCCTTGAAGAATGTATTTACAAAGAATGTACTTTGTGGAACGGAAAGATCTTGAGGGCAAGGATTATGGCTTTTATCTTTGTATGTTCAATCTCCAGCATAGTATCTGGCATACAGCAGTCATTTAATAAATACTTGATTGGTTGGTTGATGATGATGATGATGATATGATGTCCATAGGGTTGTTATATAGGGCCAAATTTCCTCTTAGGTTTCCCAGTGTTGCTCAAGCATTTTGAGAGGAGACACTGGTTTGATTCCAGAGAGCAGAGCTAGCAGCAACAGGTGCAACCACAGAGGTAAATTTCAGCTTCACTTGTAGGAAAAAACCTCCAAATTCCTCAATAATTAGAGCTGTCCCAAGGGGTGTGGGCAACCTAAGGAAGTGATGGCTCCCTATCAGCAGGAGATCTTCAAGCAGAACCTGCACGAACACTCGTCAGGGATGTCGCTAAGGCATGGGCTAGAATAGATGGCCTCTAAGGTCCCCTCCTACTCACAGATTCTAGGATTGTAAATTGGACTTGATAGGAGAAGGACCTCAGGACCAGTGACATCCAATGGAATTTCAATAGTCTCTGGGCATTGAAATTTTCACAAGGAAGGTCTCACAAGCTTATTCATTATCACTCTGAAGTTCTGTCAACAGGAAACCAAAACAACTCATTAAACGTGGGAAAATTCAATCAGCCATCTGTTTGCCTGATACTACATTCAACAAGCCAATGGTTTATTTTAACATTCTACTTCCCTAGCCCAAATACAGGAATCAATAGAATTAACTGGACATTTTGGTATCTCAAAGATATCCTGAAAGTTAACAACTGAGAAGGCATTACTATGGATTACAGAGCTATAAATTCTATTTCTTCCAAAGAAGAAGGTATAGTCTAATATGAAACCACATAGAAAATCTGAATGTTTTGTTTCTAGGTGGTAGAACAATTATGGAGTGATGTGATAGGAATAAGAGGTGGTTGGATGCAGATAGTCAAGTAACTAGTATCCTGATTGATGGATTTCCTTAACTGGAATTTCTCTGAAAAATTGTTGTCCCCAACAGACAAGTGGTCAAAGCATCTAAACAAGCAGTTTTCAAGAGAATTGCAAACAAGTAATCTCTATATGAATGAATATTCCAACTTACTAATAATAAAGGAAATGATTTTGAGCCAAATACTAGGCATATGCCCCAAGGAGGTTATGGGGCATGTGGGGTATATCTTTATATACCAAATTATTTGTAGCAGTACTTTTTGTGATAGGAAAGAATTGGAAACAGTAGATACTCATCAGTTGGGGGATGGCTAAACAAATTGTGATACACAAGTATAACGGAATATTAACTGTGCTATGAGAAATAACAAGTGTAATGGATGGAAGAGAAACATGGAAAGGTTTAAATGAGTTGAGGAAGAGTGATTTAAGCAAAGTCAAGGAAAAATATCTACAATAATTACAACAATAAATATTAGGAAAAGCAACAATCATGAAACAATTTCTCTTTTGTTTTGGTCATTTTGGAGGGGGAGAGGAAAGGCAATTGGGTTTAAGTGACTTGCCCAAGGTCACACAGCTAGTAAATGTTAAGTGTCTGAGGCTGGATTTGAACTCAGGTCCTCCTGACTCCAGGGCTGGTGCTCTATTCACTGCCCCACCTAGCTGCCCTGTTCATGAAACAATTTCAAGTAAACATTGAAGAAGTACAAAGAATAAGCATGGCCTCAATGCAGATGTAGGAAAACTCTCCTTCCCTATTCCTTTGTAGAGGTGGGAAGTCTATGGATATGGAACACTGCCTTCAGAATCTTTTAATGATCAGTTTCCCTCTCTTCTTCCTCTTTTTCTTTAATCAAATTCAACTTCAGATACTTCCTAGCTTTGGGCCCTGGGCAAGTCATTTAATCTGTTTGCCTCAGTATCCCCATCTGTAAAGTAACAGTATATTACTTTATGCTATTACTTTAGTATAGTGATAGCTATAGGGGATAGTAATAGCACATGCCTCACAGGATTGTTGTGAGGACCAAATAAGGTAATATTTGTAAAGTCCTTATCACAGTGCCTGGCACATAGTAAGTACTATATGAATGCTATTATTGTTATTATTATATGAGATGCTTTCTGAAAAGAGGGAGGTGAGATAATGGGAGAAACTTTGTTTCTTTTCGAAACATAAGATAAGCTTCTGAAATGCCTTATGGTATTTTTGTTTCTGTTTGTCGATCTAAATCCTTATCTATCTCTGTGTCCTGTCTATAGTTACTTGCAGTAGCCACTCTTTGCAAGCCTAGAAAGACTGTTGATTTGTTTCTGAGATAGCAGGTGAAGAGACAAATGAGAACCCAAGTTCTCTAGCCACCTTGCATCACTTTTGAAAAACCCCAGTCACCACCACACTCAGATGAGGCATTGGAAGAGGGCGTAAAATGATCTATTTCTCTTTTCTCCAGGTCTCCTTTCCTGTCTCACATCACTCTCTCCCTTTCTCCTTCCCTCCCCACATCCCTACTTCTCCCTCTGTTTTTCTTTCTCCTCCCTCCAACAGAACACCTACACAGCTGGGCTGGGGACATGTGCTTGATGTTCAGGATCCAGCTGATAGAGTTGGAGTGAGGGGCTAACAGCACTGGATTTAGAGTCAGAAAGATGCAAGTTTAAATCCTTCTTCACACTCTTTATTTGTGTGACCTTAAGTCATTCCACCTCTCTCATCTTCAGTTTCCTCTTATAAAAATAGTGATGATAATAACCTCTACCCCACAGGTCATTATGAGGATCCAAGGAGATAATACATAGGTAAAGCACTTTGCAAATCCATTAGAGCTACCTAGATGTTAGCTGTTCTGTTACAAAGCCTGTGGAGGAAACAGGCACCTTGAGGATGGTTGTTTGTGTCATTCCAGAGTTGACATGTTGGATCCTAATGATGTCACCCTAACGTATCTGCCAGGAACTGGCTAACTGGAAATATCTTTGGTTCCTAGCAAAGTGACTCTGCTGTGAAGCAGACATGCCCCCCTCCCCCGATCTTTCTGTCTGGAACTCATCTTCCTGCCTACCTGGGACTCATCTGGGATGGCACTTTGGCAAACAGAGAAGCATCTGAGGGGATTAAGCTGACTTTGAAGGATTGCCTCAAAGTGTTTTCCAGGACATCAGTACTTATTTTGAATTATAGGTGCTTATAAAGCTGTCAGAACGTTGGCTCCACACTCCAGCCTGATCTGAAGGCTCCTGGGGAATTGTTCAGAAATTCACCTGGTGCTAGAGCATTTTCTCATTGGATTGGTTGAGGATGCATATGTTGATTACAGACTGTGGACCACAGCTGGCCTCTCCCACCCAACTAGGTCTCTGGGGCTGATAGGAAGAGTTTGTCTCTCTCAGAAAGAAGACTATAAAGCCACCCAATGGGCTCGATGTTTCACAACATTCCAGGGCTGATGTTCCATTTCCTTTCTGAAATGCTCAGCATGACTATAAACCAGTCCTGGCTTCCATCAACCCTTGTAATGATGAGGAGTAATGCTTAGGACATTAAGAAAAAAAATGGATCCCCAACTGTGCCCTTTCATTTTTCCAAGTTAATCCAGACATAGGATGGAAGTGGGATGTGGGACAGAGCTCCATCCAACATTACTATCTCCATAGGGTGGGAAAGATGCTGTCGTGGTTTGGGATGAGGGTGGCTCTAAACTGAGGTGGAGCCGCCTGGAAAGAGGAATAGTGAAAGATATTGATAAATGACACTTTGGCTCATGTAGTCTCTGCTGGAGACAGTCTTCCTTCATAGCAGTGGGGGTGCTAGCTACACCCATTCCTTACTTGGTCATCTGCTGTGGGCATGAATAAATGCATTAAATTACCAAGTATGATGACAACAATGACAGTTATAATGTTGCATCCAGACTAGTCACTGAGCTACATGGTCCCTCCTCTGAATCTTTGATCATACTACTCCCACGGCCTGGAATGAGAACCTTTCTCTTGTCTCTGATAGACAAAACCAGTTCTAGAGGACCCAGCTCATATACAACCTTCTTCCTGAAACCTTTCTGGGTTCCTTAACTGGAAGTGCTCTCTCCCCTTTGTAGGTGCAAATCTCTATGGCTTACCTGGGTCTCAGATCCTAGTGACCCAGGCAGGGTCTTCTCCTTCCTTCAATATCACAAAATCCTTGAGGGCCTTATGAATGAATAAATGAATGCCAAGTTCTATGAATAAAGAGAAGGATTGCAGAGGAAAGAGCCTTGACCTTAGAATCAGAACCCTTGAACTCAAATCCTGTCTCTGACACTTTCTAGCTGTGAAGTCATGAGAAAGTCATTTAATATCTCCGAGCTTTGGAATCCTCATCTATTAAGCAAAAGAATAAAACTGTGCTTTCTTTACTTAGGAAACTCCCAAATTAGAAGACTCCCTCTACTGATGCAGCTTGGCACCTTCTCTGCAATTCATCTACAAAAATAAAGAGAGTCATCCTTTTACTGACAAGGAAGTATGGTCTAGTGGCTGGTCTGGGAACCAGGAAGACCCTGGCTAAAGCCCTGCCTCTGACACATACTGGCTGGGTCCTCCTGGGCAAGCCACTTCCTTCTAAGGTCTGCAGGCGCCTCTCTAAGACTCTGATACAGTTGGCAATTTGCATTGATAGAGGAAATTCTCTTCCTGGGAGTGCAGTATGCCAATGAAATCATAGGGTTGGACCAAATCCCTACTTTACTCATCTCCCGGGGTAATTATAAAAAGAAAAAAAAGCCAAATCCTTTGTACAACTGAAAACCCTCTATAAATATGAGTTGTTATTGTTGCCTTTACAAGAGCAATGTATACTCTCTATGTGTGTGTGTGTGTATATACATGTATATATGAGGTAGATAGATGGATAGATATGTAGGCAGGCAAGTAGATAGGTAGATGGATGGATGGATAGAAAGATAGACAGACAGTCAGATAGACAGAAGGCAGGTCTTACAAAAAGAAGATTTGTGTTCAAGTTTTGCTTCTCGTGGAGACTCGCTGGGTGATAACCACGGCTAAGTGATTTAACCTCTCTAAGACTGTAAATTATAGACAATCGTTCATCTGCACCAGTGAATGGAGTTTTTGCACCAGGGGCTTCTCTATATGGATGAAATCACAATTCTGACAACACATGCACACATATGGACAAATACATACATATAGTTTCTTCATATTAGTTAACTAAAACCAGCCACTCTCCTTTGTCCATCCCCCAACATACCTACCCTGCAGAATCAGGAATAAAGAATAGGAAGGGTTCTTATTGGCAATCAAATCTCCCTGTCATTTTGCTGACGTGAAAATGGAGGCCCAGAGAATTGAAAAGATTTGCCTATCGTTACAAGACCAGGCTCTAGGGCTACTCTTTACTGCCAGTCTATTGTTCTTCGTAATTGAGAGACTGGGGCAGGATGAGGTAGGGGGGGAGTGGGTGGGAGTGTGGCGATAAAAATTGAGCACCTAATCGGAGGGCATTGGTTGGAGGCTCAAGTCTTACAGTTAAGAACTATGTGACCATGGGAAGTGAGTTCACCTTTCTGAGCCCCAGTGTCCACATATGTAAAACTGAGGGGTGAAGGCGGAGGTGAATAGAGCCTGTTCTACTTATGTCCCAGTGCTGTCATGAGCAAATGACCTGAGAACTTCTCCCATTTTTATTATTCCCAAATGCTTAGGTTTTCCCTTTGTAGGTCCCCCTGGATAATGGCGGGGCGGGGGGGGGACCTGGGATTTTTTGAGGCTGAGGAAGGAGGTGGGGAAAGATGGGATTCCACCTGGAACTGAGAAACGATGTGATTTACTTCTCCTCAGTCCTGACATCTCATTTTCCCACTAGACATGAGCTCATGAAATCCTATTCTTCATAACTTTAGATGGGTTTTCCTTTTCTTGGGACAAAATTCAAGAGAAGGATCCCACAGCCTCCTTCAGCAAAGACTGGCAATTGGATCATTAGAGGGTAATTGCCCCAGCCCTGGCCTCCTGAGGTGATCCTGGCTCTTTGAGAACACACAGAGGCCACATTCACATTTCAGGGTGAAGGCTGAAGGCCAAAGGTTTCAGCCTTCCCCCAGCCCAGTGGCCTGGAGTAGGGTGTGGGCTCAGTCACAGGGCAGGCTCTGTTCACATACAAGCATGCACTGTGAGTCTTCCCAACTGGAAAGGTAAATTATATTCCCACAAAGTCAAACTGATGAGCTCCTGAAAGCTTTGGCAGAGATCTGTTCCTGTGGGCTCCATGTCCCCCTCATTTCAAATATTCTCATTCCCTCCTCTTCACCACAACCCCTCCCCTCTGCCTTCTTGTCAGGAGGGTAGTAATGTGAAAAAGAAAAGTTTAAAAAAACCCATTATTTAGTTGTCCAACTTTCTTAACCTGGCATTCAAGGACCTTCCTATTCTGATTCTTATCCACCTTCCCACACTCCTCTTTTGTTACTCCCCTTCAGGCACCCTACATTTCAAACAAACCAAACCATTCACCATCTCTTGCCTGGATAACCTTGGGCAAGTTCCTTCTACTTTATTTGGCTACAATTCCTCTTCTATAAAATAAGTGATCTCTTCCAGCTCTAAGCCCTATGGTTCAAGAAGATTGAACTCGAGAACAAGAATCTGGAACTCAGAAACAGCTTCTCAGTTTCAGAACTGATAGTTAATTTCTTGGACAATTGAATTCAACCATTCATCGCACACTCATTAAACACCAACTGTATGCAGAGACCTGGACTCAGCAGTGGGGCAGATTCAAGTGGAGATCAAACACCGTTATTATCCTCATTTAATGGTTTAGTTGGTAGTGGACTGTGACACATGAATAAATGATTATGCTGTATAGTAATAAGACGTGATAAATGCAAAGAGAGGCTGGAGCAACACTGTGGGAGGTGAAGGGACAAGGGTGCCCCATCACACAATCCTGAACAAAACAGTTTGAATTCTACCTTCTCTTCTTCCTTCTGTACTGTGCACTTCCTTCTCAATGGACATGTTGCTCCCCCAGACCCTAGAGGAATGTATCCTCCTCAGAGAGACCAGTTATTTCAATTTTCCCCCTTGCATCCTTAGGACTTAAAACATCACTTCGTATACCACAAGCTCTTAGTAAATGATAACGATATTTACTGAGGAGGTGCCACTTGGATTGGACATTTAAAGTTGCTGTGGTACAGTGGAAAGAACATTTCTTCTGTAGTCAGAGGAACTGAGTTCAAATTGTCCTTATGATGCTTACTACCTGCTTAACCTTGGGCAAGTCACATAACTTCTCTGAGCCTCCATTTCTTCATCTCTAAAATGAAAAGGGGATGGGACTAGATGGCCTCTGAGGTGCCTTCTAGCTCTAGGTCTCTGATCACAAGGTTTTCTGCAGGGATGTGAAATCATCCAGTCTGGTCCAGCCAACATTTATTTACCTGCAGTACCTGCCTCAGAGGTCCCAATGAGATAACCTCTATAAAGCATTTTTGCCAACACTAAATCATTCTATAAATACCAGCTCTTCTCATTTCTTTTTTTTTTTTTTTTTGCTTTTTGGAGGGCAGTTGGGGTTAAGTAACTTGCCCAAGGTCACACGGCTAGGTTTTATTTTTGTTTGTATGCATTAAGTGTCTGAGGCCGGATCCGAACTCAGGTCCTTCTGACTCCAGGACCAATGCTCTACTCACTGTGCCACCTCGCCGCCCCTCTTCTCATTTCTTAATAGACATTAAACAAGCCAAGACCTTTTCTAAGGACACAAACTTCAGGCTTTCTCCTAAACCAGAACTAGGGTGTTGGAATTCAATCTCAACTCATTTGCTCCTGCCCCAGTTTGGGGGCCAGGGTTTGGAGGGAGAGATGGAGGAAGGGAGGTAGACAGGCTTCCAACACACCTCATTTTACCCTAATTGGCTCAAAGGCCATGATTGTATCAAGTTCCCAAAATTATAAGTGCACCAGACAGTCCACAACAGCTGGTTGGCAAGTTATTGGCTCTAGTGTTATAATTATTAAATGCAGCCGAGAGAGTAAGAAACTCAGATACTCAGTCCAGCATAATGGATCCAAAAATCATAGGCTCTAAGGCAGCCAGCTCTCCCTGTCATTCAGATGTGGCATTGACTGCTGTGACACACACACACACACACACACACACACACACACACACACACACATGACTAGTGTTTCAAGAACACCCACTAAGCACAAACAATCAGGAGCCTAGCTTCCACCAGCCCACAGAAACAAAAGGGATTTTGATTCTTATTATTTTTAAACTTTAATGACAAGCCCTTTCCTTCTCTGCATGAAAAAATAAAGGCCATACCCAAATGCCATTAAGGGACTTAGTTTGAGCTCCATTCTCAGAGGTACTTACATTGTTTAAATTTTAATTTCTTGGTTTAAATTTTCATTTAAACATCACTGGTCAAAGGAGTGAAAAAAAATCGCATCTCTTGTCACTACTTTTCTCTTGGGTCCTCTCCTTGACCCTATTTAAGAGATAGTATTGTGTAAGGTTGGGATGAGGGAGTAAAAGGAGTCTTAGATTGGGTAAAGAAAGTTCCAGGTTGTAGTCACTGACTCAGTCACTAACAAGACTTTCTGAACTTGGACAAATCCTTTTTTTCTTTTTTTTCTGAGAGGGTGGAACTTCAAAGTCCACAGCTGTAAATTACAACTGTTTTCATAGATTATCCCTTATCACTTTTAAGCATTGATAGTCTAAAGTATTTTCCCAGTCCTGTCACCCTGTGATATATGTCTGAACATCCCTCTGACATTCATTCTAGGTTTGAAGGGTCTCTTTGAACTTTGATATTCTGAATTCTTTTTTCTAAGGTCCCTTCCATCTCTGATATATTCCATTTTTCGTTCTGAAATCTCATCCTTTGAGTCTCTAAAATGCTACCATTGTCTACATCTGCATGAAGTAGCCAGTCACCCAAATGGCCTGGTCCAAGGTAGTTCTAAATGCAAACAAGCTCACTTAGAAACAGGTGAACCTCAATATCTGAATTTTTTATCATTACAGTCACTGTTTGGGTTTCAGGCATTATCCCCAGAAGTCCTAGTTTAAAAACAAAACATGGTCTCTTCTCTGGGAGCAAATAAATCAGTTAATAGCATTTCTGGAGCATCTTCTATGTATTAAACAAGAGGGAGACAAAATTTAAGATAGTCACAGACAAATAAATACAAGATACAAAAGAAATGTAAAGTGATTTAGGGGACCTCAGAGGACTTTCAGCAGGATTAAATGAAAAATGTATATGAAGGTACTTTGTAGACTGTTAAAACTCTGTGTCTTTATTATTTTTACTAGAAGTTTTCTGGAGAATAAAACCAAAAACAATAAATCATTGTTGATAAAATTCTATCAGAGAAACTGAATAGAACCATTCTTTAAACCTCCTATTCTGGTTAGGACATAATTAAATATATCTTTCCAAATTAAGGATCATCTCAATTTGGGGCAGTTATGTGGTGCCAGGCCTGAAGTCAGGAAAACTCCTCTTCCTGAGTTCAAATCTGACTTTAGACACTTTAGTATCTGCGTAGCCCTGGGCAAGTCACCTATCCCTATTTGCCTCAGTGTATCATCTGTAAAAAGGAACTAGAGAAGGAAATGACAAACCGCTCCAGTATCTTTACCAAGAAATCCCCAAATGGGGTCATGAACACTCAGACATGACTGAAACAACTTAACAACAACAACAACAATGACTGTTTTAGGCTGAACTGGAGTACTTATGTGTGTCTATCTGTCTATAATTTGCACACTCACACTTACTTCTTCACAGTGGCTGCCCTTGCCCACAATGACCTCACATCCTGTGACTGGGCAATGAATGCCAGCCAACAGCTGGCTAACTCTAAGGACTGATGAACTAAGGACATGCAGGAGGAAGAGTTGGCCATGGCATCATAGGGTGAGGTGATGGAGTATCTTCCTGGAGAGTTTACCCTGGGGAATTGCACTTGGGAGAATTCGGAGAAGGCAATAGAGGAGAAGGAGAAAACATGGATTTGGACGGCAATGGGGATATGAGAAGCCAGGGATTATTCCCTGAGTGACCTTGGGTGACTCACTTCCTCTGTTAGGCATCAGTTTTCTAAGGGGGTTTAACTAGAAAATCTCTTAAGATCTTTGTCAGGTCTAAATCCTATGATCTTATAAATCTAAGAGTAGAATGAATAGCTTTCTATAGAAGAGGAAGGGGCACTGGAGTAGAAATTGCTGAGTTGGGGGATGGGTGGGAGAATGACATGCCTTTCTTCTTGGGAAACCCCAGATTGGGCTTCCCATTTTCTTTTTTTTTTCTCTTTTTTTTGCTTTTTTGGAGGGCAATAGGGGTTAAGTAACTTGCCCAAGGTCACACGGCTAGGTTTTTGTTTGTGTGTGCGTTAAGTGTCTGAGGCCGGATTCAAACTCAGGTCCTTCTGACTCCAGGGCCGACGCTCTACTCACTGTGCCACCTAGCCGCCCCAGGCTTCCCATTTTCTAATAACTAAAATCTGTACTGTTTAGTCTGCCATTTCAATTGATTCACAATCTGATGCTACCCTTGCCTTCTTTTCCACTAGACCCCCTTTAAATCCTTCAAGCTCTAGCCATACTGACTCATTTGCCATGTTTTAATTTCACTTGCTTCCATATACTGTACTCATCCTTCCCCAAATTCCTAGAATACATCCATCAGTGGCAAAATTCTGACCCTAACCTGGCTCTCCTGCCTTCTAGGCTAGTGTTCTTGTATCTCCAATGTCCTCCAAGAAAATAATGAAATAAGGATAAATGTAAATTTCACTTTGGTTAAAAATAAATCAACTACATAAATATGAAATAGGGGCAATGCAACTTGACAGCAATCCCTATGAAAATTATCTGGGAGTTATGGTAAGCCATATCATCAATATGTATAAATATTATGTCACAGCAGCCCTAACCATAACCAACCTCATCTCCACCCATTGAAACCTTTCTCTTCTTTCAGGGTCCAGACCAAGCACTACCTCTTCCATGAAGCCTTTCCTAATTCTCCCTTTTAGAAGGCATCCCTCTCTCATTCCAAATCTCTCATTCCTTGTGATCTGGACACTTCTATGCACTTATCACATCTGGCCTTGTATTATGTTTGTCTGTGTGAATGCTTTGTCCCCTGCTACCAACCAAGCTATAAACACCATGAGGGCATACTCTAGCATCTCCGACTCTAATTTTTCTAAATAGTTGGGATTTTATCCTATGAATTCCAGGGATTTGGAGAAGCCACAAAAGATACAGAGAAGTCATTTGAATGGTAGGATAAGCAACAGGCCAATGTTGGGGTCTATCTGAAGTCAGAGGTTATTTTGGCTAATTTCATGCTCATTAAAAAAAAGTAAAAAGAGCTGAACTTTGTTTACCAATTTATTGCGTAGATTTTTATTGATATATTTTGGAGGCATGGCTTTTTGGTAAGTGAAAGGAAGGAATAAGAAAGAAATGTGGATGACATAAGAATAAAAAAAATTAGTAAAAAAGTGGCCAAATTAAACTTTCCCTGCAGGTTGGCTCAAGGCAGGACTCTTCAATGTAAGAAGGAAACTTCATTGTCTTCTGCTGAAGTATAGTAGAATGTAGTGTTGTGGAGTCCAGGACCTGGCATGGTAGGGAAATCCACAAGAGGATAATTTAAATCCATGTAGGGTTAGAGGGAGCAGAGGGGGTGGCTTGGTTTAAGTAGGCTTTAGCCATGGATGAGTCCTTACAAGTCATGGAATCCAAGCCAGTCATTTTTCTGATAAGGAATTGAGCCCAGATAGGTTATTTGCCCAGTTTTACACAATAGGTATTCAAACTCAGGTCCTTTGATTTCCAGTCTAGAGTTATTTCCACTGTATTATGCCAAAGTTCATATACTATCTGATTAGCAAATGCTGAGTGTGGGGAAGGTCAGAAACAAGTGGCACAGCTAAAATCCAGGCAGAAATAATCAGGAACAAATTGTTAGAGGGGCTAATGGGAATAATCATTATAGATTATAGATCAAGGCCAGATGAGGGTTAGCCAAAGTCTGATATCTAACGGATTGAGGGAAAGGCTCTGAACTCTTAGGCAAAGAGTTTATTTCTTGTGCTTAACTTGCTAGTTTCATGTTTATTAAAAAAAAGTAAAAAGAGCTGATTTGTTGTGGTTTTTTTTTTGTGTGTGTTTAACTGACTGATAACTTCATTGGGGATTTCCGATGGGTGTGCAGAGCAAACTCTGCCTCTCTCCTTCCTCCCTATCTCCCTTTGGTCTTTCAAATGGGATGTAGCTGTGTATAACTCCCCCTCACTTCCAGTAATAGAGGCAGCTACATCAGGGCCATGATGTATGAAATTCACTTGTAATTTGGCCAGAGATCTGGCTGTTTTGAATGAAAACTGAGCCAACTTTGCAGAGCATCAGCCCCTCTTAGTTTCAATTCTTAGAATTAGAGAACTATCTCAGCCTGTTAAATCAACCTCACCTCTACACCAAGACCCACCCATTGCCTTTCTTCACGCACCCCCATTCATTTGAAACCCTTACTGCTCCCCACTTTAGGAATGAATGCTATGAAGACTGCCAGATTTCCATGAGAAGCAAGTCTGACATGCTGACTGACTCCACATTAATTCATAGCACTAGCCCTGGAAGAAGCTCCCTGGGTCCAGAAAAAGCAGTTCCACTTATCTAGCCACAGTGATCAAAAGCAGAGCCAGGGGAGGCAAGGTATGCCAGTGGCCATGGCAATTAGGATCAGAGATGGAAAGTTGGAAGAGACTTCAGACATCAGCTAGTCTACCTTCTTCATTTTACAGATCACACGGAGAAATTCAACCAGAGACATTGAAACCGGGCTTTTTGTAAATGCAGATATTTTTAATACCAGACAGTCCTGCTCTCCAAGGTCCTTAGACTTTATTTAGTAATGTCAAGACTCATGGGTACAGTGCTCACTCAAAGCCCCAGGTGGGTAGTGATGCTGAATGATTAGAGCAGTATGTTAACAAGATTACCCTGGCACCTTAGAGAGAGACAACATGGAGTAGGGGGAAGAATATTTGATACAGCATCGGAAGAAATGGCTTGTAATTTTGACAGCGTTTTCTCAGTTCTAAGCACTAACATGTCTTCTATAGTCATAGAAGAGCTATCCTGATTGCTCAACAAGGTCATTCCCTCTGCTCTGATCTCATTCCCTTGTATCTTCTAACCACTTTTTTTTTTTAATTTTTGTCTTTTTGGAGGGGGGAAGGCAAGGTAATTGGGTTTAAGTGACTTGCCCAAGGTCACACAGCTAGTAAATGTTAAGTGTCTGAGGCTGGATTTGAACTCAGGTCTTTCTGACTTCAGGGCTGGTGCTCTATCCACTGCACCACCTAGCTCCCCCATTCTAACTCCTTTCTTGAAAAGTAAATCTTATCCTTCCCCAACCAGCCTCAACCTAAGCAAAGAGTATCTGTCTCCAACTATACTTGGGTCTCCTCAAGTTGAAAAAAACCTTCTATTTGTCATCCTTGCAGCTACCTTCATTGCCAAACTCCCCCACCCAACCCCCACACAAAGTTTGGCTGCACCAAACATCTCTACTTTCTTGCCACTCATTCTTAGTCTAACCACTTGCAATTTGGTTTTTCAATCCAACCTTCTACTGAAACTATTCTCTCAAAAAATACTAGATATATCACCAGTCCACAGCCTTTTTTTTTTTTATCAGTTCTCATCCTTTGACTTTCTGAAGCATTTGATCTTAATTACTTCTTTCTGGGTATTCTTTCTCTCTTGGCTTTACAGAGGCAGCAAGACCCTCTGGTTCATATCCTCTTCATCATCCATATCTTTTGATGATTCCTGATCTTCTTCACTTCTTAAAGTAGGTATTCTCTAACCTTCTCCCCCTTTCTTTCCATTTCTCTCTTCCATTATCCTTCAAAGACTCCAAAATCTCTTTCCCTAGCCCTAATCTCTCTCTCTCTCTCTCTCTCTCTCTCTCTCTCTCTCTCTCTCTCTCTCTCTCTCTCGTATTCTAGACCCATATCTCTAACTGCCTACATGACATCTTTACCTTTACCTCAAAATCAACATTTTCAAAACTAAGCTTATTATCTTTTGCCCTACATCCTGCTCTTTCTTCTGGCTTCACTTTTCATATGTGGTGCCACTGTTCACCCAGTCTCCCATGTTTGTGACTTTGGGGTAATTACTTATTTTTTCCTCTCCCAAATTTCTCATAGCCAATCACTTATCAAGTCCTTTTGATTCTAATTCATTAGCTTCTCTCTAGGCTGCCATCACTCTAGTAGAAGCCTTCATTACCATCTACTCTAAGTGTTACAATCATGCCTCTCCCCTCCAACCCATCTTTCATGACATCTTCAGATCAATTTTCTTTGTGTATACATTGGATTTCACCATTCCTTAGCACAAAAATCTATGGTAACCATTCCTTATGCAGTGTATTATAAACTTCCTTGCTTAGCATTTGAGGACTCCTACAATCAGAAACTACTCAACTTTTTCTATGTCATCACATATATTGTATTTAAATAATTATTCTAAGTTGTACATACCCTATACTTTTTTTTTTTGCTTATGTGCTTTGCACACACCATTCCCTATGCCTTAAATTCCTACTTGTCTCTTCCCTTTTCCTCCTCTGTTGAATTCCTAACTATACCTGAAAGCCCAGATTATTTACCGCCTCTTCCATTAACCATTCCCTGATATCTCCATCAGGGACTATTTTCCCCCTTGACCCTTGTAAAGTACTTGCTTTTGCAGATTTTTTATGTATTTATAACATGTGGGGTAACAAAGACCCTTACCCAAATTAAACTTAGAGGCATCTCAAGGTAGAAAGTAGAAAGGAGTTTATTACAATCTCGAGAGAAAGGGCAACTACACCAAGTGCATTCAGTGCATTCTCAGTGTCAGACCATGCCAGGCACAGATAAAATAAATTCTTTTATAGACTTCCTAATCACAATCCCCTTCCCTATCTACCCCAATGACAATGGCAAAGTACAGGACAAGCAGCCTGTGTCCTTGTTCTTGTTCCTGGAATATCCCGTAGTCCTTTACAATATCACTGGGAAAGGAACCAAGTCTTGCAACATTCTATACTTTGTGGGTTCAGTTCCTATGAGAACAAGCAGATATGATGTTCCCACAGATTTAGTACACAACTCCCATCCTTGTTAGTCTCTTGACCGGGGTAAACATGCAGATGTGCTTACATCCTGTGTTCCCATGCTTTCTCCTGAAATACTTCAGGGTGAACAGCTCATTTTTACAGAAAAACTGAATTTAAAGCCCAGCCTTAAATTCTATGAGGGGTCTTTACCATATCCCACATATAAGATAATATTATGCTTTATATTTATAATATCCATCTACTGAATTATAAGCTCCATGAGGGCAAATAATAAGTCTTAATTATGACTATATAACTTCGCAAGTGCTTAAGGTGGGACTCTGCACAGATGGGTTAATCTCTCTCTCTCTCTCTCTCTCTCTCTTTCTTTCTTTCTCTCTCTCCCTCCCTCTCTGAAAGTCTTGGAGATCTTTGTTAATTGTGGAAGATGATAAAATTCATAATGAAAAGACATTTTAATTAAACACCCAAATGTTACTGTTGTTCAATCATGTCTGACTTTCCATAACCCCCTTTTAGAGTTTTCTTGGCAAAGATCCTGGAGTTGTTTGCTATTTCCTTCTCCAGTTCATATTATTGATGAGGAAATTGAAGCATACAGGGTTAAGTGACTTGCCTAGAGTCACATAGCTAGTAGGTATCTGAGGCCAGATTTGAACTCAGGAACAGGAGTCTTCTTGACTTCAGACCTGGTACTCTATCCATTGTACCATCTACCTGCTCAGATAGATGATGATCAATCACCTTGAGTCCAAATTCCCTATAAAATGTTCTGACCTTCTCTGTAATGTGTAAGAAATATGTAAGAAACACAGGATCAGAATTTCAGAATCAGAAGGAACCCAGGGGTCCTCTAGTATCAATCATGCCTGAAAAAGTATTCCAGTTTAAAATGTTTTGTCCTCTCTCAAGTGATCTAGTATTTACTTAACCTTTATACCATTAGAACTACACCTCCCACCCCTATCCTACCCCCAGTGGGATATATCCCCCCATAGGGGCAGGAACTGTTTTGCTTTTGTCTATATATTTTCCATGGCTCAGCTGAGTTCCTTACATGTGGTAGGATCTTCCTAAATATCTCTTGAATTAAATGGAATTGTCTCTTCTAAGGTCCTTCCCTGCTCTAAGAACCTATATTAAAAGTTCCTTCCTAGCTTTAACATTCTGTTTTGTGACCTAGTTCTGACATTTTGTGACACTGTATTTTGCCACTGTATTGGGGTTCTGAGATTTTGGATTATATAGAACTTCCCTGCCCATCTCCCATTACTCTCAGAAAGCTGCTGCTTTAACAGGGTGGGAGGTAGGAGCACTGGGTTCTCATTCTGAATCTGCTTTAGCCTTGTTGCATATCCTATTGTCCAAAACTCACTGGCATAACACTTTCAGAATATTCAGGAAGGGATTTAGTGTCCATGTTCTATTGAGTTGATAACATTTGAAACTGTCAGAGATTGAATGAATGTATTTAACCTTCTGCCCCTATTACATTTTTTTACTACAAGAATCAATTAATTGTGCCGTATTTTTTCTATCACTCCAGCCAGCTTGAAATTGTAAGAAGTAATGAAAAAAGTGTGATTTTTCCCTCCTTGTTAAGGTCTCAGGTTAGCCAGGGGATAGTAAATCAGTCATGCCCTTATTATTTCTGACTATGATACTTTTGTTAGGAATAAATTATCATGAGACCATTTCTTGAATTATTTGCTAGGAGAGAACCATACATATTTTCAAACTGGAAGGAATCTTGTGGAATACATGTACTCTTCCTTGACATCTCTTTCATATCCCCCCACCCCAAACATATCAAATTAATTTCCAACTCTTACTGATTCTCCTACAACATTGTAGGCCCCCCATAGCCTCCTAATTGTCCTAATTTATTCCTGTATCTTCCCTCTCCAATCACTCCACAAGGCAGCAATCCAAATCATCTTCTTAAGGCACAGATCTGCCTACTTGACTCTCTTTCCTCAAAAATATCAGTGATTTTCTATTGACTATAGGATCAAATGCAAACTCCTTAAACACTTAAAACTTTTCCTAATCTCATTCTAGTCTACCTATCTAGCTTGATTTTCCATTATTATCCATTAGCTCTGGCATAATAGTACGCTTTGAAAAACCAGAAGATCACTTGGGAAAATCTAGAATTTATCAGTTGCTTGGCTTTTGACAAAGAGTTCTCTGTCACTGTGTATTCTTTCTGTGAATGTCCGAAAAATTAAGTCTTCATGCTGGGTTTGTCATCTGTTTCCCAGATTTATCATCTACATCTTCCTTCTGCCCAGGTGGTCAATTTACACTACAGTATCACTTCTGTTTCTTCTTCCTTTTGTCCTCTTATCCTACTTTCTCCCTCTCATTCCTGGATTTCCTCATATGAGCATTTATTTTTTAAAATACACAAAGCTACTCCACTCCATTTCATCTGTTCTATTCCTTTTGAATAAGGAATAGCTGCCAATATCGCTTTTTCAATCATTTGTCTCTTCCCACAAACAGTGATAACCTAAGAGATCAAATTTGCTTTCTTATGTTAAGATCTCTAGGTCAGCATATAGTAGTACCTAGTATCGAGTACTTAGATTCTGAATATTTGTGCATAAATATCAGAGACCATGGATTTAATTGTTTTCTTCTTAGATATTTTTATCTATGAATTATTGGTCCTTTCTACTGATATTCTTTATGTAATTCCTGTGGTGTCTGCCTTGACATAGATCTAGAATCCATTTTTTACTTCTCTTTCATTTTCAGTTTAAAGAATTCTTTATTAGATTTTTAAAACTTCAATCTAATGTATCTTTAAAGGTTTTTGATAGTTGGTCATCCTTGTCCAAGAATGCATCATTTCTATATGCCATGACATATAAATATGAGTCTAGTTTCTAATACTACCTTCCTAATAGTTATTTAGCTCTCCAGTTGGCCTGTTTCTTCTGTAAATCCTCCCTTCAATCAGCAGCAGTGAGGAAAACACCACCTGTGCTCCTGATGCCTTCAGTATCCTACCCAGAGAATGGCAGGATATTTGTTCCTCTAGTCCTTTCCCTTTTCCTCTGGGAGGGAGATCAATCTGCCCTTTTTGTTGTAAGCAATAGTTATTACTTAGCCCTGAGGGCTAAACTCAGAGATCATTTATTCCAAACCCTTTATTCTATATTGGTAGAAACTGAGTTCCACAAAGGGGAAGGTGATTGTCCATGATTACAGAGGAGATAAATGTTAGAGGAAGGATTTGAACCTCTACTGAATACAAGTCTAGCATTCTCCACTCTACCATACTTTGTTCACAAACAAGCTTTAATAGACTAGGATGTTTATTGTTGCCCAGTCGCACTGAAGAATTCTTTTTACTTCTTAATTCTTCTTTACTTCTACATGTAGCTTTCACCTCCATGTGTAAAAGTGGACCATTCTGTGACCCAAATGTGAAATTAATATAAAAAAGTTAGCATTGTACCACGCTGCCCCCTAGTGTACAAATGTCAAGAGCCTTGCCTGAGTGGCTAACCTTCAAAATGGAGCCAGCAATCCAAATGGGAAGGAAGGTCCAAACATCTGTATAAACTTGGAGTGTTGGCCAAGAGAATTGAGGGAAGAGAGACAGGGGCACCGCCAAGCTCTCTCTCACCATCCATTTGGGTGTCTTTGGAAAACTCAGTGGCTGTTTATCAACTTTCCTAATAATAAAAACCACAGTCTTGGAAAGCCGGTCATTGGAATGACATAAAGTGGAAAGAAATATGATTGGCCTAATTCCTTCTAGGAGAGGGGGAAGGGCTTGGGGAGAAAATGACTCCAAAATGCAAGTTTGTTCTGATAAGGAATTAGTAGGACTTGGTTTTTGTATGCCTAAAACTGAAATTGCAACAGTATGTTCACACCCCTGCTGTTCCCTACAGTGTCACATTTTCCAGGATAAAAAAACTCCCCTTTTAATTTATTCAGTCACTTGGCCATAAAATTCCACTCCAGGTTGGAGTATGCTGTGAAAACTTTCACAGTTCTGGGCAAAGTTTTAAAGTTGATTGAAAGAAATTCCATTGTTTCCAAGAAGCTTAAATTAAACAGAGGTAGATGGGATTGGGCTATTTTGGGAGACAGGTATGAGAGTCAAGTTCTTGGTCTGGAGTCTAGGATTTCAGAAAGTATAATAGTCAAGAAAAAATGGATTTGAATTACTCACGTGTAGACCCTGGGCAAGTCCATTAAGTCCTTCGAGCCCTTCCTTATCTCTTAAATGGAGGAGGTACTTGGACCCAGTAATCTGCTCCAAACTCCATGTTCCTATAATCATTATCTGTTAAGTGGGGTTAGAAATAATTGTACTGCCTACTATGGAAGAGTCTTATTAGGAGACAAATGTGTAAACTTCAAAGTACTGTGTAAATATGAATTGTAATTGTTATTGTTATTTTATAGTCGTTCTTCCCATAAAAACCTTGTGGGATGTCTCAATGGGTATGGAAGTGATGCTCATTCTGCCAAGACTATGCCCAGAGAGAAACACTTGTTCTGGCAGATTCTACCAAACTGAGAAGGCTACAAGTTACAAACCTGGTATGACGTGTGTCCCTCTGGTCTTATAGACACTCTTGCTAAATTTAGAGAGATTCATCACCAGAAAGCTGGCCTGGGGGTGATTCTCAGGGACCATTGACAAAGGCATAGCTAGGCTGTATTCTACAATGGTGGAGATGGCACCTGATAGCAGTGAAATCAAGGACCATAGAAGAATTGGAGCAAGCATAATTGGTATTAATAATAATGTCTACAAAAGGCAGCATATATTTACTGAGAGCCTACAAAGCTCAAGGTCATGTCTCATATTCTGAGGTGGTACAGAGAGGAATAAGATACATAGCCACATTAGGCATCAATATATGCCAGGTATGATCACCACAGTAGCACCAACAACAGCAGCAAAAATTCAATATTGTGATGGCTCCATGGTCTCACTGATGTGGAAGGTCACTTCTTATCTTAAAGGCTTTGGTCTATTCCCTCCCATAAATGTTCAGTACAGTCTCTCCTATGTGTTAGAAGTCTTCCTCTAGGTCTTGACATTATAAGGGTAGTGGTAGAACACCCAAGTCAACCATGTATTGTTATCCCTTGCTCCAGTCCACCTTCCTTTCTAATCATATGTTAATTAGATAACTTAAAAAACCATGCCAACGGGCAATACTTGATTGGTAAAATGTTGTAATCTATCGACGATTACTGTGCATCTCCATTGCCATTTTGGTGACCAGAAATTATGATTCTTTGCAGATAATGACAAATTGTTGGCACATAAGCTGATTTATTTTTAAGAAGGCTTTCTTTAAAGTATTCATTAAGAACACATGTTCCAGTGTTCCACAAAACAGTGTTTTGTCGTATCTTTGGATGCAGGATAAAACCTACCCTATCAAACTTTTCACCTCATTGAAAAGAACCCATGAGCCAGTCATTGTGCCCTATAATGGCAACTTTCTTTTGTCTCCTGGTTTCATTCACAGCAAGAATGTTTATGTTGGCACGTCAGTGTTTCTAGTAGTATGTCAACTCATTGCCAAGGATATCACAGTTAGAATGCTAAAGTGTAATATTTATGAATTGTTCAAATGTCCAATTCCCAGCACACTTTACCCCTTTCTTTTGATACTCTACCACCATCATTGTAGGAATAGAAAGGGGCCTTACAAGACTGAGGGCCATTTTGTATATTTCTTTCTTTCACAGGTTGCCATGACCAAAGAATTAACCTTTAAGTGACCAGTCTACTAGTGATGAGCCTCTCTGCTTGCTGGGTTGGTCTCTGGACAGCAAACATAGCCTGTTACTTTTCAGCATGGCAGATGCTGATGGAAATTCTGTTCCATGGGCATAGCACATAAAAGTCCAAAGACAATGCCACAATCTAATAAGGGACAAGAGGAGGTCTTTGGTGGAAAACAACACCAGTAAAAACAGCAGCAGCATCAACAGCAACAACTGATATTTATAAAGTACTTCCACTAATAGATTAGAGGGAAAAGATCACTTTAGTCAAGGGTGGTCAGGGCGGGGCAGTGTTAGAGCTGGACCTTGATGACTAGCTAAGATTTGGAGACAGTGAGGAAAAGCAGTGGGGTATTGCATTATGCTTTTGTCGAATTGTCTGGAGGGGCATTTTGTCCTGGAAATGTATGGATTTTCTGTTTTCATGAGCAGATGCTCCAAAGTGTATTTACCCAAGGCCTTTAGCAATGAAAATATAAATGCTTAAGTATCTCCAGTAAAATATTGTCATCATTTTTGCTGTTGGGATGGTTGTCAGTTACCGGGACTCATACTTCAGATCAATAGAATGATGAGGATGGATCATCAACAAAGGCCATAATGGGTACATGGAGCTTAGATGGATTATTGGGTAAGTAATATGCTTCTAGGCAGAATTTCCATGCTGATATACAGAAAAAGTCATCAATACTCAGGATAAGCTTCAAGTCATTTGGTCTCTGACCTAATGTATAGTTGTATTTCTTAAAATCTCCCAGATATAAATATTACAGGATCATAGAATGTTAGAGGAGGGGGGAAGGCATTAGAATTGGTCTGGTCCAACTTCTTTTCATAGGTGAAGAAACTAAGGCCCAGAGAGGGACTGACATGCCCAAAGTCATGCAGTTGATTAGTGGCAGAGCCAAGATTAGGACTTAAATCTTTTTTATTACATGTGCCTGTTTCAGTATTAACACAAAACCTTAGGCTGAGCCTGATTCATTTTTTAAACCATATTTCAAGTCTTCTCTGAAAGTTCTTTAGACAACTATTGCATATCATGGCGCCTAAAAGCCCCCTCTGTCCAGAGGGTTCAGACACATCTGTTTTCCATGTGGGAAAGAACGGGTGTGGTCAGGAGCTGTCCACAGCTGAAGCTTCTTTGGAGAGACAGGGAGAGCATCACTCACTAGGGCTATGCTTTTGGCCTTGGGACATACTTCTTACTTTATGGTCATCCCCTTTTGCTAGTTTAATCTAATAGCTAGATATTCTAGTAACTGTCCCTATTACTTTGAACTACCAACTTATGGCTTCTGTCCTACAAAATGGTAACAACTGACAAGAATAATTTTTAGTCCTAGACTTGGGTCCATCTGAAAGAAAATTACCCCTTGATGACTGGAACTGGTTGGACTTCATATCTTGGCTTCAACCTACCTTTCCATATTTATTATATGTTATCCCCCTTCATGTACTCTATAGTCCAGTCAAACTAGGCTTCTTGCTTTTCCTCACACACAATATCCCATTGCCCACACCATGCTTTTGCTCATGTTTTCCCATATTCCTGGAATGCATTCCTTCTTAACCTCTGCCTCTTAGAATCCTTAATTTCCTTCAAAGATCAACTCAAATACTACTTGCTACATGAAGCTTCTCCTGATATCCCTACATGCTGGTGTCTTCTGCTCCCCCCCACAAATTACCTTGATTTTATATTGTATATATTTGGTATATGTACATGTGTAGATATTGTCTCTTCCTTATAGGTTGTAAGTTTCTCAAGGGCAGGGCCTATTTAATCTTTTATATTTATATCCCTAGTACCTAGTAAGGTTCTTGACATCTAGTAGGAGCCTAATAAATGCCTCTCAGTCAAATGATTCCCTTAGCCTTAATTTGGGATAACATAGGTTGAGGGTCTTAGAAGTAAATGACTAAGTAATATTCCTGTACCTTGGGTTGGTACATATCTCAAGAAAGGGAATGGGATTTTATGAAGTCTCAGGATATTCAATTAACTATCCATCTATTTTCTTAAACTTGGTTTGGATAAGGCTGGGTTGTCTTGGATTAGCTCCCTAATGAAGAGGTCACAGATGGACACCAAAGCAGTTTGCTTTGGCTCCCAGGTCTCCTTTTCCCCTCAAGTAATATTTATGAACTTTATAAATTTTGGATCCCAAGTGTTCCCTTGTTGCTACCTTTTCAGGACCCATGCCAGTTTGATATGTATTTTTTTTCCCGGCCAAGGGTTGAAATCTGAGACTTTATTTTTCTTTCAAGTCATTTAAGCAGACTTTTTCAGTTCTCCAGAACTGGGTCTGGCCCTCTCTTTTCTCGCCTTCACTGTTTTCACATTGTCCTGTTACAGAATTACTGAGCCACAACTCAGAGCCTTTCATTCACCTCCTCCCACTCTACCTCAACCCCATGGCACCAGAGACAAAGTGGGAAAGACGCTTTCAGAAGCCGATACTGGGACTTTATATTCTTAATCTGTCCCAATCCATAGTCACAGACATAGACTGTTAGAACTCCTTGAGATGCCAACCCACCACTACTCAGTGAACCAATCTATTGACAGTTAATCATCTAGGGACAGAGAGCTCACTACTTTACAAGGCAGTCCATTCCACAGTCAGATAGCTCTGATTATTAAATTTTTAAGGAATAGTTCTAATCAATTGTTTTTGTTGCATTATTTAGTTTTTTTTTCAGTTATATCTGATTCTTTGTGACCCTATTTGGGGTTTTTTTGGCAAAGATATTGGAGTGGTGTGCCATTTCCTTCTCCAACTTATTTTACAGATAAGGAAACTGAGGCCCACAGGGTTAAGTGACTTGCCCAGCATCACCCAGCTAGTAAGTGTCTAAGACCAGATTTGAACTCCTGAAGATGAGTCTTCCTGTTTCTGGATCCAGTGCTCTAGCCACTGCACCACCTAGTTACCAGTCTATCATCATATGTAGATAAAACCTGTGTCCCTGAAGCTTCTGTTCCTTGGTCCTAGTTCTCTTTTATAGAACCATGCAGAATGAGCTCATAAACACCCTCTTCAATGCTCTTTATATGTCAATTTTCAGTTCCCATAGCATTCTACTCCTTTTCTGGATGCGCTCCATCTTGTCAATGTCCTTCCTAAAATATGATGTTGAGACTTAAAGACAACTCTCATTGCTTATGTCAAGTAGCCCCCCTTTTCCCCCAATAATTCCTTGCAGTGTGGGAATGATTAGGGCTCTTGAAGGCTTCTCTCCATGGAATAAGATGTCTGGCAGGTCTTATCAAGTAAGGAAGGCTTTGGCTGTGATCCTGGCAAGAGACTTATGTGTCTTTCATCTAAGAACCAGCCTATATCAACACAGGAGGGTCATCATCAGAAAGCTGTTTGGCTAGTGATTGTGATTTTTTTTCCTTTGGCAGTCATAGACACTATTTCTGCATCTAGAGCAATAGCGGTATAGTAGAAAGAGCACTGATCTTGCCCTACCTTCTTCAAAGAATATGTGTTGTGTAAATTAGAAAGTTTCATAGAGACGTGAATTGCTATTATATTACTAAAATGGATGGCCTGTTCTTGGGTACCTTAGTGATTAGTTGGGCCTGATCTTTGATTCCTACCTTTGGCTCCTGGCTGGTAAGGCACAGGTCTCAGAACTGTGAAGTCAGTAGAAGTTTTACTTATCTATTTTTGGTGGGGAGGGGCGTTGACCTTTTGATTTCATTTTCTCCCACTGAGAAATCCTCCCCCTTCCCCCATCCACCAATCCAGATTAGCAGTTTTTCTGTATGCCTCATTTTAGAGAGTTGCTTGGGGGCTTGAAGAGATTAGATGACTTCCACTGGTCATAGAGCAAGTATGTGTCAGAGGCTGGAACTGATCCCAGATCTTCCTAATTAGCAGCCAACTTTCTACCCATTATTCCATGTGTGATATTATTGCTCCTATTTTATAGATTCAGAAACTGGGGCCCAGAGAGAGCAAATGACTTCCCCAAAGTCACATAGCTAATACATCTAGGGAGACCCAGCACTGGAGCTCTGGCCTTCTCTTTCCAAATTCAGTCCTCTTTTGTACCATTGTATATGTATCAAGATAGCTACAGTGAGGAAGAACTGACTGCTTTGTGAACTGGTGAGCTTCCGTCACTGGAGATGTTGAGGCACAAACTCATATACTTCAGAATGCTTTTGCTCAACAAAACCCTCAGCTCTGGGTTCCACAACAATGTTGGACAGAGCAATTATCAGAAAGAACTTTATCCCTAAACCCAGATTAGATAAAATGGGGATTGAAGTTATAGAGGTAGTTAAATCTAAAAATAGAAAAGTTGCAGAAACTGCAGACATTGGAACTATACCCTCCACCCCTTTATAGAATGTTCTGGAAGGATTTCATGCTTCAAGTACAGATTGGAATAAAATGGATAAAGTCCCTAACCCAATCAGGAAGATCTGATTTACATCTAAAAGTTACTAAAGAGCCAGGGGCAAGTCACCCAAACTCTCACACTGTTTCTCCATCTACAAGTCAGGAATGTTCTTACTAGCCCTGCCTTTCTTGTAAGGCTGTTGGGAGGAATAAGTGAGATGTTGTGGGTAAAGCACCATATAAATATTGACTATTGTCAGTATAGCTTCTCAGGTCCCTTCTAGCCCAAAGATCCCATAATTCTATGATTCATGTTTCTGTCACTCACTTAACTGGAACTTTGGGCTTTATAACTTGGGTGTCAGTTACAAACCTAATAACTGATCAATAGCCAGACAAGCCTGTAGAGTCTTCCTCTGAAGACTCCAATATATATCATGCAGCTGTCCTTTTGATACAGTCTCCATCGATTCCTTGTGAAGAGTTCCATGTAAAAGCCATGCATTCTATGCTCTGTTAGTGTTGTCTTCAGCAATACTTATTCTAACCTGGACCATATGGTACAGATCATCAGACACAGAATAATCCATGTATGTACCCACAGGAGATGCATGGGAATGATCACTGGGGGATAGAGAAGGGGAGAGCAGGGTCTTACTCGATCAGTTATTTTTCCAGAACTTTGGAGAAGCCAAGAAAAAGACTATAATAATATCTCACAAACATTTAGATTAGAGATACGAACCTGAAAAGTCTTCTAGGACATCTAGGTGGCACAGTGGGTAGAGTACCAGACCTAGAGACAGGAAAAGTTATCTTCTTGAGTTTAAATCTGGCCTCAAAAAGATTTGTCTGACTCTTGGAATCACTTACTTCCACTTGCCTCAGTTTCCTCATCTGTAAAATGAGTTGGAGAAGGATGTGACCAACCATCCCAGTACCTTTCCCAAGAAAACCCTAGATAGAGTCATGAAGAGTCGAACATGACTGAAAAACAACTGAGGAACAGCAGCAACAGACCTGAAAACCATAGGTTACTTTGAAAGAAATCAGAATGTGTACAATGAAAATATTGATTCAGGTGTGTTAGGGTAGTCTAAAGCAATGTCTAAGTGGGGTCATAGACTCCTCCATAGAGTCTCAGAGTTGGCAGGAACCGCAGAGGTCATCTAGTCCAAGTTACTCTGAAGATTCCCTTCTACAACATGCCTACCAGTGCAGGGCAATCCACCAGATCCAGAGGCAGGCCCCTTTCAGTCTTGGATGGTTCCAATTGTTGAGAGGTTTTTTCTTGCATTGAGTGAAAATCTGTCTCTGCAATGGCTTCCCATTCATTACTCCTACCTCTGTCCTCCGCAACCAGGCAAAATAATCCAAATCTTTCCTCCACTTAGTCCTGCAAATACTTGAAGACTATTTTTATGTTTCACCTAAGCCCTCTCTTCTAAAGAACCAACATTCCCATTTCCTCTATCTAATGCCTATGTGCCATGATCTCAAGCACCTTCATCAGCTAGTTTTCCTCTAGCACTGCTTTGACTCCCTAGCATCCACAAATAGTGACTGAGACATCTCCTCCCTAAATTTGGACCCTTTAGTTCCTTATGAGCTAGTGTGCTTGGGGTTTTGTGACAGTCCTCTCACATAAGGGACTCCTTCCTGGGAGAACATGACATTCCTCTATTGACCCTTGCTTTATACAGCTGGGCTCACCTTGCCCTACACCCTCAGAGTGGTTGTGGCTGTCTAGAGGTTTAGTCTTTTTCCAGATACCCAATTTATGTCTAAGGAAAGGCCTACCAGCCAGGGGGAGACAAGAGAGCAAAACAATTCCTTAATGAGTTTGAGTGCTGAGAATAACCCATAAAACAATGGAAATGAGTCTAATGCAAGGCTTTATTGCAAACACTGTGGGAAAAGAGGAAAGAGGAAGAGGGGGGGAAAGGGGACCCACCATACAACTCAGGCATACACATTAACATGGAGTATAACTCACATAAGGGCAGCACTATATTGGTGAGAAGAGAGACACTGATCCATTTAGCAGGAAGGGGCATGCTCCAGCAGGAACACATGCTTCTGCCAGAGGGGAGGGTGTGCTCCACCCTTCTAAGGGTGGAGTTCTGATAGCTGATTTGGAGAGGCCCCCTGGAGCTGCTAAGTTGCTAATAAGGCATCTGGGCTAAATATTATTTGGGGGAGGGAGAAAAAAAGCAAGCTGGTGGTAGGCAAAATACAATTTGGGGAGGAGGTTGTTATCAGGGAAAAAATAAGCTAGTGGGAGACAAAATATTATTTGAGGGGCATAGCTCTACTAACCTTTGAAAATTGTTACTGCTAATACTTTTCCATTGGTAAGTTCTATAAACTTACATCTGCTCCTAAGGGGAGATTGTCATGATGGTCTCATCTTATAATGATGGTTTTGATGCATAGATTCTATAAACCACAGCCTCTCCCTTGAGGGGAGACTGTTAGGGTGGTACCAAGACTTCCAGCTCCAGTCTTATAACACTTGGACTGGAGATGTCCAAGAAGATTTTTTAATATGCAAAGTCTTTTTTTTTTTTTAAATAGAGTCAGGTCAGGTCTGTCCTCCATTAACTCCAGCTTGAGATATATACTCAAATCAGTCTTGATCCATCCCTAATAAACCTTTTGCTTTTAATCACTTCCTGCTGATGGAGCAGGCACAGTCTTAGACAATCATTATGCTCTCAGTAAAAATATTTTTTGGACTAACGGAATTTCAGAGTTAGAAGGATCCCCAGAAAGTAACTAGGACAGTCCCTAATGGTTTCATTAATAATAATTTCTTGAATGAGAGCTGTGATCTCATTGACATGGAGAATTCCTGGAGAGAATGAGTATCTGCAGCTATTCTGCTACTTATTATCTTTTTTTTTTTTTTGCATTTTTGGAGAGCAATTGGGGTTAAGTAATTTGCCCAAGGTCACACGGCTAGGTTTTTTGTTTGTGTGTGCATTAAGTATCTGAGGCCAGATCCAAACTCAGGTCCTTCTGACTCCAGGGCCGATGCTCTACTCACTGCGCCACCTAGCCGCCCCAACTACTTATTATCTTAAAGAGTCAACAGTGGACACTGAAAGGGAAGGGAAGGAGAAGGGAATACACATTTAAATAGCACCTACTCCATTCTAGGCTTAGTTTTCTACAAATATTATCTCATTTGATTCTACAAAGACCCCGGGATGTAGTATATTATCCCATTTCACAGTCAAAGAAACTAAGGCAAACCAGAGGTTAAATGACTTGCCCAATTAAATGACGCACACAGATAGGGTCTGAGGCTAGATTTGAACTTAGGTCTTTTTTACTCTAGGTCTAGTACTTTATTTTACTGCTCCACCTAACTGCCACTGACTTGTCTAAGGTAACACAGTCATCATGTCAACAGTGGTACTTTGAACCCGACTTGTTTTCTATCTACTATATCTACTATATACTACTATTTCTATCTACTATATTATACTGTCTTTTAACCACTACCACCATAATAGCAAAAACGACACTTACTCATCTCCATCTCCTCCATCATTTATGTTGTGAAAGAGGACTATAGCTAAGTAAAAGAACTACCAGCCAGAATGATAAACAAAGGGAATTCAGTATGCACTGAGTTTATGATGGCAACCTTAAGGAACCAGGAAGCAACAGTCAATCAAGCTTTGGTAATAAAACTGATTGGGTTAGCACCCTGGCCAGTGTGATATCTCCGTGAATCTAAAAAGTAGATGGAATTTTGTATGATTATAGGTTGAATGTCAGGATGCTCTGATTGACATAGAGAGCAATGAAGAGATGGAATTCCTTTATGTTCAGATTATGCAAGAAAAAGAAATATATCATAACAAATATGAAAAACCCACCTCCTAGAAATGCTTCAGATTAGATAATGCTGACTGCTAAAGTAGGCAAACAACAAGTATTTATGACTTTAAGATGGGAATAATTTTATTTGTCACTACTACCTCCTAACAAAATGGAAAATATATTTTATCACTTGTAGGCAAGAATTTCATAGTGATTTTTTATTCAATAAGACCCTTAACACCAAATTATATAATAATACAATACAGGTCAACTATAGGAGAGAAATTTATTACTAAACTCTGATTAGATAAAATAAGAGTGCAAATTTTAGAATTACCAAAATTTTAGAACAGAAAAGTTGGAGAATCTGAAGGCATTGCAAATATACATGTAATAAAAAAATTCAGAAGCTTTACCTAATTATGAAATGGATGGCAAATATAATACTGATGTCTTGATTTTTGAAAAAGAGATAGGCATACTCAGAATGGAATTTTGCAAAGTCCCCTTTGAGTTAGATGGCACGAATCCAACTTATAGAGCAACTACACACACACACACACACACACACACACACACACACACACACACATACACACACACACCCCAGAATAATTTTTGAAATTTGCTATAAGGATCACAAACAAAAATATTTGACAAAGAACATAAAAACATTTTACAGTTTGCAGACAACAGTATATTCTGTTGCCATTGCCTTGGTAAGGATACTAAGAGGAAAATGGATCTATCTATGAATTCTAAGACTGGGTAGCTGATGACACTGTAGCAGCGGTGACTTGAGAAATTGAAGACCTACAGACACCCATTGGATGATCATATCAATATCTAATTGATAGATAGAAAACTTAAATAACACATCACCCAATTAAATGCAATATAAAAGAAACATGTGGAATCCAAAAAATAAAAGCATATCAGAAATTTTAATCTCCTTAATCAATGATCAAAAGTGAAATTCAAAAGTTTAAAGTGATACGAAGCATCAAAGCAGTGCACAGAACAAAATAATTCTACAGCTATTAAAACAAAACAAAACTATTCCATAGATAGAAATTTGTGAAACAGAGATACAAAGAAATATAGAGACTTTCCAAAGAAGGAAGATATGAACACTTTCTTATAATCTACATGATCAAAATAAGTCTAATACAATGAAAATACAAATTGGATTTGTGTTTGTGAAATAGAAAGCTTGTATACTATTAATACAATAAATGATAGAATAGTTATTTCAAGGTAGGGCACTAAAATCCTAGCTTCTCAGCAAAACTGGAGTATAGCAGGTCTGGATAAGATCTATAATTATTAGCTTAAATGCTTTACAATTATGTGTGAAATACTAGCAAAACACTTGAGCAGCTTCATCTCTGATGCAAGTCTGATTCCATTTTTCTTACATTGCATATTTATTACAAAAAGAGGAAAACATTAAATATAGGTAAATACATTTATATAGTTTATCTAAAATATTCATAGCTTGTATTGCTCAATATGTGCATATATGTATATGAATATGTCTATATAATAACAATATATTGGATGAGGAGCAAAAAGGGTGTGACAAATTGTTAGTCCCAGGGGGAAGGTGGGGTAAAGAAAGTCTCATTATCACTTTGACTCAGATCTATACTCATTGCTTAGTCACATATTGCAAATAGATCCAAGGAAAGCAACAAAAGTATTTAACCTAGTATTTGGTGTCTGCATGGAAATTGTTCACTGTTTACAAGACTTCCAATACAATAATGTCAAGAAAAATGTATGTAAAGCACAACATCTTCCCTGTAGACAGTTTTAGCATGTTTATGGCTCTGCCTAGTCTTAACTCATTAATCCTCACTCCTGAATAGGACTGAGGAGAACTTTCTGGTCAAAGAGGAAATTGTACCAAATATCAATATACCTGGATGATATCAAGTTATATGAACTCCATTGAAAAGCACACTAACCTTCTACTTCATCTTATAGATGCCTCCTATTTTGATAACAGCATGTTCTTTGGACTCCTTTAGCTTAAGTTTCTTTATGTTTCTTTAAGTTTCCATGATTTTTATGTTTCTTTAAGTTTCCAAGGAGGAACAGAGATTTAATCCTGCTTCAAATCTGAATCTGGAGCTCAAATTGATCAAATGTGTGAAGGCAATGCTTACAAATGCCTTACTCATCTGTAGACAGACACTCAGGCATTAGGTTGTCAAGGAAAAATTTGAAGCTGTTTATGTTAAAAGATTGATTGGCATCCTGTAGTAAAAAATTAAAGGGAAGGACATATTCTGAAAAATTCACATCTATGCAAAAGTAGTCTTAACATATGCTTTTGATGCAGTACAGTTGTTAACAATGGATTTAGAAAATATCCAAACAAAAACTTATGTAATGTTAGTGAAACACAAACTCACCACCTGAAGGCAATTTTAGAAAGATGAATAATACCTCATCAAAAAGGAGGAATAGGATTAAGAGATGTTTTCAGACATGAAATGCAAAATGGATAATTTTGATTACATTAAATTAAAAAGTTTTTGCACAAACAAAGCCAATGCAACCCAGATTAGGAGGGAAGCAGATAATTGGGAAAGAATTTTTACAACTACTATCTCTGATAAAGTTCTCATTTCTAAAGCATATAGAGAACTGAGTTAAATTCATAAGAATACAAGTCATTCTGCAATTGATAAATGGTCAAAGGATATGAACAGTCTGTTTTCAGATGAAGAAATTAAAGCTATCTATAGTCATGTGAAAGAAATGCTCTAAATCACCATTGATTAGAGAAGTGCAAATCAAAACAACTCTTAAGTACTGCATCATACCTATCAGCTTAGCTAACATGACAAAACAGGAAAATTATAAATGCTGGAGAAGATGTGGGAAAATTGGATTGTTGGTGAAATTGTCACCTAATCTAACCATTCTGGAGAGCAATTTAGAACTATGCCCAAATAGCTATAAAACTGTGCATACCCTTTGACCCAGCAATACCACTTCTAGGGATGTACAAAAATATTTATAGCTGCTCTTTTTGTGGTGACCAAGAACTGGAAATTGAGGGAATGCCCATCAATTGAGGAATGACTGATAAAGTTGTGATATATGAATGTAATGGAACAGTATTGTGCCATAAGAAATGATGAGTGAGTGGACTTCAGGAAAACCTGGAAAGATTTATATGAACTGATGCTGAGTGAAGTGAGCAGAACCAAGAGAACATTGTACACAGTAAAAACCAGATTATGCTATGATTGACTTTGATAGACTTAGTTCTTTTCAGCAATGTAAGGACCTAATACAACTCCAAAAGACTCATGATGGAAAATGCCATCCTCATGCAGAGAAATTATTATGGAGTCTGAATGCAGATCAGAGCATACTATTTGTAATTTTTCTATGCTACATGAACAATGTGAAAATAAGTTTAATAAGAAGGTATATGCAGAGACTCTATCAGCTTGCACATAGTCTTGGGGAGGTAGGAAGGACAGATATGGAAAAAATTTAAAACTTATGGAAGTGAATGTTAAAAACTAAAAAGAAATTTTTAAAAAAGAGAGATTCTCAGAGCAGACAGGAAACAGGTTAAATTTTACCAAACTTTTGGAACAATCAGTCTTTATTCACAAAATATTAGTAAAAACTATTGATAATTATAAACCACTAGATTTGTAGAGCATAACTAAAGGTGGTTTTTAATCTAGATGGAACCTATGAAAAGTCTAGGATCCAAAAGCAGAGTCAAAAAGTTGGTTATATCTACATCACCTCAAACAAGAATATGTGAAATAAAAGTGTTAGAAAAATGACTGAACTTGTTTATAGAAATAAAGAGAAATTTCAATTTAGGATCAGACCACTGCCACCAGAAATTACAAAAAAAAAATTATCTGTAAGTAGTATGGATTTATTGATCAATGAAGATTATGGAATGAAGTAGAAACCAACTTGTGTCATGTTGCTGTAAGATTAAAAAAAAAAAAAGGCAATTTACCGGATACCTAAAAAGACACAATCAGATGACTGAAATTAAATATGGAAATTCTTTATATTTTATAAATAGGTAATAATTCTCTGCACTACAAATATAAATTTCAAATACCCTTGAAAATTCAGCAAATGATCTGCATTAGAAACAGAGAATCATCACAGACACAACCGTTGCCCCAAATATTGCAGGAAAAACATTGATGCATAAAATTTAGAACAACGTTGTAAATAGATGCTACCATGACAAATACTCATAATCTCCAAACTTTGTCAAATGAAAAGCATTCAAAATATAGAGACAGAGCAAATGCAATTTAAAATCATGTGGTAATAAAACAAGATCCATGTCATTCCTGTCATCCTATCTACTACAGGAGTTATCCTGATGACACTCTTAGTAAGTCTAGAGAAGATGATTTAAATCCCCACATTTTCATTTAAGCACAAAAAAGCAGTCTTTCTATCCACCTTTGTAATAGTCTGTATAATGCTAAATATCAAATTTATCAAATGAGATGATAATTGTAAAGCACTTAGCACAGTGCCTGGTACATAGCAACTGTTATATAAATGCAAGTTATTATTTTTATCTGTTAAGTATAAAATAATAACAGGAGGATAGTGGACCAATTCAATCTGAAGCTCATCAAGGAAGATAAGGAGATAGTAGTGAGAATATCAACAACAATAGATGAGCCATCTTGATTTTATAGTTCATTTCATTCTGATTAATATATTTACACCTTCAATTAGTTTATTTTGAAATGGTAAATGTTAATATATGTATATATACACATATGGCTTTAACTGTAGAACTACCCTTCCCTGGATCTAAGTTTGCATTTTTGTTAAATAGGAACAACAATCCCTGGATCACCTACCTCATGACCCAGAGGGTTCCTTTGAGGATGCAGTGAAATAATGGGTGATACATTGCTTTCAATTTGAGTAAAGTCATTAAGAATTGATTAAGCACCTATGTGCTATGTGAGTAGGAGAGTGATATGTTCAGACTTGTTTGCAGTACAATGTTGCGTCCTTATAGGGAGCCATTACTATAGAAAGCATGCAGATTTTCCCAGGAAATGTTTCTGTTTCTTATTACAGTGGATCCTCAATGATGGCAACCATCGCAAAGATATACAGTCTCAGATCTTATTCTCTCAATAACAAAATTTCAGAAGTGTAGAGAATCAAGAGCATAGATTTAAAGTTAGAAGAGACCTGAGAACCTGTATAGTCTAACATCTTTGTTTTAAAGATGAGAAGTGGAATCCTATGACTTGCTCAAGGTCACACAGGAGGGAAGTAGCAAGGCCACAATACAAACATAAGTCCTGTGACTCCAAATCCAGTATTCTTTTCACTGTACCATGCTCAAACTCAAGGGTCATCTAGCCTAACTCTTAGTTGAGGAGAAATTCTCCATACAGTGTTTCGGATCTGATCATTCAACTTCCATTTAAAGACCTCCAGTGATGAGTAACTATTGATTGGGTCAAGGGGTAGAGACAATTTATTAAATTTTCTTTCATTGCCAGTTGGACCAAGTCACACATCCACCAACACTGTACTAGTGTACCTTGACTTCCCATAAACCCTCTACTATTGGCTGTTTATTTTTTAAATCATCTTTGTCAATCTAATGTGTATACAAACAGTATACACAATGACTACAACAATGGAAGTAGAACAAAACAGTGAAGAAATGAAAAAACATGCCTCCCTACTTTGTTTGCAAAAGTGGTAGACTATGGGTGTAGGACTTGATTGATGTCACTTTTGCTGAAGCCCTTTTTCCTTTTTATTCTTTGTTGTACAGGGTGGCTTGCTATATAGGAGAAAAGGCAAAGATGTATATGGAAATGAAGGTCATGTTAAAATAAAAGCATCGATTAAATTATTTTCTTTAAGTCAAAAGATGTAAAGCGAAACTAGTTATTTTAATGCATATTTCTCCTAGACTTGGAGCATTGTTTCAGGTGGCTGTTGATAGTTTACATTGCTTTTTCTGAGAACTGTTAATATTTTTGCCCCCTTATCTGTTGGAAAATGTGTTATATTTTTTTTAACATATAGTTGGGTCAATTCTTGGTCAATTCCCTTTCCTCCTCTCCCCTCCCCTTCCTTCCCTTCCCTTCTTTCTCTTCCTTGGTCCACATAGGGTATAATACCCTTATCTGGAGGTGCTCTGCACAAAGGAATGTAGATTTTGATGACTGATGACTAATCCCCACCTGGTCCTTAAGTTTGGGCCCTTGTGGTTCAGAGTCAATGTAATTAGCAACTGTTTCTGTTTTGGGCCAGAAACCCTGAGGGTCATTCCTTCTCAGACTGATTTCTTTTTTAACTAGGTTAAAGAGGCCATTCTTTGCTGCATTTCTTACCTAGCCTTAATCACTGAATGGCCTTTGCTTCAGTCAAACTGAGACCTGGGAAAGACCTTAGCTTAAAAAGGCCAAGGTCTCCCACTGCATCCCAAGACATATTCAGTCATTGTGATCTATATCTTTTAACTGGCCCAGATGACTTCAGAGATAAGAGTGAGGCCGGTGCCTTTGCACAGCCCTCCCTCACTTAAATCCAATCCACTTGCAAGTCATGGCATCATCTTCTTGATGCTATGGTCCTCTTGGAGAATGAAGGACAAACAACAACAACAACAACAACAACAACAACAACAACAACAACGGGGTTAGACTAGATGTCTTCTGAAATCTCTTTGAACTGTTTAAAAAGCCACTATCAAGTTAACAAGGTCATTCCCTCAGAAGGTGAGGCAGTATGATGAAGTGAGAAGACCACTAGTTTTGGATGTCAGAGCACCTGGGCTCAAATCATTGCTTTGCCAATTACCTTGGACAAATCAATTCACTTTTCTGGGGCTCATTTTCTTCACTTGTCAAATGAATGGGTTGGATTAGATGACCTCTAAGGCTTCTTGAAGCTCTAAATTCTATAATCCTATGACCTACTTCTAGAACTGTATCATCACATGAGAAGACTCTACATTCTCACCAACTGCCAAAGGGACCAATGTTCTAAATACCAGAAGTCCCTTGGCTTCAAAAATCATGTGAGATAACTTTCCATTTTTTTCATCTATATCTATTACAATATGAAATCCTTGAAGGCAGGGACCATGATCTTGTCTTCCTTTGCATCCTCTTTGCTTAGCAAAGTGCCTGCCACATGCTAGGTACTTGATCAGTATTTGTTGATTGCTAATTAACTGTGTCCTCAGCTTGGGTAAAGAATCCTAGAAGCCAAGACCACAGGCGATAGAGAAGAGGAGAAGGGGTAAATGGTCCAGTAAAATGCCAGTAGTTTTCCTGCAAGGGATTATAGCTAATTCAAAGCTGGCATTGCTTACAATCATTGGTAATTCAAGTCTCAGCTATGGCTTAGGCTTCTTTTCCAAATACTATCTAATTCTACAGTTCCTGGGGTGGGGGTGGGGCAAGGAAACCATGTCCAGGGGGACATGGATTTAATTTTCTCTCTTTTTCTCTCTCTTTCTCCTTTTCTTTCTTCTGTTCTCTTTCTTCCCCCCCCTCCTTTTTTCTCACGTTGTTTTTAATGAAAACATAGATAATCTCATTCCATCAGCTGAAACTCAAAAACTCTGTTGAGTATGGTAATAAAATAAAACCCTCAGTGCCATACTTACAGAGGGCATTGGAAGAGACGTGTCATTATAAGGAAGCAAGTCTGGTTTGGCTCAGAGCCTTCCCTTTGTCTCCATAGCCGTTTTGCTGTAAATTTAGAACAGAAATACACTTTCTGGAATCAAAATGGAGCTTTGGTGGCTGCAAGTGCCTGTTTGCTGCCTCACAATTTTAGCATTAGATGATGGACTTTTTTAGTAGACATTGGATGGCAAAGAGTAGAGGCCCGTAATTTAAAACATTCCACTCCACCACACTCCAAGAAAAACATGGACCGGTGAACAAAACCAGCACTATCGTAATAAGAAAACAACTAGGTGCATTTTTTCCAAAACCGAAAAACCAGGAATCTAAATGTATGAGTTACTGGCTAAAAATTCCATTTTCATGTCTCACTTTCAATGTGAACTGAAAAAACACCCTAGACCCAATAAACATGTTTTTTTTTTTTGGTGTTTTTTTTTTTTAATGCCCAAGTTCAAGTGTACAGGCATCAGGCTCCCCTCTTTTATAGGTTCAAATCCATCTTTAGTTGCCAGAAATTCTGCTTTAAAGGGTTCTTATTTTCCAAAGGCTTGCCTGCCTGCTTGGCAGGCCCTGACTGCTTTTACTGCACCATTGGACGAGGCAATCTCTAAGCTCTCTTCCAGTGTTAAACTCTATGAACCTATGATATCCCCGAAGGCATGGGAGGGCCCCTACTGGCTCTGGTTTGGCCACATCATGAAGGATTTTATGTTTGCCTCAAAAGTAGGACAGACCTGTTCAAATTTTTGAAGTTTTCTAGGGGGAAATGATGGGGCATCTCCATGGTATTTGGGGACAGGGAGAAGAGGCCTGGGTAAAGAAGACATTCAAAGATATAGCAAATGTCTTACTCTCTTTGTATATCTAGAGGAAGCCATGTGGGTCCTTATGACTCCAGGGCCAGTGCTCTATTCACTGCGACACCCAGTGGCTCCAAACTAGTTTTGTTAATTGTTCTTTTTTTTTTTTTTTGGAGAGCAATTGGGGTTAAGTATCTTGCCCAAGGTCACATGGCTAGTTTTTGTGTTAGGTGTCTGAGGCGGGATTAGAACTCAGGTCCTCCTGACTCCAGGGCCAGTTCTCTATTCACTGTGCCACCTAGCTGCCCCAGGAAAGCCATGTGGTATAGTTGAATGAACATTGGATATCAGGATAAAAGACCTTGTGACTTGTGTGACACTTTGGATAAATCTCATAACCAATCCAAGTCTCCAAGTCCTCCATTTGTAAAATAAAGCTATTAGATTACTAATAATAAAGCTTTGGACCAGTCCTAGGATTTCATTGGTATATGTTATTCCTGGATGAAGGGATATGTCCTCTCCCTAACAATGTAAGTCTAAGTTTTCTCAGAACTTAGGGAATTGTCTGGGGGATGGGGGTGGGGAGAGGGCTGCACTTTGCTCAGGATCACATATCTACTATGTGCCAGAGGCAGGATATAGAATTAGGTCTTCCTGGCTCTGCTGCTACCTCTCTGTACACTTTTCCAGGCTGCTTATCTTTAATGATAATGATAGTCATAGCCAACATTTTAGGCATCAAGGCAGCTAATATTAACTTTGAAGTCACTAGGTAGCAGTGAATAGATTGCCAGGCCTGGAGTGTGGAAGACTCATCTTCTTGAGTTCAAATTTGGCCTCAGACACTCACTAGCTGTGTGACCCTGGGTAAGTCACTTAATGCTGTTTGCCTCAGTTTCCTCATCTGTAAAATGAACTGGAAAAGGATATGGCAAACCACTCCAGTGTCATTGTCAAGAAAACCCCAAATGTAATCACAAAGATTTGAACACAATTGAAAAATGACTGAACAAACATTTATATGTTGCTTAAAGTTTTCCAAAGTGCTTTATGTATGGATTACCCCATTTGATCCCCCACAGTAGCCCATTGTCTTAGATGTTATTATTTTCCCCATTTTAGAATGGCACAAACTGAAGCTCAGGGAGATTAGATGATTTGCCCAGACTCACACACCTGGTAGTATCTGAGTCTGGATCTGAATTCAGATCTTCCTGAATCCATTTTCTGCCATTTAATTGCCCCAATGGCCCTAATGTCCCTTTTAGCTAGAAATCGGACCCCCTTCAATTACATGGGATATTTGAACTAAAAAAAAAAAATCTTCCAAGTTTGTCCCTTATTATGCCACTCTCCCTGTCTGTTATAACAAGATCCACTGAGTCAGATATTTGTCTAGAAGATTCAGAGGACTATATTCATTATTGCTGAAAGGACCCTTAGAGATCAATTTATCTGACCCACTCATTTTTACAGTTGAGGAAACTGAGGTTCAGAGAGGGGCCTCACCCAAGGTGACACAGCTCAGAAGTCACTGATCTTGGATTCCATTTTAGATCTTCTCATTCTATATTCAAGATTGTCCATTCCTACAGGTAAGAGGCGCCAGAGGGTAGAGGCTCAAAAGGAGCCTCTTTCAGTTCTGTGGGGCTTGAACAGAACTCTCCTCCTCTCTGTACATCAACTTCCCCATCTGTAATATAAAAAAGATTGGACTAGATAGAATAAGGGTTTTTAAACCTCTCTGTATGTCATGGATCCCTTTTCAGGGTCATGATTTTAAATTCATAAAATAAAATGCATAGGATTATGAAAGAAACCAATTACATCAAAATGTAGCTGGTTCTCTCTCTCTCTCTCTATATATGTATATATATATACACACACATATATACATATTTATACATGTACATACATACATATATATGTGTGTGTATACATACACACATAATTTTAAAGTTCATGAACCATGGGTTAAAAACCCTTGGACTAGATGCTCTCTAGTTAAGGTGTAGTGTTTTGATGTTTTTTACCTAGTATCCTGAGGTATACTCTCCATCAATCAAAGCAGCCTTCTGTCTGCTCTCAAACTTGGAGCACTTCATCACAGGCACACTCTTCTAAGTAAGGAAGCCTTTTCACTCTTCATGGTTGTTCTTTGTGCCTAGAAAAGAAGTCTCATGTGATGGACAGATGGGAGCAACTTATGTCTCAAGACTGTAGGCAAGGTGGTCAACCATAGAGAAAAAATTCTTTACTGGATGATACAGATTAAAAGGGGTAGGTATCAAGACTTTGATTAATTAATTTTTTTAGAGTGACTCAAAATCCAGAGCTTGTTGCTAGTCACATCTATACAGTAAAAGCAAGAATTTGGAATGGAAGACTGAGGTGTACTGTTTTGATCTGTTTCTACCTGGGATTTGATTCTTGTCATTTCCTCTTTCTTTCCTTAATTTAATTAGGGGAAAATAAATCATGGTCTAATGGAAAAACTGAGGTTCCTTGGAAACTGTTGCCTAATAAAGGATTTTTCTTTGTTTGTTTTCTCTTGCTCCTAGAATCCAGAGGATCTCCTTAGGAGAATTAAGGAATTAGACAGACTTTCTAATCCTCACTTTAGAAGTTGAACAGAGAATTTGAGGAAGATAGAGAGGTTTGGGAACAGACTAATTTCCTCTAGACTCTGTGGATCTGGCTACTTTTTCTAGATTCCAAAATAGTGTGGTCTCTAAAGGTGAAGATTCCCCATTTGGAGAGAAAAAACCCACCCATATCCAAAGCTCTGAAAACCAATAAATCTCATTATAGGGAGAAAAGCCAATACAGGTTTTTCCTGTAGTCTGATATTGAGTATGGGAAGCTTAATTAAGCCTTTGCTCCCGAAGATAAAAGAAGGTTGGTTCTCTAATCAGAAAGAGGAAGCATCTTACTAGGACGATGCCAGTGGAAGTCAGAATCTATTATTGTAGTGAAGTTCTACTACCACACCCCCAGGAGAACAGTGCCTAGCAATGACCAGGAGACCCTTAGAAACTACACAATATGCAAGGCTAGTGGGGAGCAGACCCAACTAGGCAAGCCCTATGGACATAATCCGAAGACACTGAAGGTCTCAAGGATCAGAAGTGTGACTTGCCTTTACTTATGTCCTGGTCAAAGTTCCCCTACGTGTGTGTCCCTTCAAATACATACCTTGTGAAATGTCCTATTGATATTTTTATTACTTGGCTATTTCATTCAATGCTTTGTTTTGCACTCATTGATTTTTGAGAAATGGAGTGATATGATTAGGAATATGGGTTTGGTACCCCTGTCAAATGGTAAGAAAGGGGAAAGAAAAGAATCCTAGAGATAACTTAAAAGGTTACAGAAATACATGAGGGGGCCATCTTCTAGAGAAAGGGAATTTCTTTATACTTTGCCCCTCCATATCCACATTTACCAGATTTTGAGAGCTGTAATAAAATTCTAGCTATTTCACTTTTGCTAGTCTGCTAGGTTGTCCAATAAGACAGAGAACAGGATTTTTTTTTCTTTACAAAGGATGACATTTTGTTGCTGGTTTGGCAAGTTGACAACCAAAGTCTTTGTTTTGGGGTTTGAAATTGCTTCAAATGCAAGGTAGGGAAACTCTGGGGTAGACGGTCTCTTGTTTGTCTTTGTCTTCAAAGTGGACCAATGATATCATGGGGTGATGTCTTCACTCATACATGAACTGAATTTAGGGGAGGTAGAGTAGCACAAAGTTGTTAGCCTCATTCTCTTCTCCACAGTCTTCAAAGTCCAGTGGCAAGAGAAAAGTCAGGATGACTGCTGTTGGCCCAGGATGTACTGGATGCCTTTGGTATCTTCCATGTCTGACCAAGCTTTTAGCACTCCAAAACACCTGTTTCAGCCACCTTCATGGCCATTACAAGAATTCATTCTCATCGACCCATTCCACCAGGTGTCTTCACATGTTTGGGGTAGATATCCCCCATAACTAACCAATGTGTCTGAGGCCCATTGGTTACCCTCAACCTGGGTTAGTTGGTCTACTGAGGTGATTTATCAGGGTGTTTCTACTATGTATGCTACAACTTCTTAGAGCCACAAGTGAGAGTTGGGTGGCAGGTGGATACCAAAGGTAGAGTCCTGAAAAGGACTGGGCAAGCCTTCAGACCAGAGGTGCTAGTCCTTCTTGAATACCCTATAGTGGAAGGTACTGCTCAAAAAACAGGGGAAGGCCTTATTTTGTACAAACCCACAATTTCAATCACTAAGTCTGAATTACACAACAATGAAAACTCCTACAATAGTTCTATTTAGAAATCAAAAAAATGGTTGATATCTATGATGACATACTTGGTGGTCAAAAGATTTAGAAACGGAGGGAACCTAAGAGACTGTTTCCTCTGACCCCCTCACTTTATAGGTGTGAAACTGAAGCCTAGAGAGAAGAATTAATTTGTGAAGATCAGAGTAGAGTAGCAAGTGGGAAATCCAGGATTCAAACTCAATCTTCTGACTCCAGATAAGGATTCTTTCCATCTTGTTGTGTGGCCACATTTGCTCAAGCAGAGAAATTATCAAGGAGATAGCAGAAGTCCTTGATATCCTGGGTGGGAAGTTGGGTTCTATTATCTCTAAGGTCCATTCTAATTCTGACCACTCCAGTGTTCTACTATAGTACCCTTTCCTTGGAAAGTGGCCAGGAGGTAGCTGGTAGAGTCACTGAGGATGGAGCTTAAATTCTAGTCTGTTAATTTGCTTATGATGTTAAATCCAGTGGGATCAATAGCATTCAAGGAAGCCTTGGTTTAAGTGGGCCACTGGGCAGACTTGGTCTGGTATACATTCAACTTCATCCTAGGGATTTCCTCCTAAATTTCTGGCATAGCAGATCACGAGCCATTGGTGATGGCGATTGTTCTCTCTGTCTCTCTGTCACTCTCTGTCTGTTTCTTTGTCTCTTTGTCTCTCTATGTCTTTCTGTCTCTCCTCTCTCTGTCTCTCTGTCTCTCTGTCTCTGTCTCTCTGTCTCTGTCTCTGTCTCTCTGTCTCTCTGTCTCTCTGTCTCTCTGTCTCTCTGTCTCTCTCTCTGTCTCTCTCTCTGTCTCTCTCTCTCTCTCTCTCTCTCTCTCTCTCTCTCTCTGTCTCTCTCTCTCTCTCTCAGCACATCTCTGTTCTTGTCCCAGTGCTGGCTCCAATTCTTGGTTGAATCTCTCTTTTTAATTTTCTCTATTAAAATCCATAAGACAGAACAAAGTCACATGCAGGTCCTGTGGTAGTCTTTCTTTACTTTACTAACCCTTGAAAACAATGAAATTCTGAATGGACACTTGTTTCTATTATATTTAGCTGCATTAAATTGCTCAGATGTATTTACTGAGGTTTTCCTTGTCTCCTGTGTTTGCATGTCAAAGTCTCTAACCAGCTCTTACCTTTTCATCAGAAATGTTTAAAAGTACTCTATTTTATTAAAGGTTCATTAAAGACAGATAGGTGGTATAGTTGATAGAGTGCTGAGCCTAGAGTCAGGAAGACCTGAGTTCAGATTTAGCCTCAGATACTTACTATTTTATTTGCCTCAATTTTAAAGGAATCTATTATTTGGGTCATGCCTTCCACCTTCTGTTCTAAGCTCTTTGTTCATCTTCCATTTTTTTCCCCAAGATCTCCAATTTCAGCTTTTATCTCTGCATTTCTTCCTGGTATAATTTCTGGTATCCTAATATTCAAGCCATGTTTTTTTCCCTGAGGCTCTGCTCATACTTATTGCAGAGTTTCTCTATTCTTTTGGGTTTACTATTTGGTCTTCTTTTAACCCATAGTATTTCTTCATCATATTGACAGGTTTGAGAAAAAATTTCTTTATATTTATACATATTTATAAATTTACATATCATACAAATATATTTATATTTATTTAAATATATTTATTCATATAGCTAGTCTTAGTCTGGATTGGAACTTTGCACCAAGGCTTTGTGACAAGAACCCAACTTCCTCTCACACTCTTTGATTAGATGGCTATGCCCTGGCCTTGTCTCCCTGTGGTCTGGAGCTGCTGCAGGTCATTACTCACCAGATTTCCTGGTGGGGTGGAAGCTTCCTAGCCCCTCTCCTTACCTGCTTCCTTAACCTTGGCCTGGGTTTTGGATGTAGGCAGGGAACTGAGACCACACCTCACCATCTCCATCAGTCTCTGGCTTCTTCTGTCTCCTCTCCCTGTACAATTGCTAACTGGATGTTGGCTTTGGCCAATGTACTGTGCTTTCCTGACAAGTCCAACCAAGATATCATCATCATCATCATCATCATCATCATCATCATCATCATTTCTAGCATTTATATAGGACCTACTGTGTGTCAGGCACTGTGCCAAACACTTTAAAATGTTCTTGCATTTGATGCTCACAACAACTTTAGGAGGTAGGTGCTCTTATTATCCATGTTTTACTGAAGCAAACTGAGGTTAAGTGACTTGCCCAGGGTCACACAGCTAATAAGTGTCTGAGGGCAGATTTGAACTCAGTTCTTTCTGATTTCAGGTCCAGCATTCTCTCTACTGCCCCACATATTGGAGCTTGATCTGGCTTTAGATTTCCTGGAGTACTTCAAGGCAAATGCACACTGCCTGAGTATATCTTCCCTAGCTCTGTTTTCTTGTACATGATCTATTGAGAACTAGCTTCATCCCTTACTTTAACTTTGTGCGTGTCTTCTTGGCTTCAGGCCCCTTGGCACACTCATGCCCAGAGCACCAGCGGGCTTCGGGCCATCTTCTTGTGCAATCCTGGGCTGACTGAGGGAGCTCAGCAGTGTTTTCCTTTGGTTTTACTGATCATTGCTTCATCTGGGGCCTTTTAAAAATCTTTACTGGGAAGTTCCTTAGGTGAGAGGAACGAAGTCATAACTTTTTTTGTCGCCATCTTTGCTGGATGTCCAAGTCACTTGATTTCTTTAACCCTCAGTTTTATTATCTAGAAAATGGGAATAGGGGCTTGTTGTAGTCCTTAAAAGAACCATAAAGCATTTTCAACTTTCAAAAATTATGTAAAATTATATAAATATAACTTTTTTTGGAATTACCTCTGAGCCTAGCCTTGCATTGCATACTGTAGGTAATAAAAGCTGTCCCAAAAATCTTACTGTGGTTTTAAGCTTTTATATCTTAAAATTTAGGGCATCTCAGTGACACATTGGATAGAGCACTGGTCTGAAAGCCAGGAAGATTCATCTTTCTGAGTTCAAATCTAGTCTCAGATACTTACTAGTTGTGTGGCCCTGGGCAAGTCACATAACCCTGTTTGCCTCAGCTTCCTCATCTGTAAAATGATCTGGAGAAGGAAATGGCAAACCACTCCAGTATCTCTGCCAAGAAAACTTCAAATGGGGTCACGAGTCAGACAAAACTGAAAAATGATGGAACAAGAACAGCAACCTTAAAACATATACAAATACACCTGTACAAAAACATGATCCCTGCCTTTGTGGAACTGATTGCAAGCAAATAATGTTAAGAGCTGGAAAGGATCTCATAAATCAGTCTGCTCAAACTCCTTTATTTTATAAGTGTAGAAACTGAGTGCTGCCCAACCCTGGAATGACTTAAACAGTCTAGTGGATGAGATCAAACCTAAAACAATTAAAGAGTAATATAATTTAAAGTAAATGCCAAATTGATGGTGCAAGAAATTAGCCAGTAATAACAACACCTTATTGGCTGAGGTGTATGACCTCATAGCATGACAAAGTTTATAAAGTGCTTTCTTCTCAGCAATCCTATCTAGGTGGGCAATGCAAATATTGGCTTTCCCCTTTTATAGAAAAGAAAACTGAGTTTCAGAAAGATAAAATGAGTCACCAATATCACATAGACAATAAGTGAGAAAGGAGATGTTACTATGGGGTGTAGAGGGAATTCATGGGGGGTGGGTTTGACTAGTGGGATTTGGACATTTGTAGTAATATGTTGCATAATTTCTGTTACTTCATTGCATAATTTGCTTTATTAATATTATAATTAACAATAATAACATGCTTACCAATTGATCAGGGAAAGGCTCAGCAATAATTCCAGCCCATAAACATCCCTGCCATTGTTGTCCACTAGAAGGATCTTGCTGAAATATAGCAGCAGTGCAGAACTAGAAGGGCCTCAGAGGGCAATATGTTCAACTAAGAAGGAATCCCTCTGTAATATCCCCAGCAATTAGTCCACCAGCCCCTGTACTCTGGGGATGGGAACTCAGTAGCAACCATAGAAATGTTTTCCATTTTTCATAACTTTAAATGTTAGAAATTTTTGCTTTCTATGGAGCCCAAATATTCCCCTCTTCAATGTCTAACCTTAAACCCAATTTCTGTTTTTGTGGCCAAATTAAAAAAAAATGCTATTCCTAATCATTCTTTTCTCCTGTTGGACTCTGGGGGTAGTGATGCTGCCTAATTACTCCTGACTCTATCCACCATGCTATATGCCAGAGAAGCAGAGGCCAATCTGTTTTAATAACCAAGTATAAATCTATAAATCTCCTAGCTGCATTCTGCCAACAAAGACACAGATGGAGACCTCCAGAGTCCCCAAGTATTCAAGCCACAGTCAACATGAACTGCTTTCTGGAGCTGGTGGATGAGTGTTTAGGGCACGCAATCACAGTGAGAGCTCATAGGTCCTTATCTGCTGAGGATTAGGGGGAGCCTGTGTGTAACACATGGTGACAGGCACATCAGGGCAAGCAACCTTGTTCCAATTAGGGGACTGGGAGGTCTGCTTAGAAAAAGACAAAAAGCCCAGAAAAACAGCCCTGTCTTGAGTCACTTCCTTTCTGGCTTCCTGGTCTGGGAACTCTTTGATGTTGATGGTCTCTTCTTGGTTATGGAGAAGAAAACACGGTCCCCTTGTTCTAATTATCTTGCTATGGAAGTGACGGCAAGACATCCGCTGATCATTGAATAAGGGAGTCAACAGCTATTTATTGAGCCCACAGGGTGGGGAGAAGGAACTGAGGTGCTTGAGATAATCACAGAGTCATGGAATTCCTAACTGTCACAATTGGAAAGTACCTCAGATGACTTCTGGTCCTATCAGTACCTGAATGGGTATTATTTCTGTGACCATGTTACAGTGAGTGGAGCTCACTGAATATTGCTCAGAAAAAGCTCATTTGCTATGAAGGAATTTACAAGGACTGGGTGTAGGGAGGAAGAAAGGGGAATGAGAGTGTGGGGAATCAATGAAATCCATTATGGGATATTGGGACAAATTATTTCCTCCTCCCCATGCCCCAATATCTATTATCAGCAAAAATTAGGAGGTGAGATTCCATGATTTCCAAGGTACTACCCTACTCCAAAAGTTGAAGGTTCTATGGAGTGGCAATGGGGTATAGTATACCACACACAGGATGAGGAGACTGAGAGATCCAGATTCAAGACTTGGTTCCAACATTTATAAGTTGGGTCCCCTTGGCCAATTCAGTTCAACTCTCCAAGGTTCATTTCCCTCAATTATAAAATCAGAGCAACAATGCTTACCCCTTACTTATCTGAGAGAATGAGATTTTCAAAACCTTAAGGCTGTTGTAATGCAAAGAAGACAGATAAGTGACATATGTTTACTGGGCAAAGTGGACAGAGAGCAGGGCTTGAAGCCAGGAAGATGTGTGTTCGAGTCTTAACCCTGACAAATATTGGCTTTGTGACTGAATGAGTCACTTGCCCTCTGGGTGCTTGAGGCCAGTGGTGTCAAATACAAGTAGAAAAGGAGGCCACTGAACCATACATAAAGATCCCTGCAGGCTGGGTAGAAGTTTCTAAGAATAGAAGTTCCAGAGAAGGGGAGGGAATTTTATCACTTGGGAGTTTCCTATGCTAATGACATCCCAGGTCTAGTGCTGACCCCTATACTAATCTCCAGAATCTGTTGAAAGAAAAACCCTGTTCTTTCTTTTTTTTTCTTTTTTGGTGGACAATTGGGGTTAAGTGACTTGCCAAAGGTCACACAGCTAGTTTTTGTGTTAAGTGTCTGAGACTGGATTTGAACTCAGGTCCTCCTGACGTTAGGGGCGGTGCTCTATTCACTGCTCCACCTAGCCACTCCAAAACCCTCAAGTTCTTGAGAAATTGAGATGGACCAATCAGGAAATCTGTAGGAGAGGAGTTTGAATAGTGGGTAGAAAGCAGAGAAGCTTGAAAGACAAGACAAGAAATTGTTTCAAGTGTATGGGGCTCTGTAGGCACAGGCTTAGAGGTCATACATAGAACAAAAATTCATCTACACCCAATGATCACTCCTTATTTTACAAATGGTGAAACTGAGGCTCAGAGTAGGGAAGGGAATGGGAGTGAGCAGTCCAACTTAGTCTGGAACTCTGTTTTCCTGACTTCGGTTCTAATGCTTTGTCTGCAACACTGCATTGTCCCTAAGAAGGTCTGTCTCTGAATGGGGGAGGTTATTGATAGATTGTGGGAAAGGGATAAGAGAAAAAGGGACCCAGCATGAATGGAAGCACGAAGGCCTGTAGTAAAAATGGTGATGATGGTGGTCAGTGAAGATGTTGACCTGACTGGATGAGTGTTGATAGTAGGAGCTAGAGTCCAGACAATAGATTGGGGACCAAGTGGAGATAGCAGCATATAGAGGGCTGCCTATGGGTATTTCTTTCAATTATTGCTGACTTGAAATGATCCATTTGATAAATGAGACAGACACAGGCCCTTAAGAACTTACCTGGTCTGTATTTCCATATCAACCTAATCCCAGACCCCATTAACTCATAAAATTGCTCTGAGCATCCAGGGTCGGCAAGTTTCCAAATGATTCCATTTTTTCCCCTTCTAACAAGCCATGTTCAATTTCTTAAGGTCTTTTGAAAACATTTCTATCTCCTAATTGTGGTGAGAATCATATTTCTGGGCCCTGGGTGGGTTCAGTAATGACTTTTTATGGTACATAATTGAGAACAAACTAAAGAAAACATTCTCACAACACAGAACAGAAATACACCTATAGATCTGGGCATATTTCAGATCACACATGGATTAAGGAATCTCAGGTTTAAAACTGACCACAGGGGTCATATCATCCAACACTAATACTCATTCAGCCTCTGTTTGATTGAGTCCAGTAATAAGGAGCTCACTATCTCTGATGACAGTATACCTCATTTTTTAATAGCTCTAAGTAGTAGAATGGGCCAGTATCACAGTGGATAGAATGCTGGGCCTGGTTCAGGAAGACTCATCTTTCTGAGTTCAAATCTGGTCTCAGACTTCCTAACTGTGTGATCCTGAGCAAGTCACTTAATCCTTTTTGCCTCAGTTTCCTCATCTGTAAACTGAGCAGGAGAAGGAAATGACAAAACCCTCCAGTATCTTTGCCAAGAAAACCCCAAATGGGGTCATGAAGAGTCAGACACAACTAAAACAATTAAACAGCAACAAGTATTAGAACATTTTTCCTTATGATGAGGAAATTTTGCCTCTTTGTAACTTTCCCCCATCACTTTTTGTTCTGTCATCAAGGGTCAGACTTTATTAATCTCAATTCCACAAGACTGTCCTTTGAATACCAGATGAGGGCTATCATTCCCCACCTCTTCCCCCTCCATCCCTTTTCTTCAATTAGTCTTCACATGACAGGGTCTCCAAGGTACTTCTTGTCCTGCCTCCTCTCCCCTATTTGTGTGCTAGTTTCTCCTCTCTAAAACATGGAAAGAACAGAATATTTGAGGTCAGAGGATCTGTGTTCAAGTTCCAACCATGACACTTTCTAGCTGCATGCCTTGGCAAGACCCTTGTTCTTGCACTTCAGATCCCCACTTGCATTTTGAAGCATTCAACTAGACTGGGGAGTTTTTTATCTGGGGTCCTTGAACTTTTTAAAAAATATTTTAATAACTGTATCTCAATGTCACCAGTTTCCTCTAGGTTTATTTAATGCATTTGAAAAACATTATTCTGCGAGGTGGTCCATAGAATTTATCAGACCACAAAAGGGGTATGTGACATAAAAATGGTTGAAACCCCTGGATGGTCACTCTTGGACTAAGAGATTCATTTCAAACCAGACCACTCCTTCCTCAGGGTTTCTCCATCCACTTAATGAACAATGAACAATGGTGGAGTAAGAATTCCACCTAGATAAGCTGGTCTGGGTGGGGAGAAATGTCCTTTAAAGATTGAGCTTTGAATGAAGAAATAGAAAGGGAAAAAACCTGGATCCCCCATATATAAATTGGTTATTAATAATTATTCCTCTCACTAGACTGCTGTGGTAACTTGGTTGGTCTCTCTGCCACAAATTTCTTCCCACTCTAGGTATCTTCCATTCAGCTGTCAAAATGAACTTCCTAAAACATGAGTCTGACCAATCCATCCTTCCTTATTTAATAATATTCAGGGGTTCCATGTTACCTCCAGGATCCAATATGAAATTCTCAATTTGGTTTCTAAAGCCTTTTACAACCTGGCCCTTTGCTGCCTCCCCAGTCGTTTTGTACCACGTTCCCCTCTGTATACTCTCTGGTACAGTGACATTGACTTCCTTGCTGTCACTTGAACATAACACTCCATCTGCAGACGCTGTAGATTTGCACTGGCTAGTCCTTGTGCCTAGCACTTTCTCATCTCTACCTCTTGGCTCCCCTGGCTCTTCAGGTCTCTGATAAAATCCCACCTTCTGCAAGAAGCATTTCCTTGTCCCCTTAAGACTAGTGCCTTTCTTCCATTGATTATCTCCAATTGGTCCTTTATTTACTTTGTGTGTATGGAATTGTTTGCAAATTATCTTCCCTATTAAACTGAGCTCCTTGAGAGCAGGGGCTGTTTTTGCCCTTCTTTGTATCCCTAGCACTTAGCACAGTGCCTAGCATATAGTTTGTGCTCATTCAATGCTTGCTGAGTTGGTGATGACTTGACGCTTGTCTCTGTCAATAGTTCTCTAGCATTTCTGTTTTGTTCTTGTCACATCCAAGGGCTGAACAAAAGACTGAACTCTCTTCCCAGCCTTTATTCATTATGGGACTGAAAAACCCAAGAATACCATGCTTAGCCTCAAGGTAGGTCCCTAGGGAACCTGGGCGTTCCAACCTGGCAGCCATTACTCCCCAATATTTAGAACCCTTTCTCTGGCTTTGTCTCCTGTGTCTAGGACATACTTTTTTGAATATTCTCAAAACTATCATGATTTGAGAGAGGTTCATATTGCTCCTCTGGTCAAAAATCTTCAGTAGCTCCCTATTACCAGGGAGAAATTTTCAAGCTGTTTCTCCTAGTATGCTAGGTTTTCCATCATTTGGTACTATCTTACTTTTCCAGCCTTGACTTGCACTATAACTTTTCATGAACTTTGCTTCAGCAAAGTTGAACAGTTTACTCACCTTGGAACATATTTATTTCTCCCTTGACTCCATAGTGCTGTATTTGCTCTTCACTCTCCCAGAAATCTCTATCTTCCTCTTTGTCTATTGAAATGTATCTATTCCACAAAGGATGGGCTTTGTCCAGGAACCTGAGATTTTTATTGGGTTTCCAGCCTAGGAACATCCCCTACAGTCCCCTTTAATAGACTGGGAATAGACTTCCATGCATTAGACTCATGAGAATGAATTTTGTGAGGGCTAATATCAAAATTTAGTATATTGATAGGGACTAAAGCTGTGATTTCCTTGGTATAGGTAATGCCATCAACCAAAGAAGTTTGGTGTGTTCTTTGCAACTTCTGGTCTTAGAGAATTACCTAGAATACTGAGAAATCAGGTGACATGCCTAGGCCCTCACAGTCAATATTTGTCAGAGGTGAGCCTTGAACCCAGGTATACCTAGCTGTAAGGTTAGCTTTTTATACATCACACCATGCTGCCTGTCCTAAAATTTAAAGTGTAAAAAAGATCATGAGTATTTTTTTAATGATTTGATTTTTAACAGTTTTTTTCTCTCTCTCTTTTTGGAGCATATATTTTTACTTTACTTTTTCAAGTTATATTTTAGACTCAAACACAAGAACACAAATACTGAATAGAGAAAAAATGAAAACATATTATAAACTTAAATATTGAAACATAAATACAAAGTAAGAAAGAAAAGGCATGTCATGTGCATAACAGAACATTGAAAGGATTCAACATATGTAACAATAAATTTTCATTTCAAGAAAGCCTGTATGATAAATAATACACACTGTGTTGAGAACTGTCCATCTTTTCTCTATTCTCTTGTAAGTTTTCTTTTGTTCTCTCTTGTGAACTTTCTTACTTTGTTCTTTTTTTTCCTCTCCCCCCAAGATTATGAGTATTTACAAGACCATTTTAAACTTAGGAATTTTGAGCTAAGATTGGTGAGTGTCATCTCTAGTAAAATGGTTCTTGAACTTCATTCTAATACTATAAGCATTTGCTAAATGCCTACTATTTGCTGGGAACTGGGTTATGGAGCTGGGGATCCAGAAACAAATAAAATTGAAACATTTCCTACCCTCTTTGTCCCTGTTCCATTCAGCATATTTATCAATGACTCAGGTGAAGACACATCCCCTACCTGGATGATAATCTCAGATTTATGAATGACCCAAAGCCAGAAGCAGTGAACACCTTTGCCAGTGAAGTCAGAATTCAAAAAGTTTTAAGTGGGTTGGAATAATAGGCCAAATCTAATAAAAGTCAATTTAGAGATCACGAAAGGACCATGGAAATCATAGATTTCACTATAGAGGGGATGTGACTTGCCCAAGTGTTGTCCAGACAGTAAGTGACCCAGGAGGGATTCAAACTCAGGTCCTGTAACTCCAATCAGGGATCCTTACCCTTACCTCCACTGCCTTTCTTGAGTCTTGTTAACCAGAATATGAAAACTGAACCTGTGTGGCAAGTACTTGTTTTACTTAGTAATCTAATTTTTACTTGTTTTCGTAAAGAGAAACTTATTTTTTTTTTCATGGAAAAGAGTGATTTTAGAGTTCTTAGCTTAGAGAGAACAACTCTGCCCCCACCTGGTGGCTACAAGAATATATTGCAGGGGACAGACCCTGCTGCCAGATCCCTTCCCTGGGAATCATAGAATCCCATGGAGCTTAGAAACCATTTAATACAGTTCTTCTATTTTATATCTGAGGAAATCCAGGTCTTGGAACATGAAATGACTTGCCCAAGGTCACACTGACAACTGTTATTCCCCTATACACCCTCTGTTCTAGTCAAATTAGGTAACTCCCCCATAGAAAAATATAGAGCTATCACGCCTTCCTTCCTTTTGGTCAGCTGGTGTCTCTGCCAGGACTGCCTTCACTCCCCCTATTTTCCTATTAAATTACTGCCTTTCTTTTAATGCCCAAGTCAAATGCATCATCCTTCATCATCCCAGCAAATCTTACTCCTAGACCTCACAGGGGACCTTGGTAAATAACACTCTAATGTAATTAATTTGCATGATTATAGCTTATAGTTATCTATGTTGGGGTCTTCTTCCCCTATTAGACTTTTAGCACTATGAGAACTGGGACCTAGCCTTAGCCAGACTTTATATTTCCTTCAGAATTGAACATGGCACTCTACACACTACAGACATTCAGTAAATAAATGTTTGTTGATTGATACATTGGCACAGGTAGTCACTGGCAGTGGCAGGAATGACAGACTCAGGTCTGCAGACCTCAAGTCTTAGGCTCTTTCTTTAGTAGTTCTCAGTAATGACAACAAAAAGAATCTAAACTTATTTACTTTCCACATCAGGGTAAGGAAGAAGCTACCAGCACTGCTGTCTCTCTGTGGGGTCTATGATAGGGAAAGGACTGTATGGTATAATGGAAAGAACATCCAGACATAACAGAGGATATCGGTTCAAATCATTCCCATAACACTTACAATCTATGTGACATGAAGAAAGGCATTTAACCTTCCTATGACTTAGTTGACTCATGTATAAAATAAGACAATTAAATTAAATAACCTTGGTGGTCTCTTCCTGCTCCAATTCTATGGTCTTTTGCTCCTATTTAAATCCAATACCAGGGAAAACTTACTAAAATTCAGAGCTATCTAAAAAGCAGAATGACTGGCTTTGAAAGGCGACATGTTCTTCACTGGAATTCTTTAAACAGAGAGTGGATGACTCCTTGTCAGATGCAATTTAGTGGAGATCCCTATTGGGTATGAGTTGATATCAATGTCCATTTAGGTCCTTTCTAGCTCTAAACTTCTGATATTCTTCTTCTCTGAGGCTACTTTCCATTGACTCTGTATTTTCTTGGATGTGCTAACTTATATATGTTATTTCCTCCATTAGAATGTAAGCTCCTTGAAGGCAGGAACTTTTTCTTTTTATCCTTGGCATTTAGCACATGATAAGTACTTAACAAATGCCTATTAATTGACTGATTCTGGGTGCAGGCTTTCCGTCTTTCCATTTTCTTCCTGGAAAATCAATCTCCCGTGTGATGGCTTTAGTTTAGTTATTCCATGGGATTATAGACTTGGAAGGGAACAAATATGTCTTCAATTCAACCCCACCCAAAGCATGAATTCTGCAGATCAGAACCTTGGCCAGTTTTCATTCAGTCAATTCTTGAAGACCTCCTGTGTTAAAGAGCTCACTACCATTCAGTGAAGTCCGTTTTAGTGTTGGGACCTCTTATCGGTAGTTTATCCATACACACTAAATTCAACATGCTACTTTTGAAGTTCCAGTATGTCTGTTTCCTTCTGAACTTCTGCCAATTCTCTTTATACATTTTCTTTTAAATACTTTAATGAATCTCTTTTCTTTTTGCAACATTATTCCTAGCAATTTCCTTTATAAATTTCACCCTCTATAATTGAAGAAAGAGAAAAACAAAATTATTGGTACAAAGACATATAATCAAGTAGAATAAATCCGTATATTGTCTATGCCTAAAAATGTATGTCTTATTCTGCATCTTGAATCTATAACTTCTCTGTCCTGAGGTAGCCAGCTCATTTCATCATCAATTCTCTGGAGTAATGGTTGGTCATTGCACTGATTAGAATTCTAATCAGAATTCTAATTCTTTCAAAGTAGTTTTTCTTTACAAGGTTGTTTTTATGGTATAAATTGTTCTCCTGTTTCTCTCACTTCATTCTGTATCAGTTCATAAAAGTCTCAGCTTACTCTGGAACTATCCTTTTATTATTTTAGGATGTCATGATATTCCATTGCATTCATACCATATAGTGTTTAGCCATTCCTCAATTAATGACACCTCTCCTTCCTTTTGTTTCTAGTTCTAAAACAAAGAAGCTACAATAAAGAATTTTGCATATGTGGGTCCCTTTATTTTGTTGGGATAATAGTCCCTTTAGTGGCATCACTGAGCCAAAAGATATACATAATTTAGTTACTTTTGGGGTATAGTTCCATAAAGATTTTGAGAATGGTTGTACCAATTCATAGCTCCTCTAATAGTTCGTGGGTGTGTATATTTTCCATAACGCCTCCCCAAATTATCATGTTCTTTTGCACTATCAGTGCCAATCTGATGATTATGAGGTAGAACCTCAGAGTTGCTTTAACTTATCTTTATTTAATTATTAGAGCTTTTGAATTTTTTTTTCATATGTCTATTGATAGCTTGGGCTTCTTCTCTTGAGAACCACTTGTTATATCCTTTGGCCATTTATTTACTGGGAATAGCTCTTGTTGTTATATATTTAAAGCACTTCCTTATATATCTTGTATAACAGACTTTATCTGAGGAACTTATAAAAATTTTCACCCAGTTAACCATTTCCTTTCTAGCTTCAACTGGTTGCTTTTGTTTGTGTTTTTTTTTTTAATCCATAATCAAAACCATTCATTTTATCTTCTGTAATCCTTTTTATCCCTTGTTTAGTCATGAACTCTTCCTTTATCCCTAGTTACGAATGGCATTTTCTGCTTTGATCTTCTCATTTGTTTGTGATGTGGCCTTTTATAACTAAGTCCTCTATCCATTTGAAGTTTATTATGGTACATGACATGAAATGTTGGTCTCAACCTAATTTCTGTGAGACTGCCTTCCAGCTTTCTTAGCAGTTTTTGTTGAATAGGGAGTCTTTAAGCCAGGAGCTGCCATGTTTGGATCTAGCACTGTGCTATTGTGTTTATTTGTTTCTCTGCACTGTATACCTAATTTCTTCTACTGAGTCATTTTTTCTGTTTTTTAAACTAGTATTAAGTAGGTTGATGATCACTGCTTTGCATTTTAATTTCAAATCTGGTCATACTAGGCTCTCCTTTCTCACTTAATTTCTTTTTCCTTTGAGATTCTTGACATTTGTTCCTCTGTATGAATAACAACTTTCTTTCTAGCCTATAAAGTAAATTTTTAGTAGAGTTATTGGTATAAAATTGATTTAAATAATTTGATGATATTATCATTTTGTATTGTATTTGACATAATTTAAACATGAATATTATCTATCCAATTATTTAGGTCTATATTTCTGTAGATTTTTGTGTGTGATTATATTAGTATAGTTCCTTCATGTACCTTGCTAGATAAACTCCAAAATAGTTTATTTATTTCATAATTATTTTTATAGAATTTCCTCTTTATGTTTTACTGGGGGTTTTTGGCAATAGGCAGAGATCATGCTATGAGGTTTTTTTTTTTAATCTTGCTACTTTGCTCAAGTTATTGTTACTATTATGTTTAGTTGTCTCTCTAGTCTTCTTTAAGTAGCCCATTTTATCATCTGCAAAACCTAAAAATTTTATCTCCATTGTGTTTATGCTATTTCCCTGAATTTCTGTTTTTTTTTCATTATCTTATTGTATGATGGATAGCATTTCTAGAACTATATCTAATAATAGTGTTGCGAATGGACATCCTTGCTTTACGCCTTATATTATTGGAAGGACTTCTAATTTATACCCATCATGTGTAATGCTGACTCTTGGTTGTAAATAACTATGATTTACCATGACAAGAAAAAAATCATTTATGCTTATATTTTCTAGTGTTTTCTAATAGTAATGAGTATTGTATTTTATCAAAAGCTCTTTCTGCATCTGTTGATATGATCCTATAATTTTAATAGATTTTGTTATTGGGTCTAGAGTTATCCTAATATTGAACCAAGCCTGCATTCTTACTGCAAATTTTACCTAGTCATAATGCATAATCTTTTCTCATATATTGTTGTGGCTTCTTTGCTAATAGTTTATTTCATGTAGTTATCTTGATGTTCATTTAGGCTACTGGTCAAAAATTTTCTTCCTTTGTTTCAATATAAAATATATTTAGATTCTTCCCTTTGTTTGGATATCAAGACTATATCATAGAAGGAATTTGGTAGGATCCCTACATTTCCCATTTTTGTAAATTGTTTATGTAGTATTGGATTTAATTAGTCTTTGAATATTACATTAATGCATTCATTTATTTACCCATCTTGTCTCTTTTTATTGTTGTTCCTTTAAAGAGTTCATTTGTTATTTATTCATTTTTGTCTTTTTCTGAGATTGGGTTATTTTATTCTCTGACTCTTCTTATGTTTGTTCAGTTGTTTTCAATCATGTCCAACTCTTTATCACCCCATTTGGGGTTCTTTGGCAAAGATGCCAAAGTGGTTTGCCATTGCCTTCTCCAGCTCATTTTATAGATGAGGAAACTAAACAGGGTTAAGTGACTTGCCCAGTTTCACACAGCTAGATTTGAACTCAGGAAGATGAGTCTGATCTGTGTCACTTATCTGACCTGCTAATGTTAATCAAAGTATTTTATATTTTTAGAAAATTATTCTGGGTGGCTAGGTGGTGCAGTGAATAGAGCACAGAACCTGGGGTCAGGAGGACCTGAGTTCAAATTCAGTCTCAAACACTTAATACTTACTAGCCATGTGACCTTGGGCAAGCCACTTAATCCCAATTGCCCTGCATTCCCCACTTCAAAAAGAAAAAAAAAAACCTATTCATCCTTTTTAAGTTGTTAGTTTTATTCACATGAATTTTAGCAAAATAATTTATTTTTCCTTTATTTCATCTTTGTGAATTCTTCCTTTTCATTTGCAATGCTATTTTCTTCTCACTTAACAAAAATCAGACTACCTAACAATTTATTTCTTTTATTGGTGTTAAAACAAGCTCCTTGTTTATCTAATGAATTTTTCTGTCAATTTTTAACCTCTTCTTAATTTTTCAGAATTACTATTTTGGTTTTTAATTACAGTTTTATTGTAGTTATCTAAGCTTCTCTAGGTTTTTGCTTCATTTTGTTTTTTAGTATTGTGCCCAATTCACTGATTTGGGTCCCCCCCCCCCTACTCTTTTGTTGATGAAAGCATTAGAAATATTATTTTTCCCCTAAGAACTGGTTAGGCTGCAATCCAAAACTTGTGATTTGTTGTATCATTGCTATCATTTTCTTTGATGAAATTAATTGGTATTAGGGTTGTTTAATCTACCCATTCTTTAGGAATAAGTTATTAATGCCCAATTAATTTTAATCTTTTTTAAAAAGACTTTTTATCATTTTTAACTTATTTGTATAATAAAATACATATTACATTTCTCTGCTTTACTTTATTTGTGTTGTTTTTATAACCTAATGCATGTTCTTTCTTTTTTTTTTTTTTGTTAAGTTGCTATGAATAGCTGAGAAATCTGTATTTTCATTTTTATATCCACTCAGGAATGAAGTCCTATCCTATCTAAAATTTTTCAAATTCTCTTTAGGTCCTTAACTTCTCTTGTGCTTATTTGTTTGTTAGGTTTGTCTAGTTTTGAAAGGGGGCAAATTGATGTCTCCAAATATTATAGTTTTGCTGTTTATTTCTCCTTATAAATTGATTACCTTTAAATAATCAAATTCTATGCCATTCAGTGCATATTTTCCATAGTACTTTTAGAAATAATATAGTTTTTCTATCTTTTTCCATAGTACTTTTCCATAGTACTTTTAGAAATAATATAGTTTTTCTATCTTTTTTAGTCAAATTTACTTTTATGTTGCCTTGTCTAAGACCTCAATTTCTATCCCCCTTTTTTAGTTCACCTGAAGCATACTTTGTGCTAATCTTTTAGGTTTCAAACATTCTTTTTGGTAAATGACATATTGTTGAATTCTGCTTTCAAATCCATTCTTCTGCCCTCTTTTGTTTTATGGGTGAGTTCATCCCATTCATGTTCCTTGCCCTTCTGTTCCCCTCCCTTAGCCCCCATCACAATTTCTTACCCTTTTTTTCTTCCTTTGTAAACCTCTCTTCATGGTCCACTCTCAGGAGCTGGAATTTGTTTTGTTTTTGACTAATCCCTCACTGAATCTATTCTCCCTCTTAATCTCCCCATACCCAATCCCTATTCCCTATTTTCCTGTTGAGTTTAATGTACATCTTCACCAAACTTTGCACGTGTATTAAACCCTTCTTTGTCTACTTCAGTTGAAAGCAACTTCCATCCCCCACCTCTTTCTTCAGCATCTGTATAGGCTTCTCATGCACTCTGATTAAATGAGACAGTGTTGCAACTCCTTCCTCCCCCTTTCTTTCCTAGTGTATTAATTCTCCCTCCTCTACATTTTTTTTCTTCTTTTAAGATTATCAAAATATAACAAAACCACTTCCAGACATCCAGTCTTATTTAATTCCCTTTGTGACCTTTGAAGACAGAATTTTGAAGGCACACTTGTTACTTTCACACTTTCCATTAGAGTGTAAAAACTTTATCTGTGTATAGTCCCTTCCAATTGTTCACATGTATTTCCTTTCCAGTTTCTATTCTATGGACAGTGTGGTGCAGGGGACAGAGAGCTGGACTCAGAGTCAAGAAGACCAAAATTCAAATCCTGCTCTGAAAACTCCTAGATAAATGATTCTGGGCAAGTCATTTATTTCTAAGTGCCTAACACAATGCTCTAAGATTATAAGCTTCAGAGAAGGTGCTGATTTGAATTTGTAATGAGAATTTCTTCATCTGGGAACTCTCTACATGCATGAAATCATACATTCAGACCTTAATTGTATCTCTGTGTTTTTCTTGATGCCTATGTTTGTATTTAAGCTTCCATTCAGCTCTGCTCTTTTTTATTAGGAGTTTTGAAAGTCCTTTACTTCATTAAAAGTTTATTTTCCACTATTCATTTTCCTTAGTTTTGAGGGGGTAAATTCTTCTTGTCTATACATCTTTACCTTTTGTGAATATTATATTCCAAGCTCTCCTCTCATTTAGAGTGACTGGTAGCTGCCAAATCTTGTTTGATCCTGACAGTGGTTCTTTGACACTTGAACTCTCCCTTTGTAACTACTTTAATATGTTTTTCTTTAATTTGGAAACTCTGGTTTTGGACTATTATGATCCTGGGAATTTTTGTTTTGGGATTTCAGAATATAACTGGTATATTAATTTTCCATTTTCCCTCTGGATCTAATCAATCTGGACCACTTCCATTCATAATTTGTTGAAATGTTGTAAAGATGATTTTTTTGGCTGTTATTTTCAGGTAATCTGATGATTCTTAGATGATCACTCCTTAACCTTTGTTGTCTTTGGTGGGGAATATTTTGAATCTAATGGGGATGGGATATTTTTATACAGAAAAAGATTGTGAGAAGATCTGGATAGGATCAAGGAGTGGCAAGTAGCCTGGGGTGGGACCAGGTGCCTCAGATTAATGCCAGGGATCTGGGTTGCTAAAATTTGTGTGAAAGTTCAGGAGCTTTTCCTTTTTGGGGTCCAGATCCAAAAGCCATGGTCTTTTCCTTTTAGGGGTTCAGATCCCATCCTTATCAGCATCTTCTTCCCTCTTTTTTTTTTTTTTTTGCTTTTTGGAGGGCAATTGGGATTAGGTAATTTGCCTAAGGTCAGACAGCTAGGTTTTTTTGTTTGTGTGTGTGTGTTAAGTGTCTGAGGCCGGATCTGAACTCAGTTCTTCCTGACTCCAGGGCCAGCACTCTACTCACTGCACCACCTAGCCGCCCCTTCTTCCCTCTTTTTAATCTTTTGATTTGATATTTTTCATTGTCTCATAGAATAATCGATTCACTCCACCAATTGATTGTCTGATTCATTAATACATTCATTCATTAATGCTTTAGGTTTTGTCTAGGTTGTGGTCTGATCATGCTTTACAGGTTCCAAATTTTAGGTCAGAGAAACACAGATGCAGGCTTCAGGTGTCTCTGGCTCACCCCAGGTCTGCTTGCTGAACAGCTTTTATGTATTGTGCTCCTGAATTGGGCATTCCTGTTTGGACCTCTTCCACAGTGATCACAGGTTATTGACTGCATTATATTGCAGACCTAGGCTGAAAACATGCATTTACCATAGTGTCTCCCTGGATTGCTTAATTATTACTCAGTCTGGTATTCTTTTCCCATCTTTACTGCAGTAGTTGTGTGAGTACTTAGACTGCCCTGTTCCCAATCATAATCCCCTTCTTAGTTGGAAGCTTCGTGATTTGATTCTGATTAAGATCTTCTTACAGACAACAGCTTTGGGTAGTTAGCTTGTGTTTACAGTAGGGCTTTGAAAGGCACATACCACTTTCCAATAAAGGCAGCTGAACAAGTTCTCATTCTTTGAGAAAAGACAGGAAATAAATTCTAAAATAGATGTTCTTAACCTAGGGTTTGTGAACTTCTTTCTTGAATTTTTTTGACAACTGATTTTTGATATAATCAATTTCCTTTGTAATTTATCTGTTTCATTTTATGCATTTAAATATATTATTCTGAGATATCTATAGACTTCACTAGACTGTCAAAGGGGTCTCTGATTTGAAAAAAAAAGGTTTAATAATCCCTGCTCTAAATAAATGCTTTGTTCAAAAGAATGAGTTATTGAAGTAGCATAAACATAAGAACATGTAGCAGGAGAGATGGCCAGATGAGCTACCTATTGGAACACAGGAAACTATATAAAGAAATGAATGTGGATGCATAGGGAACTCACTAAAGAGCTGAAATTTGAAAAACATGTACATTGAAACAAAGGTGGACAAGAGAAGATGAAGATAATTAATTGACATAGTTCTCTAAGACTATCAGGAATGCTCAGAACAAGTAGAAGGTATCAATCCAAACTAAGGACAACAACAAATGACTTTAATATTGATTAAGTAGGGGGGTAAGAAGAAGAAACATGCACAGATAGTAATATTTTTTGTGCAGATGGGCCAATGATATCAAATAACCAAGAAAGGGCTTAGCTGTTCAATTCTCACTTTATTTCTGTTTTTATACTTACTAATGAGAAATAAGAAGGATAGAATAAAGTGACTGATAGTTGAGATAAATATGAAGTTAGTAAGAGAGCATCTAGTTGTCCTGAGTAAATTCAAGTGACTAAATATGGATGAACTCTTTCCCAGAGTTTCAAAATAACTGACAGCTGTGACTACTGATAGACCTTCAGTGATCTGTGAAAAATCAGAGAGAATGACCCAAAATGTAGCAGGATTGGAGAAGGCTAAGTGCTGTCTTAGTAGACACAAAGAGGGAAAGGTATGGATTCTTACAACTAAAAATTGGGGAGTTTGACTTTAATCTGTCAAAATTTTATAACTTATAAAAGAGATGATTTGTAGGTCTTTATCTAGGGAAGTGATGGTTGTTATAAACCAACATTCACTCATCAAGAATGTATTTGACAAGAATAATCTCAGTCCTTTGTCAGTAAATTAATCAATCAAATTAATGAGTTAAAATTTAATACAAGGCCACTAGACTGGCAGATCAAGAGAATTTCATAGACATGGCATACATGTATTTCAACAAGGTGAGAACAAAGTTTCTCATTTTATGGATAAGATTGAGAGATATGGGCTAATTATGTGAATCTGAAATGAATTCAATTACCAAACCCAAAGAATAATCATTAATGGGTCTGTGGCAACCTGGAGGTATTTCTCTAGTGGAAATCCTGGTGGATCTGTTTTTGGCTCTGAAATATTCAGCATTTTTATCAATGACTTGGAATAAAGCATAGATGGAATGTTTTTCATATTTTAGATGACACAAAGGTAAGAGGGACAACTAACGTTTTGAAAGACAAAGTAAAAAACTCCAAAAAATATCTCAGTGGAAATTTACAATGGTCCAAATCTAACTAGAAAAAAGTCTCTTCAATATGGAAATACTTTAAGTATTGAAGTTATTGTTAATGCCTCAAGGATGCATGATTTCATTCATTTTGGAATACAACTCCTTTCTTTGTAAGCTACCGTGGCCAAAAATGTCATCATTCTGTGGCCATTCCCATGAACTCATCTAGGCTGGTCCTTAGATGAGAGGTATAATCAGTTCATTATTGGGAAGGTAATTGAATCCTTTCCAACTTGGTAGGAACTTTCAAAGCTTGTGTATTAGCCTAAGCTTCTAGAACCCAGGATTATCTCCAATCACAATAAAGTATTTATTAGAGTTGGGACTTTAGTGAATAAAGAGAAATAGGGACAAATGTAAAGTGCTACACTGAGGTTTAGAAATTTATTGAGCATATTAATGATGTTGGTGGTGGTGATGAAGATGATGATGGTTGATGATGATGATGATGGTGATGGTGATGATGATGATGATGGGAAAAGTGTTCTGCAAACTCATGATCTAGGTTGCCAGTTTATCCTGAGTATCTTGTCTAGGGCATGAAAGGCTGAATATCCTCCATATTTGGTCCAGAGTAGCACATCATCTCTGGTAGATCAGCTTTCTTGCTGAGCTCCTTCACCAGAGATGAGGTTGGAGTAGTCCTAGAGGTACAACATTAAGGATACTCCAAACTCTGATGAGATGAAAAAACCACATTCTTTGTCCTTCTTTAGTGTTCCAAGTTGGTAAAGAATAGTTCCCCTTTCATGACTCAAAAGGACAGTAGGGTCAAGAGGGAGAGCATGACAGTTGTTCTGGAGTCAGGCTAATATGGTTTTGGCCATAATCTGGCCATCTGTGACTTCACATGATAATTACAGAATGTCAATCTATTCTCCCTTCCTTCCTTCCTTCCTTCCTTCCTTCCTTCCTTCCTTCCTTCCTTCCTTCCTTCCTTCCTTCCTTCCTTCCTTCTTTCCTTCCTCCCTCCCTTCCTTCCTTCCTTCCTTTCCTCCTTACCATCTGCCAACTACAGAGCTCCACCCCACAGAAATGAGATGAGGAATTTGCAAGTTTACCCTAAACCAGGTTCTATGCCCCTGAGGCCAAAAAGGTAAATGAGATTACTGACTGCACAAATTAGGAGTATGATATCTGGAATAAAAAGAAGTCTATATTCTGAACCCTATTTGGAGAATTATGTTCTGTTCTGGACCCCACATTTTAGGAGAGGCATTGTTTTGCTTTGCCCTGAAGGGCAGATGAATGAATTATAATTTAACTATCAGAGCTGTCACAAAGGTGAACTGAATGCTTCAGGAGGTTGGAAATTCCATATTCTCAGAGATCTCCAAAAATGTTCAAAATGACCACATGTCAGGAAAGAGATTTCTACTCAGACCTAGGATGAAGGAGACATAGGGGCAGACTTAGTTTTGGTGTAAAGAAAAAAATTCCCTAACATTCACCACTCTCTCAAAATGTAATGGACTGGCACCAGTAGGAACTTGTTTCTTCCACTGAGTGCCTTTAAGCAAAGTCTGGATGCCCATATTTGGGAATGATTTGCCATGGATAGCTTTCTTCTTTTAGTAGATGTTCAATCTGTGACTTTTAAAGGCCCTTGCATATCTGAGAGTTAGAACTGCAGCTGGAGCATGGAGTACTGCCCAGGGAAGAGCTCTGGATGGGGTTTTGAGTAGCCAAAGGACAGTGTGTAGAGAGGAGCTGGTCCTGCTAAGTGATAGAAGAGAGACAACTGATTAATGGGGTGCTTGTTGATTACTTACTACAGAGTTCTTGGCTAGAACTATGTATGGGGTGGAGGTGAGGGAAGAGATGCAAAGATAAATGAACATGGCCCCAACTATACCAGAGGATGATGATGATGATGATGATGATGATGATGATGATGATGATGGTGATGATGGTGATGATGGTGATGGTGATGATAAGCTAACATATAGCAATTTAAGATAAACAAAGTGCCTCAAAAAGATTTTCTCATTTGATCCTCATGGGAGGGAGGTTCAATTTTACAGATGAGGAAACCAAGGAAGACAGAAGTTAAATGTCTTACCCAGGGTCACACAGTTTTTAAGTGTCTGAGGCTATATTTGAACTTTGGAATAGTCTTTCCTGAAGGTCCTTTGCTTTATCCACTGAGCTACTGCTCTATCCACTGAGATTCCTCTATTTTTTTGTGTTTTTACCTAAGATCTTGTCCTATGTAGTGTAACCTTCATTCTTTTGTGTTGTTCAGTCATTGAAATTAAGTGACTTGCCCAAGGTCATACTGGTGGTAAATATTAGAGGTGATATTTGAACCCTGGCCAGGGCTTTTCCCATGTACTGCACCAACTTCAAAATCTGGAGCAACAATCCTATAATACCCCTAAAAATCTATCCATTGCTTAGAAACTTCTAAGTAATGGAGAACTCCCTACATTCCATTCCATTTTTATTGTATCTAATTGTAGGTGCATTTTCCCTTATCTCTAGTTGAAGTCAGTCCCTCTAATGGCATTCTTCTAATGGCATTTAATGACAGCTTTTCCAATGTTTGATGCACACTCATACAGCATGGTATGATAGATGGAGCCAGAATACCTGGGATCAAGTCTTACCTTTGATGCTTGCTATCACATAACCTTTAGCAAATCACTGAAACTTGCTCAGCCTCAGTTTCTTCTTCATCCCTAAAATGAGAGGGTTGGACTGGAGGGGCTTCTGACATCACTTCTCACCCTAGCTCTAGAGATCTCCCATTCTGTACTCAGACACCATCCCCAATCAGCTTGGCTCTCCTGTCAGTCTGGGTCTTGACAGAGCCAGTGAGAAGGGGAAGGTCCTTGGTAGGCATGCATATAGTACCTACTGTGTGCTAGGTACACAGTGTGGCTAGAGAGCCCAGCAGATAACCCCCCCCCCCAATAACTAAAAGTTGATGGTATGAGGAATCCTGCCTCTGTTTAGGTGTCAATTATGTGATCTCCAGCTGTTTCCCAGCTCAACAGCTGGAATCCAATATGCTTGGGGCTTATCTGGAAGCCTTGAGTCAAGGAACTCAAATATTGTGCTTACTTCCAGGGCCTTGGAAAAGCAGTTAGTGTTGAGACAAACCTCAGGGGAGGGATTTTGTTTTCTACATCCACTTACGCGAGCTGAGCCTCTGATCCCACCTTGCTATTTCACTTGGGGGCCTGGGGGAGGCTTTGGTGCTAACACTAATTCACTGGGCCAGAGCCAGGATGGGAGGAGCAGCAGGGAAGGCAAGAGAGATAACAGGGCAGGATTCCTGGATTAATCTGACTCAGCCACCAGTCCTGCACTCCAGTCCAGCCTCCACCCCACTCCCCAAATGAAGCATTGCTAGCTTTGAAAGGAAGGAGACCCCCAGAGGCCCAAATCTCCAGTGGGATTCCTGACACTTAGAGCCAAGGGAAGCCATGATGCATCAACTTATTCTTGAAAATATGCTTCCTCTCACTGAGGCCAGGTCATGATTTGGGGGTGAATGGCTATGGTGTCCCCCATCCCAACTTATATCTGCCATCTAATTATTGAGACTCATCTATTTCCTCCTGCTACATAGAACTTTATAACCAGAGTGATCTTAAAGAGTGTTCTGTCCATGCCTGAAGGCATCCTACATTTGGAGACAAAGGAACTGAGTTCAAATCCCATCCTATTGCCTATTCTCTTGGATGACACAACTAGCTGTCTAACCCTGGGCAAGTCACTTAACCCTACTTGTCTCAGTTTCCTCACCTGTAAAATGAGCTGGAGAAGGAAATGGCAAACCACTCCAGTACTCTGACAAAAAAAAACCCAAATGGGGTTATAAAGAATCAGACACAACTGAAATAATTCAACAACAGAAACAACTCTGGGTCTGAGTTTTCTTATCTGTAAAATTAAGGGGTTGGGCTAAATCATACATGAGGGTTAAATCTATGACCCTACCAGTATAATCATGGGTAAGTCATTCAATTTCTCAAGTTTCAGTATCTTCATCTGTGAGATTAAATGATCTGGTAGAATATGAGCCCTTAAGGGAATCCATGGCTTCATTTCTTGTTTGTGTTTCCCTATTGCCTAGAACATCACCTGGCTCATAGTAGGTGCCTTATAAGTGCTGGCCTATTCATTTATTTAAAGTTCTTCATAACTCAAAGGACTTGATCCTAAGAGGTACCACATTTGAAACTGAGGTCTAGAGAAGAAGAATAATTTTGTTCAGGGTCACCAAGGATAGATATTAGCAGGGCCAGGACTAGCATTTATGATCCTGATCCCTAATTTAATGCTCTATTTTCCATAGGTCTATCTCTCTGTCTCTTTCTTTTTATCTTAAAAATCATAATCTTACTGAGTTTGGACCTAGTTTCCCATATAATATCAGTTATATTACACAAGATTTATGTTTTCTTTCATCAGTGGGGATGTCTGGCATCTTTGGTATGGGCCAATGTAAACCCAGTTCAATGGGACTAGATGAAAGGATCACAAGTAGGATTAAGTTTCTAGCTTTGGTGGCTACTTGTGGCTATATAGGGTGCTATAAAGCAGGAAAACCATGCATGCTCCAGGCCTGACTCTAGAAATTAAAAGGGATGCCTTCCCCCACCCCCACACATACCAACTACACCTTTTCACTCTATGGATAAGAATATTTTGTCTTATGATGAAGTTTCCTAGATATTAATCACCAAGTATTAGCTAAGCTCCCACTGTGTGCCAAGAATGATTCTAGGTCCTGGGGATACAAAGACAAAAATGAAATAATCCCTGCCCTCAGAGAACTCACATTCTATCATCAGAGCACCATCTTGGATGAAGGTATGGATGTCATGTTTACTAAATTTATGGATAACAGGGAGCTGAGAAGGATAATACACTTGTTAGATGGCACACTTGGGATTCCATAAAGATCTGAACAGGTTAGATGGACCTGGTTAATCTAATAAGATGAAACTTAATAGGAACAAATGAAAAATCATACTCTTGGTCTCAGAAAATCAACCACTCAAGGAGCAGATGTGGTCCTGAGAGAAAGCCCTGCTTCTAAACCTATACAATAATTGATGTGGAAAAACAATAGCATTCCTATTATCTTCAATGTTGGTCAAACCACTTTTAGAATATAAATGAGTGCTGGACCTGGAGTCAAGCAGTCTTGAGTTCAAATCCAGCCTCAGGTTTACTAGTTATGTGACTCTACAAATCACTTAACCTTTGCTTACCTTAGTTTCCTCATGTAGAAATAGGGATAATAATAGAATTTATCTCCCAGGGTTATTAGGAAGATAAAATGAAATATTTGTCAAGCACTTTGCAAACCTAAAAATGTTGTATTCATCACCATCACCATCATCATCCTCATGGGCCCCATATATGGAGGAGGAAAAGAACGATAAAGGAAATGGAAGTTAACACATTAAAGAATCCATTGAAAGAATTAGGAATAATTGGTCTATGGAGAAAATTTAGGCAAGAAAATAGCTGTTTTAAAATGTTTGAAGGCATAACATATGGAAGATACATTATGGTTAATGCCAGGTGATAGAATTAGTCACCATGAGAGGCAAGATTTGTGGCTCAGTCCAAGGAAGAATCTCCTAACAGTTGGAAGGTAAAATGATTGTGTCAATGAAGGTCTTCAAATGGAGAGTCTCTGGAGTCTTTTCTGAAATGTGTGCTAGCACATCCTTTGTCTAAGGTCCTTTTCAGCTCTGACGCTGCATGTGGTTCTGTGGTCCCAGTACCTTGTAGTTTAAGAATTCTAAAACTTAATCATCCTATGATTCTGTGACTCCCAATGAAGACCACAATACCCTCAGCTAACTCTCAACCAAGAAGAATTCACAGAATGACTCATGGCTGTTTCCAACACCATTATCCAATGTTATGAGTGGAATCTTTGCTGATGACATTGGGGATTATTCCCCCTACACCTTCTTTACAGGTTAATCCCTCACAATAGATTATTACAGTGTTTGGCGAATATTAGGCGCTCAAGAAATGCTGATTGACTGGTTGGCAGATGTTAGCATGTGAATTCTTCTTTTATATACCTTCTTCCCCCCCCTAACAAAAATTAACAAAACAAAACAAAACCTGAACAGGCACCAAACAAAACTTTGTGATGTTCCAAGATGTCTGTCTGAAAGATATCATTTCTTTCAACTGTTTAAAGTTTCTGGAAGGCAAGAAACAGTGCCACGTCGTTGAACATCTGTCTTCTCATGTGGGCAGATATTGGGATTAAATTAAGTAGAAGTGAATAGAATGATGTATGACAGGGTACAGATGTCCCAGGCTCAGTGTGATAATTTCATTGCAAAACTATGTGATGAATTCCATATATTACTGTAGTACAAATGCACCACTTTAGGTAATTGTGATGAAAAGGTATAATGTGCTAGGGATAAACAGATTGTGAACCCGAGGGCATTTTTCCTCTGCAGATCCTCCTCAGTCATCTCCGAATAACTTTATTGGGTTTAATGGAAGCCTATTATTATTAGAACCAATTTGTGTTGATTCCTTTAGATGAGATGAGAAATATTCAGAACCCAGGAGCAGGGAAAAAGGAGGGAAGGAGTCAGGAAACTATAAAAGGCCTTTGCAGGAGAAAGAGCTCTAGAATCGGTCTTAGGACCTGGGTTCAAAAAGTGTCTCTGTCATTCATTAGCTGTGTGACTTTGGGTAGGTGACTTAACCTGTTTGGGCCTCAGTTTCCTCATCTGTAAAATGAGGGGGTTGGGCTAGATGACCTCTAAGGTCCTTTTCTGTATTTAGATCTATGTTTCTGTGAGGAAGGGAGGACACCCAGTACACCCAGAACAACATTCTCCTGACATGACTTTAAGAGAGTTTACTCAGTTTTTGTAGGAGACCCTAGGATTAAAATCCAGCATCCCACAATCACTGATGGACTGGTTTTACCAACTAGTAATTGAATGAATTTTAAGGACCTTTGTGAAATTGGGCCACTCATGATATATAAACTGAACTGTTTTTGTTTTGTTTTTGTTTTGTTTTTTTTTTTTTTTTGCTGGAGAAGTTTTAAAAACTGTTTGCAAGATTAAAATGATAGAACTCAGAGCTGGAAGAGGCCCTAGACATCATGTAATTTTATGCCCTTCAATGGAAGAAGGAGACTGAGGCACAGAGAAAAGAAGGGGGGAGGAGGGGAGTGAAATAAGTCCCTAATTTGAATACTACTGACTTGATTTTTAAAGGCAGATATGCTACTATTTGTGTGAATTTGGGTTTGCCCTTTTGTCTGTCCCAGCCTCAGTGTTCCCTTCTGTGAAGTGCACGGGTCATTCTAGGTAATCTCTGGGCAGCTCATCATTGTCTCTTTCCATGACCTGACTGAGATCAACGCTAAAAGCCAAGGGACTGCCTCTCCACCCAGATATCCTTTCAGCCTCTCAAGCCATCTCTCAACCTCCATCAGTGGAATATGATGCATAGATGAGCATTCATGTCCCAAACTGGAGAACATGGTCAGTGACTGTTTTGAAGGTCAATTGCAGATGAGCGTTCCAAGACAATTTTGCAGACAATTGAAAACCAGGATGCTTTTGAAACCAGTGACCAATCAGTCTGGTGCAGGGGGAAGAAGCCTAGACTTAAAAAGCGGAATTCAAATCCTGCTGCTTATTACATCTGAGACATGTAGCAGATCATTTCATTTCTCTGCGTTTCGTTTCTTCATCTCTAACAGAAGGGGCTTAGTCTAAGGTTCAGGTGCCTTATCTCAGACTGGTTAGAATTATATGATTCTCATCTTAGAGGGGAAAATGGAAACAGAATAATAACAAGCAACAAATAATAATAACCAGCTAGCATTTATATAGTACTTTATATGTGTTTGATTCTTACAACAACCCTGCAAGGTGGATGATATTATTACTGTCCTCAATTCTTTTCTGGGGGGGGAGTTAATTGGAGTTAGATGACTTGCTCAAGGTCACACAGCTAGTGTCTGAGGCCAAATTTTGAACTTTGGTCCTCCTGACTCCAAGGCTGGTCCTCTATCCACTACACTACCTAGATGTCCCGCTGTCTTCAGTTTTCACAAATGAAGAAACAGAGGCTGTCTTTGCAATCATTCTGGGAGGTAGGTACTATTGTTATCGTCATTTTGTGGACGAGGAAACTGAGTCAGAGAGAGGTTAAGGGACTGGTCCAGATCCATACAACTGGCAAGTGTCTTAGGCAGGAATCATACTTAGATAATTTTGACCACAGGTACAGTGCTCTCTCCCAGGAAGTACCTAGCTAGCAGTAGAAGTAGCCGCTGCCATCATTTTAAGGAGTAATAGTTTTAGTCGTAACAACCAAGTCATATTATAAAGCAACCTCCAATACTTCAGCTCAGGGATCTGAGAAGTCACTGGTGTTGGTGCCATTTCCATCAACAAGGGCCCTGATTCCAGATTATTTTAGGCAGTTGCTGTGGCCAAAACTTTATCTTCCTTTGACACTTTTCTAGCCCAGTCCTCAGATAACAGACACATAATGGGCTCTGGAGTCCATCCTCAAAGCCTTCCTAGCAGGGGAGCACTGGTGACGTCTTGTGTTTTGTTGAACTAGTCTTGGAGAAGACTATGTTCCTCACCACTCGTTGATGAATAGAGGCTTTCTGGTCTTGTAATCCAATTCAGTTCTTACAATGACCTCAAGCAGGCCAGGTGTTACTGTCTGCATCTTGCAGAAGAGGAGACAAAATCATAGCAGCATGGATCTCAAGTGGGAAGGAATTTCAGAGAACGTCTAGTCCAAATTCCTGATTTTATAGTTTAGGTAAGCATCCTGTTGTTGTTCAGCAATTTCAGTGTCTTTGTGATCCCGTTAGGGGTTTTCTTGGTGGAAATAGGTAGAGTGGTTTGTCATTTCCTTCTCTAGCTCATTTCACAGATGAGGAAAGTGAGGCAAATAAGGTTAAGTGACTTGCCCAGGGTCACACAGGTAGTGAATGTCTGAGGCTAGATTTAAACTCAGGAAAATGAGTCTTCCTGACTGTAGGCCTGTCATTCTATCTACTGTGCCACCTAAGTATAGGAAGCCAAAAAAGGTAAATTGCTAGACCTGAAGTAAGGAATACTTGCATTTGAATCCCACCCCACCTGCTGACTAGAATTTGAGTAACTTAATTCACCATTTGGGGCCTCAGTTCCTTTGTCTGTAAAGTGGGAGAGTTGGAGTCCACAATCAGTTACCTGTGTCCACTGAGGTGGACAGTCCAGTGGTCAGTTCCCTGACCACTCTAGACCTTTGATGCTAAGAATCCTAATTTGGCCAAGGTCACAACCACCAAATGTCAAAGGTGGGGCAACTGTGGCCGTTGGCCCATGTCTGTTACACTCACCCATAAGAGAGGGCCATGTTTTTCACTGAGGGGTCAGACCTAGACTTTCCACTTTGACCTGACCTCCAAGGCTCCCAACACTCACAATACCCAACTAAGAGCACAGGGATCCAGGGAGCTGGATCCTTCATGGCTCTTCACCCCATCCACACAAAAGTCAGTTGTGGGCTAATGCTGTTTTCCAAGCAAATACCCAGTTTCTGTCACTTAGCTCAGCTCCCATTGACCACACCCTCTCCTGGATGAATTAATTGAGCATGGCTAACACCAAAATTGTCTTCCTATTAAAGAACTGTAACAAGGTGTGTGTGGAGGGGGGAAGTCTGGCAGCTCGCCTCGGAGGCCTCAGTGACTTGTTTACTGCTCTTTTCCTAGCAGAAGGAGCATGCAGGCTCAGCCCGCTGGAAATAATTGTGATAATCTCACTCTATTACTCGCAGGGAAATTGAGTCTGTTCAAGCTACCCCAGTGATGCGACATTTCAGAGAAACAGGGAAGCTGATATCTAATTCATGCACCAGAGTGTGAGCAGTCTGCGGAAGAACAGGCTGGAGCCTCTAAGATTTCTGTACACACTGCGGGCTGCCTGTGCTCCAGCCTCGCTCCCTTCCTCCTCTGCACAGGAGAAGGGGAGCCTCGGCAGGGCTCTCTTTATTAGTCTGGAGGGAGCCAAGGCTGAGATGGGGCATGCATTCTGCTGTTTCATACGGAACCCAGCACCTGATTGCTACCTTAGAATCAGAGAACCACAGAGGTCATTTAGTCAGCACCAGCCCCCCAACCTCTGATTACAGCGGAGGAGGCCTAGAAACTGGAAAGGACTTCTTAGAAGTTCAAGCTGGGTTGGGGAATGTGGAAGGAAGAGAGACTATAAAACAAAAAACCAAAAAGTCGTAGGGTTAGCTTAGCAGCAATATTTCTGCTACCCCTGGCCCTGTTTGGGGAGGTCTTCTCCCAGGCTGGAGATGCTAAGGGTGAAACAGAGGGGCATGGGGGTTGGGGATGGAGGGAGCTGGTAGGAATAAAGCTCTGTCCAGTGGCAGACAGGCAATCTCCAGAATATAATGGCATCTCTCATAGCAGAAGATCTAGCCAAGGTGCGTATGACTGTTTCTGCAGAGTAGGAGATGGTCTGACATGGTGTTATTTCAGTGATCCTCTCCCCACCCTCCAATCTCTCTCTACACATGAGCCCCAGCAGCCTACCATGACAGTGTCATAGTGGGAAAAAGTACTAGTTCTGGATCCAAAAGGCCTGAGTTCAAATCCTGCCTGTGTGGCCAGAGGCCTCAGTTTCCTCATTTGAGGTAAGACGGCTTTGCAAAATTTTCCAGCTCTGGATCCATGATCCTATTATTTTTTTTTTAAATTAATTTATTAGTTTAGTTTCAGTTAACAAGATTCAATTCCATAGTTCCTTGATTTTCAAATTTCCTTTACTTCCCTCCCCCCTCCCCTCATGGCAGCATATAGTCCTTTATAGGGTCTGCAAATGCATTCATATTAAACATTATTCCAATTACAAAGGCATATTGTACTAGGTGGGATGAAAGATGGTAAGGAAGAAGTAAAACCAAACAATGAGAAGAACAAGATCATTTAGTTTGCTTCCATCAGGATTCAGGCTCAGTTCTTTCTAGTTATATCTCTGGATGGCGCATTTCTCTCTTTCTTGAGTCTTTCAGGATTGACTTATATCACTGCATTGCTGAAAAGAGTCCAGTCTGTCATAATTGGTCACCACAGATATGGTATGTCTGTGATTGTATACAAATTTCTTCTGATTCTACTCTTCTCGCTCAGCATCAGTTTGTATAAGTCTCTCCAGGTAATTATGAAATCCGTCACCTCCTCGTTTCTTATAGCACAATAAAATTCCATTACATTCATATACCACAACTTGTTTAGCCATTCCCCAATTGATGGGCACCCTTTAGTTTCCAATTCTTTGCAACCACAAAAAGGGCTGCTAAAATATTTTTGTATATATGGGTCTTCCTCCCACTTCTATGATCTCTTTGGGATATAACCCTAGAAGTGGTATGGCTGGGTCAAAGGGTATGAAATTATTTATAATCCTTTGGGCATAATTCCAGATTGCTCTCCAGAATGGTTGGATAAGTTCACAACTCCACCAGCAATGTATTAGCGTTCTAATTTGCCCACATCCTCTCCAGCATTTGTCACTTTCTTGTTTTGTCATCTTAGCCAATCTGACTGGAGAGATGTGGTATCTCACAGTTGTTTTGATTTGCATTTCTCTAATTAATAGTGATTTAGAGCATTTCTTCATATGCTTATAGATATCTTTAATTTCTTTCTCTGAAAACTTCCTATTCATATCCTTTGACCATTTCTTAATTGGGGAATGACTTGTATTCATATAGATTTGGCTCAATTCTCTATAAATTTTAGAAATGAGTCCTTTATCAGAGACACAGGTTGTAAAAATTCTTTCCCAATTTCCCACCTCCCTCTTGATCTTGGTTACATTGGCTTTGTTTGTGCAGAAGCTTTTCAATTTAATGTAATCAAAATTATCCCATTTTGCATATTATAATGCTCTCTAATTCTTGTTTGGTCCTAAAATGTTCCCCTCTCCACAAATCTGTCAGGTAAACTATTCCTTGCTTTCCCAAATTGCTTACAGTATCATCCTTTACACCTAGATCATGCACCCATTTAGACTTGATTTTGGTATATGGTGTTAGATAGTGATTTATGCCCAGTTTCTGCCATACTGTATTCCAGTTTTCCCAGCAGTTTTTGTCAAATAGTGCATTCTTATCCCAAAAACTGGGGTCTTTGGGTTTATCGAACAGTAGATTGCTATATTCATTAACTGCTGGGTCTCCTGCACCTAATCTATTCCATTGATCCACTACTCTACACCTCTGCCAGTACCAAGCAGTTTTGATGACCGCTGCTGTATAATACAGATTAAGATCTGGCATAGCTAGTCCACCTTCCCTAGCATTTCTTTTCATTAATTCCCTTGATATTCTAGACCGTTTGTTTTTCCAAATAAATTTTGTTATTATTTTGTCTAACTCTACAAAGTAGTTTTTTGGTAAATTGATTGGAATGGCACTAAATATACAATTTAGTTTGGGTAAAATTGTCATTTTTATTATATTAGCTCGACCCAGCCACGAGCAATTGATATTTTTCCAACTATTTAGATCTGTTTTTATTTGTGTGAGAAGTGTTTTGTAGTTTTGATCATATAGATTCTGGGTTCATGATCCTATTATTAGTAACCCCACTTTGGATTGAGGCCTTGTTGCCAGAAGGCTCTTATCAAAATACACATTATGTGCATGTTATGGTGATGGAAATCAAACATAGGTACCAAAGTTACCCACCCATGCATATAACATGGGTTACTTTTTTCCCTTTATTTTGTTAAATATTTCTCAACATGAAAACATTTTTAACATTAATTAAATAAATTTTTGAGTTCCAGATTCTCTCCATCTCTCCCACTTACCCCTCCCCCACCCCTTCAGAAGGAGAGTAATACGATATTGATTATACATGTAAAGCCATGCAAAACATATTTCCATATTAGAACATGGGTAACTTTGAACCCATTAGCACTCATTAAGCTTAGAATCCTTAGAGATAAAATTAACTCAACTCCTTCAGTTTCTAGAGAATATGGCTGAGGTCCACTGGATTCTTGGTGGGATGGGGGTTGGGAGGGAAAAACAACCAATAACAGGAAAAGCCAAGAAGGCGTGGAATGCCAACATCAGGGTGGTCTCCCTTTGCCCCCTTAGCATGAGACAGGATAGCCCAGGGCTGTCATTGCTGATGTTGTCCTCTATCTAGCATCAAGAAGAGACTCAACAGGCCAGAAGAAATGTCATCCCTACACAGTGAGGGTTTCAGAGTAACATAATACATATAAAGTGCTTCAGAAACCTTGAAATGTAAAATGATACTACATAGTATGCTAGAAATTTGGGACCCCCAAACAGAAGTGCTAGAAAGGGGCTCCGTTCCATCCTATTAACTGGAGCAGTCCAGTCATGGAGCAGAGGAGGCATGGGACATTCTCCAGGACAGGGATGGGGAACTTGTAGCCTTAAGACCACATGTGGCCTTCTAGATGCTTAAATACAGTCTTTTGATTGAATCCAAAAATTACAGATTGATCAAATCCAAATTTATAGATTGACTGAATTCAGATTTTACAAATTTGTTCTGTAAAATTTGGATTCAGTCAAAAGACTCTTCTTAAGGATCTAGAAAGCCACGTGTGACCTTAAGGCCGAAGGTTCCCCACCCCTGTTCTAGGAGATCATAAACTCAGTAGAATTCCAGAAGCACAGAGGGTTCCTTCCAGGCTATCTATTCTAAACTCTCACTTCACACAGGAATCCACATCATTGAGTGGGAGTTTTCTAGTCTCTGTTGGAATTCTTCAACTGAAGATGGACTAGATAACCCCTAAGCTCCCAGCCCTAAGATTCTATGATAATGGCCTACTGAACTGTCTGCATTTTGATTTACTGGAGGATAGATATTCCCTGAAAGGAAGGTGAAATTGGACCAGCCTCCATCTCATCTTTAGACATCAGGTTGGAATCCAGTCCAATATGTGCTCAACTTTTAGTGTTTGCATCTGGAGGAAAGAAAGATGCCACTAATATAGCTTACCTTTTAATCACCTCCTCCCTTTCAGAGGTTGTTACTGGCATGGTGGACAGAGCTCTTAGTCTGGAGTCAGGAGGATCTGAGTCCAAACCTGCCCTCAGACACTTACTGGCTGTGTGACCCTGGACAAGTCACTTGACCTCTGACTGCATCAGTTTCCTTAGGTGTAAAGTGAGGATAATAATAGCACCAACCTCCCAGGGTTGTTGTAACAAGATAATATTTGTTAAGTTCTTAGTCCAGTGCCTGGCATTTACTACAGTAAATGCCATATAATGCTTATTCCTTTCTTTCCCCCTTTCTTACCCCTTCTAATCTTTTTCTTTTTCCACAAAAATCCTGGATTTCAGCATTGACAGAGCTTTTTCTCTTTTCTTAATTACCTTTGCCTTATCCTCCACAATAACAACTCTTCCATCTACCAGTATGAAGGTTAACAAAGTGTTTTCTTTAGGTTAACTATTCTGGGTCACGCACATACTACTTTCTAGTAAAATGTATGTTCTTTGAATGCAGCAACTCTCTCCATTTTTATCTTGGTAAAGCCTGTGCCTTTTGCAGCCCTTGGCATGTTTTAAGTGTTTAATAAATGCTTGTTGAATTGAACTGAGTCCCCATTTTGCAGATTAGATGGCCAAGGCCCAAAGAGCTTAAGTAATATGCTCAGAATCACAGAGATAATGATAAAAATAATAAGAACAGCTGATATATATATATATATATATATATATAGTGCTTACTGTATACTAAGCACTTTACAACCCTGGGAGATAGGTACATTTATTATCCCCATTTTACAGATGAGAAAACTGAGGCACACAGAAGTTAAGTGACTGCCCAGGGTCACACACTTAGTGTGTGAGATCGAATTTGAACTCAGGTCTTCCTGACTCCAGGTCCACACTCTAATCACTGAACCACCATAAGTGGAAGAAGTGTGCATTTGAACCAAACTTTTCTGTTTAAATACCTATGGTTCTCTTTCCATTGACTAAAGTCAATTGATTACACATTCAGCTGCTGTGACTTAACCTAAAAGGTGTGATCCTTGTCCATAGAATGCGGTCAATGTTCTACCATTTTTTAAGCATCTACAACTGAAAAAGATTTCCCTCCCCAGAAGCCTGTGGTTTCTGCAAAAGGATTGTTTTGTATGGGTGTTTAAGCCTTCCTTTTGCATCTTTTAATTTATTGATGTGAGCAAGCTGTCTTTCCTGAATGTTAATTGGCACCACCTTCAAGATGTGGTTTCCAAATGGGACAGCTGTGCATGTGATCAGTGCTCAGCCCTTCTAACTGTGAGTAGGCCGGGGGGGGGGAAAAGAGGCAAAGGAGGCTATTTGCTAGCTCTGCTGGGTCTGTGTGTCATCTAGGGCACTGATGCGTAAAATACATTTCAGGTTTGGGTAGGGTTTTGGGGGCGGGGGAAGACTCGAGCCAAGTCTTTAGTTATTTTTAATGCAGAGGCTGAGAACCACGGGGAATATTATGAGTTCCAAGATTTCTGATAGGGCTGATACTCGGCCTGCATGCCTCTGACTTCAGTAGCTGAGATACACTGCTGCCGGTCTTTATTCATTTATTTATCATGCGCCAATTCCCCCCAAAAGAAAACACTTCTCCAGGGTGGGAAAACCCAGCTTCAATGGAGAGATTGCATTTAAATAATTTAAATGCAAAATTACTTGACTGATATTTCGAAAACTGAAACAGTCACCATCATTTAACTGGGCTGGTCAAGCCGGAGATGGGTAGGCAGTAGAATAGTCTTCTGTGTGGATTAGTGGAGGCATTTCTTGTAGATCTGAATGTGGAAAAGAGGAATATTGATGGTACTTTCAACCCTTCCCCTTTTGCACCCACCAACCCAGGAGGGATCTATAGTTGTGGTTCTCCAATCTAAATGGTAATATAGATTCATTTTATTGCTCTGGTTTAGACTTGTGATTTCATTTGTATAGAGAACCCCTGTAAGGAAACTCCCTCTAGCAATGGCTATTATTGAATATTCTGCAACATAAAGTCTTAGAGAGCTATGAAACACTGACGGATCAAGCGATTTGCCCAGGGTGACTCAGTATGTGTCAGGGTCTGGGATTAAACCCAAGTCTCTTTTAAAAAAAAGAAAAATATTTTAAATTAAATTTTCATTTATTTCAATCAATGCAAATCTGTCTTTTCCCCCTCCTACCTCTTCCTTGATCCACCTTCCCACTAAGAAAGGGGGAGGGGGAAGACCAAAACTAGTTACAAATCTGTTTAATTAAGCAAAACAAATTCCCACATCAGCCACGTTTAAAAAAAAAGTCTCAATATACACTTTAAGTCCTTGACCTGTCTATTAAGAGGAGGGTAGCATGTTTTATGAGTTCTCTGGAATTGTGGTTGGTCAGTACTCTGATTAGAGTTTCTAAGTCTTTCAAAGTTGTTTCTCTTTATAATACCATTGTTGCTGTATAAATTGCTATCCTGGTTCTGCTCACTTCACTCTTATCAGTTTATACAAGTCTTCCCAGGTTTCTCTGAAACCATTCTACTTTGCAATTATATTATATCACATTCACACCAAAACTGGTAGTCATTCCCCAATTGATTGGTATCCCTTTAGATTTTAATTCTTTGTTACCAGGAAAACATCTATTAACATTTTTGTACAAATAGGTTCTTTTCCTCTTTCTTTGATTTTTGGGGGTATTGACCTAACATTAGTTTCTCTGGGTCAAAGGGCAGTGCATAATAACTTTTTGGGACCCAGGTTTTTTGAACCCTGCCGTGATACCTAGCCCTCTATGCACATGCTACCTTTCAGTAGTTCTACTACATGCTACCAGTACCTCTGATTCACACTCTATATACCTTGTAGGCATATACTTGTTGATAAACTGCCTCTCACATTATTAGACTGGGAGCTTCTTGAGGTTCAGGGGGGTTTCTTTGTATCCCCAGTGCTTAGCACAGTGCCTGGAATAGAGTGAGTGCTTAATAAATAAATATCAATTGATTGCCCAGATCATTCCACTCTCTGTGACCAGGAAACAAGTACTAGGAAGGAAAAGGTATGAACCAGAGGCAGTAAGTACAAGACACAAGGAAGAAGGATTTGTCTTTTCTATTTATTTTGTCTGAGTACAAACTACTGATAGAAAGAGTTTTGTGTCTCACAAAGCTTTCGCTGACTACTAGTAACTGATGAAGAATAGACTCTCTAGGGACCTCGGGGAGCATGCAGTTTCACCTGTATGTGAGCAGAAATCCCCTTCACAATATCTCTAAATAGTGCTTTCATTTAAAGACCTGCAGTGATGGTGAGCTCACCACCTAGACCTCTGTTTCCTCATCTGTAAAATGAAGGAACTTTCAGAGATGACTTCTAAGGTTCCTTCCAACTTCAACAGGATGCTCCTCCTCTCTCTCCTCTACATTTGACCAACTCCGATCATTAGGAAATTTTTTGGTGTCCTCTCCCTTTGTATTGAGATGGAGTCTGTATCTGTGATACTTCCATTCCTAGACCCTAGGTCTGTAGCCTGGGGCCAGGAAGTGCCAATTTAACTCCTTTCCCTCATCCCACAGCTATCATACCCTAAGACTCCTCTAGAGGAAACATTCCCAGTTTCCATGGCTTAGCACAGACGAGCACATAGTAGGCCCTTAATAAATTTTTATTGATTGATTAATTGATTTAATAGATGCTTTAATAAGTTCCAGCCCCTCTCTATCCTGGGCACCTTCCTCTATGCACAAAATTACAGGACTCTAGCATTAGAAGAAACTTTAGTAGTCATTTGGTCCAATCCAGTTCCAGGGGGAACAAAGGGACCTGCTATGAAATACTTGACTATTGATCATTCACCCTTTTATTGAAGACTTCCAATCAGATAAAACCCATGTACTCCAGAGTTCACCACTTTCATTTTGGGATAGCTTTAATTGTTAGGAAGGGTTATTTTCCTCTTATATCAAAAATGGATTTTTCTTTGTGAATTTCATTAATTGCTAAGAGTTTTGCCCTTGGGGGCTAAGCAGAATAAGTTTGGCCTTTTTTAATATTTCATTTTTTCTAATTACATGTAAAAACAAATTTTTAACATTCTTTTCCTTTTAATTTCGAGTTCCAAATTCTCTCCCTCTCTCCCTCTTATTGATAAGGCAAGCAATTTGATATAGGTTATACATGTGCAGTCATGTTAAACATAGACCAAAAAAACAACAACAACTACAACAAAACCAAGAAAAGTTAGGGAAGTTTAAAAAGCATGCTTCAATCTGCATTCAGACTATCACTTCTTTCTTTGGAGGTGGATAGCATTTTTCATCATAAGTTCTTTGGAATTTTCTTCAATCGTATTACTGAGAAAAAGTAAGTCATTCTCAGATGATTATGATACAATATTACTGTTACTATATACAATTTTCTGGTTCTGTTCACACCACTTTTCATCAGTTCATGTAAGTCTTTCCAAGTTTTCTGAAAGCATCCTGCTCAGCATTTCTTAGAGCACAATAGTATTCCATCATAATCATACCATAACTTGTTTAGCCATTCCCCAAATGATGGGCATCATCTCAATTTCCGATTTTATGCTACCACAAAAAGAGCTGCTATAAATATTTTTGTACATATATGCCTTTTCCCTTTTTTTAGCCTCTTTGGGATATAGACCTAGTAATGATTTTGCTGGGTCAGAGGGTATGCACAATTTTACAGTTCCAAATTGCTCTCCAGAATGGTTGGATAAGTTCACAACTCTACCAATGCTGCATGAGAGTTCCAATTTTCCCACATCACCTCTAACATTTGTCATTTCCTTTTTTGGCATATTAGTCAGTCTGACAGTTATGAGATGAATGGTACCTCAGAGTTGTTTTAATTTGCATTTCTCTAATCAATAGTGATTTAGTACATTTTTCTCACATGAGTATAGATAAGCTGGATCTTCTCCCCCCCCCCAATGAGTTAGCCTTTCAAATACTTGATAGCAACTACTACATTAATACTCAACCCCTCCTTCACTCCTCCCCGTCCTCTTCCAAATCCTCTCCCACTCTCCTCAAGCTGAACATTCTGAGTTCTATCAACCAACAGATCATCATAGGATTTAAAACCAAGTCTCTTTTCCATTCTGGTTATGCTCTGGACACTCTTCAACTTATCAATGTAATTCCCAAAGTATGGCTTGATCTGGGGAGGGAACAATGGGGTCTATAGCCTTTTTACTCCTGTATATTTTGTGTCCTTTGATGGGGCCTAAGTTCACTGCAACCTTAACCTGTCCCCAAGTCTAAATTAAATTAAATTTTAAATTTTAAGTAAATTAAAATTTTGAACCCAAGGGTGGTATTTGACATTATTGGAGATACTCAATGCCAAATTCACAATGTCCAGTTGGACAATGTAATGGATTCTATCTGTGCCTGTGAGGGGGATTCCATTGGCACATATACATAACTCATTCACTTAGAGCCCTCTGCAATGTGTCTACCTTTGAGCTAAGGAAATAAATCCAACCTCTAAGTGTTCCAGGTCCCTCTCCTGGTACAAAGACAGTATGAAATTTAGCTTTGGCAGGGTGGTGGGGGAAGGAACTGACTAGGAGGTAGAGAGCTCTCTCAACAGCCTCAGTGTTTGCTTTTGACTTCTGTGTTGTTGGCAAATATTTTGAGAAGGGAAATAATCATAGCAGGCACTGTGATTGTCACAAGACTTTTCCTGGGGCTGATAAAGCAGCTGCATGTTGGCAAAATGTATCAAAACATGTTGAAGAGTGTTGCAAACTCAACTCAATTGGACTTAACAGCATGGACAGCACAGGGGGAAAAGTGCTCCTAAAGGGAGCCAGGAAACATGGGTTGAAGACTCACCATTGCCACTCACTGGTTCAGTGACCTCAAGGTCACTGCTCCACTGTGGACCTCTATTCTCTCACCTGTAAAATGAGGGCATCAGACTAGGTGGCTAGAATAGGCAGCTATGACACCATGGACAGATATCTGGACCTGGAGACAGGATGACCTGCATTCAAACCCAGCCTGAGACACTTAATAGCTATGGCATCCTAAACATGTTACTTAGCCTCTGTCTGCCTCACTTTCCTCATCTGTAAAATAGGGTTAATAATAATAATACCTACTTTTTAGAGTTGTTATGAGGATCAAATAAGATGTGTGTATTTTGCAAACTTTAAAATGCTAAATAAATGCTACCTATTATAATAATAACAACAACAACAAATACATTTTCACTTCTCTCCACTAAAGCCTCTTCCAATACCTGGATCCAATAGCTTGAATTAGCAGAGGTTTTATCAGTGGAGCCCAAATATCATTGATTCCCACCAAGCTTGAAAGAATTTGAGTATGGGCTATTGGACATCAGAAGGTCAGCCTAGCTAAGTATAGAGAGGGCACATTATCCCAAGGAATTGGGCCAACCATGGATAGTTATTTCAAAGCATTTTAAACCACCAACCAGGAACTTTCATCAAGGTAGAGAGGGTTTTGATAAGCTCCTATGTAAAGAACACTCACAGTTTGGAGCACAGAACTCAGAATCATCAGACCTGAGTTCAAATCCTGCCTCTGATACAACTCTCTCATTTTGCACATGAAGAGCTAACTTTTTTCAAACCTAAATTTAGGACTTGATATGAACTTTGAATCAATTTCATATCCTTACCCCCAGTTTCTCATTTTAGCCTACCATGTTCTTTTTTGGAACTTGCTATCCCAGCCTTTGCAGCTTTGATAGCTCGGTGGATAGAGAACTGACCCTGGAGTCAGGAAGAGCCAAGTTCAAATCTGGCCTCAGACACTTACTAGCTATGTGACTCTGGACGAATCACTTAACCCCATTTGCCTCAGTTTCCTCATCTGTAAAATGGACTGGAGAAGAAAATGACTAACCACTTCAGTATCTTTGCCAAGCAAACACCAAAAGGGGTCACAGAGGTCAGATACAACTGAAAAATGAGTAAACAATAACAACAAAATCCCAGCCGTTGTCTTATGTGCAGATTTCATACATGTGTTGTCCATGCTTTCAACCAAATCACTGATAAAATTTATAAATATAGCCGAATTAAAGCAGATTCCTGAGCTCTCTCCAGGAGACCTCACTCTAAATTGTTTTTCATTGATAGATTATTTCTGAATCCTCTAGTCTTGACTCCACCTTCATCTAGAAAACCTCACAGCAAATTTGCATAGTCAAGGGAGATGTGTTCAACTTGACCATGGTCGAAAAATGTGTGTCTCATTCTGTATCTTGAATCTCTCACTTATTGGTCAGGAAGTGAGTAGCAGGCTTCATCAAAGTGCCTTTGAGGATGTGGCTAGTTACTGCATTAATCAGTATTCTTAGGTTTTGCAAAGTTTATTTTGTTTACAATGTTGCTGTCTATATAAATGGTTTCCTAGTTCTGTTCACTTCTTTCTGTGTCAGTTCAAACATGTCTTCCCAAGTTTCTTTGAACCCGTTCCTTTCATTATTTCTTTTTTTTTTTCTTTTTGGAGGGCAATTGGGGTTATGTAACTTGCCCAAGGTCACACAGCTAGGTTTTTGTTTGTGTGTGTTAAGTGTCTGAGGCCGGATCCGAGCTCAGGTCCTTCTGACTCCAGGGCCAGCACTCTATTCACTGCACCACCTAGCCACCTCCCTTTCATTATTTCTTATGGCACAATAGTATCACATTATATTCACATGCTATGATTTGTTTCTCCTTTCCTAAGTTAATGAGCACCTCCTTAGTTACTAGATCTTTGCCACCTCAAGAAAGATCCACTATAAATATTTTTGTACATTGGGCCTTTTCTTTACTCTCTTTTGGGGTTTAGTCACAACTTAATGACTTTTTGCATATAGTTTCAGATTGTTTTCCAGAATGGCTGGACTAATTCACAGTTCCATCCACAACATACTAATAGAAGAGTACACAAAATTTTCCTCATGCCAGGAAAGACAAAACTACTTGCCTTAAGCAGGACCCAAATGCAACTAGAGTCATGTTCTTTTCAACTTCATCTTCACCCAAATTAAAAAAAAAAAAAAACCAAACACTGATAACCCTGAGGCAAGCAAGAAAGTTTATGAATTTAGTCTAATTATCTCCAGTCTCCTCATTTACTCCTCAATAGTGAACCTTCAATTTCAGGACCTCTACTTACCATATTTTGTGGATTTCATTGAGGATATAAATATGGAAAACACAGAATTTACTGTAAACACATGAATTTAAATTATAAGAGAGAATCTGACATTTATACAGATGATGATTAACAGGAGAATGGGAGGAAGGTGAGAAAAACATGGGAAGGAGACAATTTGTGTGAAAAAGATCTGGGGGTTTTAGTGGACTGCAAGCTCAACATAAACTAGTGATAATTTTGGAAGATAATTTTAAAAGTTAATGTGATTTTAGGCCTGATTAATTGAGACTGAATGTATGGAATGTGCCAGATGATGTTAGTTCTACAGTCTTTGGTCCTGCTCTGGTCATATCTGGAGCACTGTTTTTGGTTTGGGACAACAAAAGGACATTTAAAATGGAAGTACATCCAAAGAAGGGCATCCAGAATAGTGAGGGGACCAGAAAGAATCCCATATAAGCACTGATTGAAGGAACTAGGTAGGCATAGAAATAAGCTAAAGAATTGAAGATCTGACCAATTGGGGAGCATGATTGTAGCCTACAAGTATTTGAAGGACTGATATGTGGAAGAGAGAAAAGATTTGTTCAGTTTTTCTCAAGAGGGCAAAAATAAGATTAATGGAAAAATGTAGGGAAACAAGAGTTCAACTCAATATAAGGATATATTGTTATTCCTTAAAATTGTTCCCAAATTATAATAGGCTGTCATGAGAGATTGTGTGTTCTACCTCTTTGGAAGTCTAGACAGCCACTTTTTCTGGGATGTTGGAAGGGTGATTCCTCTTTAGGTAGAGGCTGGACCTGTGAGGTTGCTCCAATTCTGAGATCCTGCAAATCTATCAACATCATTACTTCTTGTGAAGGGAGCTTCTGCCATGTGGCAGTAATGCTAGATCTGAGACTAGGGAACAGCTCTGTTTTCCTATGATTTTTTTCTTTATTCATCGCGGGCCCCCAAAGTCCTACCAGGCAGCTAGTTTTGTACAAGGTGCCCAGTAGGTATCCATGCATCCTCCATGTCTCCCTCCATTGTTAGGTGTTGGATATGAAAACTCGTGGACCCACCAACCCTCCTGGGAGCCAAGACCCTCAGACCTGAGCTGCCATTATACCAACAGGTGTGTGCACAACACTTGTTGGAGCCGTGCTAAGTCTGGGGCTGTGCTCCATGGAGAGACGTGATCACACCTCCTAATATGACTCTGTGGCTCTGTTACTTACAGCTAAATTACAGTATTATGACTTCATTGTTGAATCCCAATTCTCCTAATTATAGCCTGGAGATCTATTATTTGATTTGGTAACACCAAGTGCTTCTTCTCTAAATCATGTAATCTCTTGTAGCTTATTAATGTCAGGTTTGTGCGCACGCAGGGACTTGGTTCCTTGCCAGGCAGAATCAAATTTTCAAATTTTCGCTCTGTTATGTTGCCTGGCTTTGCTTGTTACAATCTAATTATATTGGCACCGAAATACCGAAAGCCAATTTATATTAGAAAGCACTTTAACTCTTTCTTCCGAGGGAATTTACATGCAGAGGAGTCTGCCATGCCATTGGCCTTTTCACGTTTCTGCCGGGAAATTCCTTCTGGGAGAAGAAGGAAGAGACATAGTTCTCTTCTGTTAACTGTCCATACCCACAGAATGAAAGGAGCAAAGGAAAATATTTTGAACCATTCAGTGAAGCCGAGCTATCCTTGTTAATTAAAGCAGCCGACCCTCTCTCCTTGTATCTGTCCACCTCCCTCAGGGACTTTAACATCCAGTGATCTTATTTATATTGCCAGATTTCTGCCCAGGAATCTCTTCCTTCAATAGTATCATTCCCTCCCGAGCTATTCTCCCTGACAGTGCCCTCTGCTCTAAACCTCCTCACTTCCCTTTCCTCATTCAACTTATCTGTGCAATGCTCTACTTCTTAACAAGTGACTAATGGGCAGCAGCTAGGTGGCACAGTGAATAGAGCACCAGCCCTGGAGTCAGGACAACCTGAATTCAAATCTGGCCTCAGACACTTAATGCTTGCTAGCTGTGTGACCTTGTGCAAGTCACTTAACCCAAATTGCCCTGCCATCCCCCCTCCAAAAAAAAAAAATTAAAAGTGACTAATAGGTATGGTAAAAGAAAAAAATTGGAGCTGAACTACTACACATGTCCAGATGTGGCTATATATGATTTTCGCTTCCCAGGGATACAGATTGATCAGTTTCTAGATTTGATAACTTTCATGTCTTATTTCCATGGAGTCAGGAGGATAAGTATGTCAGGCTTTTCAAAAGACCAGTGTGTAAGACAGGTTGTGTTGATCAGTCATCAATTCCTCAGTTTTCAGAGCTCAAAGGAATCCTAGGGATCATTTGGAGTAGTTCTAGTCTAACCACTTCACATTACAGTTGGGAAAACTGAGGTAAAAGGAAGGAATTGTTTTGTCTACATTCATAAACAAGTTAGTGGAAGGGATGAGATAAGAACCCAGGTCTCTGGTGCCCAGTACAGCAATATTTCCCTTCAGGTCATACATATAGGTGTTCTCTTACTCATTAGGGATAGGAACTAGATCTGTGATTTCACTGATATAGAAAACTTTCAGTGAGAAAGACGGCTGCTTTAATGTTTAATTGACTTCTGCCAAGGTAGGTTGGCCACTTTTCTGGAATTTCTAGTCTTAGACAGTTAACTAGAACAGAAGTGTTAAATAGTCCCACAACACTCCAGAGTAACCCAGTCAGATTAAAATGGCATTGCAAAGTACTTAGCAAAGTTAAAAATGTAATGCAACATAGATAATATTAATATGTGGTTTTCTAAGTCAACATGCAGCCTCTAGAGAGCCTTATACATGGTTTAGTGACCCCCATTTCAAAGCAAGTTTGATACCACTGACCTAAAGCTTTGAGAATGTAAACTGATTTGCTGAGGCTTACATGGCTAGTATGTGGCAGAGGCTGAAGTTGAGCCTAGGTCTTCCTAACTTCCAGGCCAACTCTCTATCCTGTTAATCTGTTGAAGATCTATGGAGGGCCAAATCCATCCAACCTCCTGTTTTTGTATGGTCCATGAGCTAAAAATAGTTTTTACATCTAAAAATACAATAAAACTTTACTTAAAAATGTAGAAAAAAACATTCTTAGCTGAGGGCCATACAAAAATGGCCAGCCAGCTATAGTTGGTTGGCCTCTGCTGAAGAGTCTGCAGTATGTGGAGAAATCCAGAAGTTTGCTTCTACTAAGACCTATGTGACCTTGGGAAGATCACTTTTCCTTTCAAAGACTTAGTTTTCCATTTCTGCATAATGAATGGATCAGAGGTGTTGGACAAGATGACTGTAGTTCCCTTCCAGTATAAATCTGTGATTCTATGAGTAGCTCTGCCCATTTGCACTACGTCAAATGGGACAGCAGAAGTTTTATGTAATTTGCCAATTGTTTTGTATCCTGAGCACTTAGCACAGGTCTTGGCGCATGGTAGGTGTCTATAAATGCTTATTGATTGAGACAAGAATTCTCATTTCAAAGGCAGGTCTTTTCCCAAGTTTTATGTGAATATGGCTTTGGTCAATTCCAAGGATTTCCTAAATTGGAAGGGTAGAGAAATGTCAGTGTCTATTTCCCACTGATGGTTCATTTTTCTGTGTCTGAGTTAGGACAATAATGAGGGAGGTGAGAGAGAGAGAGAGAGAGAGAGAGAGAGAGAGAGAGAGAGAGAGAGAGAGAGAGAGAGAGAGTAGAAGGTCTGTTGGCAGGAGTACATCTACACAGAGACTTGCCTGGCAGTAGGCGTATTGACTAAGGTCAGGACTCCAATTGCTTTTGGCCAGAAACCACTACAAACACTTGAGAGCCCAGAATGGGTGCAATGTGCCCTTTAGAAAAGGTCATGATGTTTCATGGTGCTGACAGTGTGAGGCAGGGAAAAGAGTGGTCTATTGGGAGTTGTGGGACGTGGCTTCTCATCCTAATTCTGCTTCACCTTACTCTAGGTGACCTTGCACAAATCAAAGGTCTTCAGGACTCAGTTTCTTTCATGTGATGTGAATGTGCTGGACTAGATGAGCCCTCACCACCACAAGACAAACATTCTACTCCTCCCTAAATGATTCATCCTTTCACTCTCCAAAACAGCTATTGCAAATAGTCTTGCTTTTACAGAAGTTTATGGTACTCACTTCTCCATCCTGCTTCTCTTATCCATCTCACAGATCCTTCCCAGTCTTTTCTCTCCTGGGTCCTCCTCTCTTTTCACCCTGTACTATTTTAATTGCTGATCTCATCAGCTCCCATGACTTCAATGAACATTTCTATACAGATGATTCATAAATATATACATACACATATGTATACATACACACATATGTTCATACATATAGATATTATGCATATGTATATATATACACATACATATAGTTTATGTGTATGCATATATGTGCATACAACACTAACCTTTCTTCCTAATTTCGGTATAATATTACCAAATGCCTCTTGGATATCTTGAATTTTGTGTTCCATAGGCATCTCAAACTCAGCATGTCCAAGATGAAGCTTATTATCTTTCCACTCAAACCCTCCACTATTCTGATTGTGAAGACACCACCATCTTCCCAATCATTCAGTCTTGCAACCACAATGCCATCCTTGACTCCTCACTCTCACTCCATGTCCTCAATTTATTGCCAAATCTTCTTTTTTCTGTCTTCATACCATGCCTCATATTTCTCCTTTCTTCATTCAAATACCTTCAATCCTTGTTCTAATCCTCATTGCTTCATTTTTCTCCCTACTTCAGTCTATTGTCTGCTTAACTTTCATGGTGATTTTCCTGATACATAGATATGAATATGTTACCCATCATGCATACAATAAGCACTTAATAAAAACTTATTGAGAAATAGAATCAATATGGCAGCATACAGGAAGCAAACCAGTTTAATTCTCCTAACATTCCCCTCCAAAAAAACCCTTTAAAATCAAATTTTGAAACAGCAGAGCTGCTGAATAAAAGGTCAAAATGAGATATCATCCTAAGACAATTTAGGAGGTTGGCAGAGAAGTCTGTGACAGTGGAGTGGGTGCCAGCACAGAATGGATGTGGCAATAGTACCAGCACCAGCAGGGCTGTGAAGGCAGCTGTGGTAGCAGCAGCAGAAGTTCAGGAGCTCTCAGCCAAGAGATGGTAAGAGGGTCAGACAACTGATCAGAAAGACATTATAGGGGGGCATTTTGCTAGCACTGGTTGCAGCTGGCACTGATTGGCATTTCTTTTTCCATGTGAAGGTCTTGGTCACAATTTCAGGGTGGAGAGGTGCACTTACAGTTGGTCACAAGGGAACAGAGGCCATGGAATTGCAGCTCCAAGGCAAAGAGAAGTGCTGGCATTTGTGGTTGCAGGAGAGCAGGGACCCTTTCTGTTAAACACCAGGGCACAAACCAGGAAAGCAGTGACCAAAACTTTCCCTGGATCACTCCAACTTGAAAGCACTGAAAAACTTAGAGAACTACAGAACTAGGTCTGAAAACAACAGCACAAAAAGTCAGAAATTTAGGATAGTGCCTCCTCACTCCCAGGTGAGCTTAGCCTAACTTTAACATAATGTTAAAAGCTAAAAAATAGGCTGGGAAAATTAGCAAAAAAACCCACAACAAAACCCCCAAACCAAAAAACTTGACCATAAAAGGCTACTATGGTGGCAGAGAAGATCAAGACAAATTCAGAAGAACGTAATAAGGTGAAAACAGAAATAAGCAAAACCTCAAAGAAAACTGCTAATTGGACCCAAGTCCAACAAGAATTCCTGGAAGATTTAAAGAGAGAGTGGTAGAGGAAAAAACAGACTTTTGAGGAGGAACAAGATAAAACAAGAGAGAAAAAGATAAACAGGAGAAATAAGATGGAGGGAAATACAGTTAGTAAGCATAACTGTGAATGTGAATGGGATGAGCTTACCCCCCCAAGAAGCAGATAGCAGAATGATTAGAAATCATAATCCAACAGTATTTTGTTTATAAGAAACACACTTGAAACAGAAAGATGCATAAAGAGTTAAAACAAAGAACTGGATCAGAATGCATTTTTCTTTAGCTGAAGTAAAAAAAAAAAAAAGATAGTGATAGCAATCATGGTCTCAGAAAAAGCAAGAGAATCCCCATAAAAACCAAACAACAAACTAATTAAAAGAGCTAAACATGGAAACTACATTTTGTTAAATAGTACCTTACACAATGAAGTAATATCAAAAAATTTTAAGGGCAAATTTCTCTGATAAAGGCCTCATTTCTCAAATATTTAGGGAATGGAGTCAAATTTATAAAAGTAAGAGTCATTCCCCAGTTGATAAATGGTCCAAAAATAGGGACAGTTTTCAGAAGAAATTCAAAGTCTCTACAATCATATGAAAAAAATGCTCTAAATCACTATTGATTAGAAAAATGCAAATTTAAACTACTCTGAGGTAGCACCTCACACCTATCAGAAATGAGAAATAATGTAAGGGATAGGTATACTAATAACCTGTTGCTAGAGCTATGAACTGGTCCAACTATTTTGGAGAACAATTTGAAAATATGCCCAAAAGGCTATAAAACTGTACATATCCTTTTGACCCAGCAATACTACTACTAGATCTGTTACCTCTTTGATCTCTTTGATCAAAGAAAAATGAAAAGGGTCATTATTGAAAAAAATATGTATAACAGCTTTTTTTGTTGTGGCAAAGAATTAGAAATTGAGGGGACACCCATCAATTGGGGAATATTTGAACAAGTTGTGACATATGATTGTGATAGAATACTATTTTGTTATAAGAAATGGTGAGGGGTGTAGTTTCAGGGGAAAAATATGAGGAGATCTATGAACAGAGGCAAAGTGAAGTGAGAAGAACTGGGAAATCACTGTGTACAGTAACAGCAATGTTGTGGTGATCATCCACTGTGAAAGACCTGGCTACTCTGATCAATACAAAGATCCAACACAATTCTAAAGGACTCATGATAAAAAAAAATACCTCTAGAGAGAGAACTGTGAACTCTGAGCACAAATTCAAGTATAATTTTCTTATTTTCTTGCTTTTTTTTTTTTTTGCAAAATGGGTAATATGGAAATTTGTTTTACATGATTTCACATAAATAATGGATATCATTTTCTTGCCTTTTTGGTGAGCGGCAATGGGCATGAGAGGGAGGGAGAGAATTCAGAATTTAAAATTAAAAAAAGAATATTAAAAATAAATGAATTTGAAAAACAAACACTTACTGACTTGCTGATTGTTTGAAATATCTTTCTGGTTTCAATTCCTCATTTCTGAGGCTACAAACAGACAAGGTTTTCAAAGTTGCTTTTGATCAATTTCATCATCAAATGTTTGTTGGAAGGACCCACTGAAAAAGAAATCATCCTTACCATCTGCACGCCCAAGTTCTTTATTTTCTAATGTGTTCACATGTGAACATCTCCTTAGATCATCCTCAAATGCCAATGAGCCAGAGCAGAGATGACTATCTGTATTTTACTTGTGGAAGAAACCAAAGCCTGGAAAATTTAAGTCATTTCCCTAAGGTCAAGGAACTAATAAATAATGGAGTGGGGAGGATTCAAATGTAGGTTTCCTGACTCCCAGTTTGGGATTCTTCCCTCTATATACCCTGATTTTTTTTTCATAGCAAAAAAAGGCAGAGTATTGCTCCCAAAAGAGGTCTGGGCCTATGACCAAAGGCTGAGAGGTTCATGGAACTTGAAGATGTGGAAACTTTTGTCTACTTTAAACTACTCACACAAGTGAGAGAGGAGATGAGAAAGGGGGTAGAGGGAATGGGGCAATCAGGAGATTAATACCAATGATTGACTTTATCACACTGAGGATAAAATCACAATTACTGGTAATGGTATATCGGTTAGTCATCATTGTCATTCAATACATTGATTAATTTATGTGTGTGTGTGTGTGTGTGTGTGTGTGTGTGTGTGTGTTTATTCGCTTTTTGGAAGGGGGAAATGCAGGGCAATTGGGGTTAAGTGACTTGCCCCAGGTCACACAGCTAGTAAGTGTTAAGTGTCTAAGGCCGAATTTGAACTTAGGTCCTTCTGACTCTATGGCCGGTGCTCTAATCCCTGCACCACCTAGCTGCCCTTGATTAGTTTATATTAACCTACATTACTTATCAATAAAATAAGTCACATTGTGGGGTATGGTCACACTCCCTTCCATCACACACTTTGCCCATCAGGCAGATTGGGCTTGCTGGTCTCCTATCACACCCTTCCCTTTCTAGCATCCATCCGCAAGGCAGTTAGGTGGAGCAGTCAATGGAATACTGAACTTGGACTGAGCAAGACCTGAGTCTTAATCCTGGGTCCTACACTAACTCTTATTCTCTCTAGACCTTAGTTTGCTCCTCTGTAAAATAGGGATAATAGTGGCACCTATCTCACAGAGTTATTGTGAGGTTCAAATGAAACAACATGTTTACAAACTTTAAAGTGCTCTACAAATGTGAGCTACTATTATCGGTACCTGCTAAGTCCAACATCCAAGGTCACCACCTCTTCCAGGAGACTTTTCTTATTTTTTCCAATTTTGAAGCATCCCCTGCCTCCCCAATATTTCATCCCTCTCTGTCCTCTACTATTCATATTCTAACTAGTGTTCAAATTATCTGGATACGGGTCTGATCTCCTAGTTGGGAGCAAACTGTTAGAGAGCAGGGATTATGTCAGGTTTTCCTCTCTGCATCACCAGTGCCAAAGCATTCTGGGAATTGTAGCCTTCAGAGTGCTCCTTGGACTTATTTTGCTTGTCCAGGGGGGCCAGACCATTACAAGCTTCTGAAAAAATGTGTTGTTGCTGCCTGTGTAAACTGATTCAGTTTTAGCCATATCCCCCGCCTCTATCCCCAACACAACTCCAACCCCCCCCCAAAAAAAATAGACCCAACACATACATCATGGCATTTTCTTGGATTGCTATTTTCTTATGATTTCCCAAAACTGGTAGTCAGTTAACAAGCATTTATTAAGGACCTACTAAGAGTCAGGCAATGTGCTAAACCTTGGAGATGCCAAGAAAGACAAAAGACAGTCAGGCCCTGTTCTCAAGGAGCTCATAGTCATAAAAGTACAGACCAGTGGAGTCAAAATTGTGTAGAAATGGGGACCTCTATACCATACAGAAAGATCCCTGAAGGTTGCATATTGACCTAGAAAACCACATATTAACATCATTTATATTGTATTGCACTTTTATGTATTTTGTTAAATAGTTTTGAATGACATTGTAGTCTGATTCAGGTCCCACCCAGGAGTGTTATGGGCCGCATACTAGGAGCCAGTCCAGATCATGACTTCCACCCTCCCAACTCTCACATTAAATTAAGCAAATAGTGCTTAATGCCCCCATACTGATGTTTGTATTTTTATACCCTGAGTGACTTATCTACAATATCACTATGTGAGTATCAGAAAGAACTTATCAGAAAATTATGTAAGCTGACCCTTTTTTTACTCAAATGTTCTTTAATGTGATGTTTTGCTTAAGAATTAGGATTGTAAAGAGAAAGGCCAATTGGTTCAGAACTATAACTTCTGCTAGCTCATGCTACTAAAAACTGGATAAAAATCTGCATACTCAGCTAACACAGGGTCAGTTCCCTTTGGAACTGGGAGTGTAGCCAGAGAAGACTCCTCAAGACAGCAAACTCTGGATCCAGCTGGAAATGTTAGGTTTCAACATGGCCTGGGGATACATTGCCCCCTGAGAGTTATAATATATAGAGTGCTATAAACACCCCCTTTGTCAGCTACCCAACTTAACTTCAGGACTTTCCCAGTGACCACTAGTTACTAAATTATGTGTGCTTCTCCATTTGGTTCAAGAATCTGGGCGTCAGATGACTTACAGCAAAATGTACCTGTTCCCAGTGAGTAGCCTCTTTGCCAACTAATAGTTCTAAAGCTCTCCTGCCTCCTTACTGCCAATCCTTGCTGACCACCTCCTTTAAATCCCCCCACCCCCAACCTCCTATGTCTTCTGTGAAACTTCCCCTGGTATATCTCTACTCTACATTGATTCTTCTCTGCTTTTCCTCCTTCTTTATCCCCTCAAATACACAATACAAGCTGAAGAACATTATAGGATCAAAGGTTCATTTGGAAGGTTAACTTACAAATACTCTAGTCCAATCCTTTCAATTTAAATTTGAGGAAACTGAAACCCAGAGACATTAAATGATTTATACACGGTGATACATCAAGTCATAGAGTCAGGATCTGAACCCTGGTTCTCTCACTCCAGTCCTCATTTCTGATATGCATGTTCTTTATTTATTTCATGAATGTTGATCTTGCATCCTTAGTTAGATTGGAAGCCCTTTACAACCAGGGACTCTGCCTCAAGCATTTCATATTGCTGACAGAGCCCAGCACAAGGTTGGGATCATAGGAGTGGTAAGTGCTTTTTGAGAGGCTAAAAGAATGAATGGGTGGAAGGATGGATGAGTGAAAATACTCACTGAAATTTAGTGAGTCAAGTCTATAGAAGGCTTTGTACTAGGCACTATGAGAATGAATACTGAAAAGGCAGGGTTTTCCTACATGGGGCTCATAAGGGATATAATTTATTTTAATAAAAGGTATAATGTGAATGTATCATGAAGGATATAGAAGGTGTTATAGATATCACTTCAAATATTGGGGGTGGGGTGTGGTAGGGGGAGAAGCAACAGGGAAAGCCTCATGGAAGAGATGGCATTTGAGCTAAGATTTGGACTTAACAAGTAAATGAAAAGCAAATAAATGAATAAATAGAATGAATCAATGAACCAGTCAAAGAGTTGTCTTGATACTGACGTAGATAAATCACAATGATTTTCTCACAACTTTACTTGTGCATCCAAAACTCGGGACATGGAAGAGGTGCTTATACGTACCCCCAGTATGGTCCAACTATCAAACTATAATTAGGAATTTTTTCACCTAGGTCAAAAACATTTGGGAGAAAACATCAGCACAGGGCATAGTTTGACTGTGGTCAGGATATCAATACCCTGGGTTGAGGTCAAAGACACATTTACCCCTTCATTCAGCTCAGTTAGCTAGGGGTGTGTGTGTGTGTGTGTGTGTGTGTGTGAGAGAGAGAGAGAGAGAGAGAGAGAGAGAGAGAGAGAGAGAGAAGAGAGAGAGAAGAGAGGAGAGAGAGAGAGAGAGAGAGAGAGAGAGAGAGAGAGAGAGAGAGAGAGAGAGTATGAGATAGAGAAGGGGGGAGAGAGAGACAGAGACACAGAGACTGACAAAGAGAGACACAGATATAGAAAGAGACAGAGAGAGAGAGAAGCAGAGACACACAGAGAGAAAGACAGGGAAAAGAGATATCAACACAAAGAGATAAAAAGAGAAAGACAGGGAGAGAGACAGAAAATTAGTGACTTCATGTTCTTTCATTCTCTGCATGATAGGAAATAAAAGACAAGGATGGGGTGAAACTAATTGATCTATGAGGGTTCTTTGCATCTGTAATGTTCAGAGGGTCTGATAAGGGAGGACTTGTGGATAGTGAAGATCTCAGGCCCCAATGATAGTTAAAGGTCAGGTAGGAAGCACAAAACCCTGGGCCTAGTCAGAGTCCCAACCTTTCCTGGAAAAAACGCCTCTCTGAGGTTTGGAGAGGAAAGATTATAGCCACAGAATATTAGACCTGGAATAAGGCCTAATAATTGTTATCTCTCTCTGTTTCGCCCTCTCCCCCTCTCTTTCTCTGTGTGTGTGTGTATACATATATATACACATATACACACATGCACACACACATACACAAACACACACACACACACACACACACACACACACACACATATATATATATATATATGCATACATATTTGAAAAACGAGGTGCAGAGATAGAAACATCACACAGCTAACAAATCAGAACCAGGCCCAGAGCCTAGGTCTTCTGAGTCCAGCCAGCTGTGCTCCTCATCATTCACACACCTACCCTAGCTTTGCTTCATGAACAGTCTGAAGTCCCTGATAGAATGAGGGCAGAGGTAGATGTAAAGGAAGTGTCTGATTGCCCACAACCTGAGATCCCACACCTACCATTCCCTGCCTTGGTAAGACCATTGCCTTAGATTGCGGCCCCTCCAGTGGGACACAGGGCTGCGGGTTGAGAGGGGAGCTGACAGGCACTTTAGACAACTTAGTGTGACACTGTGGCCCATAAACATGACACAGTAGCCCATAAACCTGACAAACGACTTCCCAAATGGCTGCCGACTTTTAGAGGATTCCCTGGTCCACTAAAAGCTCGATATTTACTGTAAGTGCAGATGATGGAGACCCGGAGATAATTTGCTACCTGCACATTTTTAATGTGTTTGTGAATACTCACAAGAAGTTCATTAATTGTAAGTGTCTGTGAGCTTATTGTGTTATAAACCAGGTGTGACAGCACAATAGATTACAATAAAAGGAAGTGCCCGCTTTGTACCTCTGGTGCCCAGAGCCAGCACATATGCAAATGAATGACTGCAGAATTCTTGGGGCAGCTGCAGTGAAAGCCTTCTCTTTTCCTCATTTATAAGACCTCTCCTTTACCTCACTCTGGCTCCCCTGACCTCCAAACCCAGATATCCACAAGAAAAAGAAAGAGCTCAGAGGTTTATCAAGACCACATCTATTAATGACCCTGTGGCACAGCTGTTCAGTATTCTTAAGGTTTAGGATCTTGGGCAGTTCAAAGAGCATCCCAGTGCACAAAGACTTTTTCCTATGGGCATGAATAATGTGGGAAAGGAAAAAAATCATGCATGAGGAAAGCCACCCAGGCTGGGAAATTCCCTACTTTGCTATACTAAGATCTCACCAGTCTCTCTCTCTCTCTCTCTCTCTCTCTCTCTCTCTCTCTCTCTCTGTTTCTATGTCTCTCTGTCTGTCCCATCAATGCACTCAGTTCTATAATAGACAGCTTAGAGAACATCAGTCCAGAAGTGTGGACTTTCCTTGTTTCTTTTTTAATCTACTACATATAAACGGTCTTAGAGTAGGAAAGTGTCTGGTCTTTTCATTTGATTAACATAGCACCAGCCCTTCGAGAAGCAGCCAAAGGCTGGGCTGTTGAATGGGGGTAAGACAAAGTGAAGAAACCTTATCATGCAACTGTCACCCAGCAAAGCAACTCCTGTGAAGAAAGAGACAGCCATCCCCACCAACTACTGATCAATTGCCATCTATGGGGCAAACAAGCCAATTTAGTTTAAGCAACAAAGTACTAAAGGGAGAGATAAGAGGCAGCATGTGCCAGGTGAGTCAAAGCACTACCACCATCTTGACCACCACCTGCCCGTAGACTCTAATAGAAGCATCCAGGACTCTGATCCCAAGAGCCTTGAAAACATCAGCGTCCCCTCAGAATACCCATTTTGTTTCTAACCTTGCCCCAACAGTCATTGTTGAAGCAAGCATCCCCTGTGCAGAAGGACTCCACCATCCTGGCCACCTTCTTTGTTGCTCATTATCCAGTTCCAAGTCACAGAGCCAGGGATGACTGAGGAGGAAACCTTAACCCAGGAGTGGTCTTATTGGCTTAGGAGTGGTCACAGGTCTAGGTTGTATCATAAGAGACAAGCAAGATCAAAAGCAAATAACAGTAGCATAGCTTGGACCTCAAGAGCAGAACCAAGTCTTAGATCTAGCTTCTAGTCTAGACTGAAGCCTACAGAGGAATAACCAGGGCAGGAATCCCAAAGCAAAGGGGAACCTGAAATCCCATCACTTTGGACCAGGAGATTTTACCAGATGACTGATAATAGATGAATTCAGCAGTAGCCTACTGTTGCTTAGACTCAAACTCAGTTCAGGAATATGCAGAGTTCAGACTAGGAATGGGGTTGAGGGAGGTGAGGAAGAAAGCAGACTTTCCCCTGGAGCAGACTACTTTGGAAGCATTGAGAACTTTCAAGTTCCTAGCTTGAAATGTCCCTGGAATACTGGAATAACACAACATTCAATATCCCAAGAAATAAGCAATAGGACCAGCCAAGACCTTCCCTCCAAAAGTGCATAGAGCCTAGTCCTGACATCAAGTCTGAAGTCAGGAAGTAGGCTGGAAGAATGAGGAAATAGTAAAAAGAATCTCACCATAAAAAGTTATTGTAGTTGACAGAATTCTCAAGACACAAATCCCTAAAGAAACTGATTCTAAAACATCTTTAAGCAAAGCCTCAAAGAAAAATACAGCTTAGGCCTAAATTCAGTTAGAATTCCTAGAAGAGATGAATCAATAATTTTTAAAAGAGTTTAATATTTTATGAGTTAATTGAAAGTCCTAGAGGGAAAATTGGAAAAGAAATGAGAATTATGGATAAAAAGAATTAAAAATTATAAAAAAGGTACAAAACCTTGCCCAAGCAGCAGACTACCTGAAATTTAGAATGGACCAAATAGAAGAAAATAAACACATAAAAGCCCAAGAAATATTAAAACAAAGTCAAAGGACTAAAAAAATGAGGAAAAATGTAAAGTATCTCATACCTCCCACCCCACCCCCATTGACCTAGTTGGAGCTATGCCAAGAAACTATAAAATTATGCATACCCTTTGATCCAATGCCACTGCTAGATCTGTATCCCAAAGTAATCAAAGAAAATGGGGGAAAGGACCTATTTGAACAAAAAAGTATTTTTAGCACCTCTTCTTATGGTGAATTGGAATTGGAATTGGAAAGCAAAGGAATGCCCATAAACTGGGTGATGGTTGAACAAATTACAGTATATAATTGTCATGGGAAATTTATTGTTGTTTTGTCATTTTAGTCATGTTGTTTAACTCTTCATGACCCCATTTGGGATTTTCTCAGCAAAGTTACTGGAGTAGTTTGCCATTTCCTTCTCTAGATCATTTTATAGATGAGGATGGTTTCAGAAAAACATGAGAAGACTTATATGAACTGATACAAATTTAATTGAGTAGAAACAAGAGAATGATGTACATAGTAACAGCAATAGTGTAAGGATGATCAGCTGTGAAAGACTTAACTACTCTGATGAACACCATGATCCAAGACAATCTCAGAAGACCCATGGTGAAAAATGCTATCTATCTTCAGAGAGAGAACTAATAAACTCTAAGTGTGGATTGAAGCATACTTAAAAAAAACCTTTCTTTTCTTTATTATATGTAATTTTCTTTTTGCAACATGGTTAATATGGAAATATGTTTTGCATGACATAACATGTATAATTGATATCATATTGCTTGCCATACTGAAAGAGATACACTTGAAAACCTAGAAGGATTATTCAAGGCTCAGCTCAAGTACCATCTTCTTAATTCCTCAATTATTAATGCTTCCCCCTCCTCTGAAATTACTTTGTATAGTTAGTCAACAAACATTTATTAAATACTTACTATGTGCTAAGTTCCCATTTAGTAGTTCACATATCCTTTGGGGGTTTACAATGATGGTCCAAGAAGTTTGTGCTAAAAATTCTTTGAAGACATATTAAACAGTAAATAATTGCCTAATTATGTTATAAATATATTTCCCTCTATAAAATTTGTAAAAGGAAGAAATTTAATATGAACTCTTATAGATAATAGTAAGCATGTGAGGTCTTGTTGCATTACCTCCTTTAGTACTTACAGAATGTTTCACATAAAATATTCATGATTATTTTATAATTAAGGTTTTATAATTTTATATTTAGGGTTTTCATAATTATAGGTAGAATAAAATTTTGTAATTTATAATGATATAATTTAAATGTTAATTTGGAGCTTTTGGGGACCAGAGTTATCATTGTAGTTACTGTAAGCACTTAAGGAATGAATCTAAAAGAATATTATCAGTAGTATATTAAATTACCCTGGGGTAATTTAATACTTGTTGTGCTATTGAAAAGGGCTCATGGAAGAAAAATCATTAAGATCCACTGTGCTAAGGGGAAAGAAAGAGGAGAAGGAGAAGGAGGAGGAGGGCGAAGGGGAGGAAGGGGAGGAAAAGGAAAAGGAGGAGAAGGAGAAGGGAGAGGAGGAGGAGGAGTCACAACAACAGTGATGGCTATGATGACTCTCCTCTCAAGGAGTTCACATTCCAATTGGAGAAACATTTATACAAGCTATACAGAGCAGATGGTAGGTAGCCTTTCAGGAGGAGGCACTAGCGATGGGAAGTTTTTGAGAAACATTTGCTCTAGAATGTTGGATTTGAGTTGAGTTTTGAAGCAAGCCAGGGAATAAGAGGCAGAGATGAAGGCAGATTCTAGAATAGTCCAGGCATGGAGGTCATCCAGTACAAAGTCATGGAGGTGGAATATAAGGCATTTTGTATGCTCCCTAGGACCTGAATAACGTAGTTCATAGAGAGAGTAGAAGAAAATAGGAAAGGTGAAGGAAGATCCTTGGTGTGAAGAGCTTCAAATGACAGAGTTAATATTTAATCCTAGAGGTAATAGGGAATCACTGGGGGGCCATGGTAGTGGAGGTGACTTAAACAGACTTATGTTTTAGGGAATAATATTATTTCTCTAGAAAAAAATAAGCTTCCTGAAGAACTGTTTAATTTTTATCTTTCTTTTGTATTTCAAACAACTAATATATTGCCTGGACAATAGTAGGTGCTTAATAAATAAAATTGAGTAGAATTGACTTGGATTTGGTGTATTGAGGATTTGAGCAGGGATTGGGGTGAGCCCACCTGATCCATGTATGACGTCAAAAGATGCAATCTACATGCTTTCATACATCAGGGCAATTCATTGTGTCTGTTTAATGGAAAATTGAATTTTCCTCTTATGTATAATTGCAAAATGTATTTTTGTCTCTTGTTTATCTAACAGAGATACAGCTTCTCCAAACCACCTTTTTTATTATGGCCACAATTAAGACTGAGTATCATTCCACTTGTGATACACACGTACACACACATTTATACACATAATATATATATATATATATATATATATACATATATATGTGTGTGTGTATATATTATACTAAAATTATATAAAACTACACTACCCATAGCAATTCTTTCTATGGAATTGGATAGCATCTCCTTTCATAGGTCCTTTGTAGTGGATTTGAATGTTTAGAGTACTCAGATAGTTTCGTCATTCACAGTTATCCTTCAAACAATATTGCTGTTACTACATACAATGTTCTCTTGGTTTTGCTCATTGCACTTTGCATTGTTTTATGAAAATCTTTCCATGTTTTTCTAAAATCAATCTGCACATCATTTCATACAGAAGAATAGCATTCTGTCCACTTATTTTCTAGAGATTTTGGAATCCCTAAGAGATGATTTTATGATATAATAAAAATATTGCAAGGCTTTTGTTACCCTGCAACATCTCTCTTGTCCTACCCCCAGAGAGGAGGCATGAGGACAAGTGTCACCAGAAACACGAGGCTCTGCCTATCTAGGAAAGTCTTTGCCTAGACCTATAGAGGGTCTGGAATACTTGTAAGAAATTGTTCCTCAGGACTTTTGCCAACAGTCCCTCACAACGAGGAGTACTGGGTTTTCAACAAAATGGATCCTCTTGGCTTTTGTTACCAAAGAATATAAACAGCTCACATGTATAAAGTGCTTTTAAAGTTTACAAAATGCACTCCCAACAAAAATATGAGGTAGAGACTACAGGTAGCATTGTTATAAGAAGGAGACCCTTGCTTTGCATGATCATGGAATACTCAGAGCTTGACTGGCACAGATGGTGGCTTGAAAGCACAAAAGACAGGACCAATACATAGAGCTTGAAAAACAAAAACCCATGGCAGTTGAAAGACAATAGTAATTGTGGAGAGCTAAATCTATGTCTTAGTCACTGGGCTACCAGTGGTATTGGTCTTAAAACCTTTTAATTACTACACTTTTCTGGAATTGGAAGTTTCAAGGACAGATAGACTTCATAATGTATGATGATAATATACATGCCATACTTTTCTTATGTCTACCTTTAACTTTCCATTTTTCTTTAGGTTATTGGGATTTTGATTCTTCTAAGATCATGACTTAGCTACTGAATATCCCCAGAAGTATGCTGGTGTTAAAGAAAGTCTTTTGTAGCAGTTAGCATGGAAAGTTCTGCACAATTTGCCAAACTTAATCCCTTCCCGTTTCTTCTTTCTTAATTCTCTCTGAAACTGGCAATGTCTTGGGTATGCATCCAATTGGAATAGCTTCATGGGTTACCCATCCAACAATATGCCAAAGTCTAGGCATATGTATTTTTTATCCACTTTGTTTTTCTGATGTAGATGATTAGAATGACCTCTTTTGTGTTGCTATTTCTCATTCATTGTGAAAAATTTGTAGGTTTCTGAGGTCAAATGAACTCAGAGTCATGCTATCTGAAAACAGAAGCATTTGGAGTACCTCATCAAGAATTGGAATTCCTCCTTTTGTTTGGATGCTGGATAGGAAATCTATGGCAATGTAGAATCATTCAAGTGAGCATCGGTTTTCCTGATTTACACCTCATTTAATATCAACACTCAATGGAACTTTAAACAAAATCATATCTATATTTACTTCAGTCATAGAATAGAAACTCCATGTTTGAGAAGAGATTTCAAGGTTACATTTTGTTTTATTGCATACGATTTTTTAAAAAATAATAACCGATAGATATAACATAATCTTATATTCTCTGTACTGCTCACTCAGGCATGTGACTTGGGAAGTTATAATTTCCTGCAAAGAAAAAAAAAAAGATCTCATGTTTTCCTCGAAGAAGAGCATAGCAGTCAAAAAACCTATTGTTATATTGAAAAACCCAGGTTGCAGGAATTAGCCCTGCTTCCTTCACTCCCAGGTCCACTCCCTCTCCAGATTGCTGTACCTCCTTGACTTGACTGTAAGACTCCTCTCCCTCCCTCTTCTAACTCTTCTTTATGTTTTATCTTCCTGTCTTCAATTGTAATCACCTTGAGAGGAGGGACCATGTGGCTTTCTTGCATTTGAATCCCCAAGACTTAGCACAGGGTCTGGCACACAATGAGCCCTTAAATTGATTTATGCCTACCTATCTGAAAGTGATATTCTTGCTGTATTTGGTCTTTGTCAAACCTCATCTGGAGTATGGTTTTCAGATCTGGGCATCACAGTTTAAAGAGGATTTTGATAAGCTGGAGAGCATTTGGATGAAGGCAGTGATGATGGTGAAGGGCTTTCATTCAAGTCATATGAAGATTGATGTATAGAACTAGAAAGGTTTAGCTTGGAGAAGAGAAGATGGAAAGTAGAGAAGGTCTTGATAGCTGTCTTCAAGTATTTAAATGGCTCTTATAGAGAAGAGAGATTACCCTTATTGTATTAGACCCTAGAGGGCAGAACAACGAGCAAAAAATGGAAGGAAAAAATTGGAGCTATCCAAATGGGGAAAAGGTTGCTTCTATATTGGAAGTCCTCAGGAATAGACTGGATGGCTACTTGTCAGATGTTTTGTAGTAAAGATTCTTTTTTTTAACATGAATTGGATTTGATAATTAATGAGGTTTCTTGCAAATCTAAATTGCTATGATTATTGGATAACCTGCATAGAACCTTCTTATAGAGGGTTTAAAGAGATGAGAAAATCAATGGGAGGAAAGTTGATAATTGCTGACATCTCTTTTTTTTTTTGTCTTTTTGGAGGGGGGAAGGCAAGGCAATTGGGGTTAAGTGACTTGCCCAAGGTCACACAGTTAGTAAGTGTTAAGTGTATGAGGCTATATTTGAACTCCTGACTCCAGGGTCAATGCTCTATTCACTGCACAACATAGCTGCCCCTGATGACATCTTCTTGTACTCTTTGTTTCAATAGAAACATTGTCAGCTTGGTCAGTAATCAGAGAACATTATAGAGACCTCTGTCATCTGGGTAAAAAAGGAACTAAAAAATAACCCAGTCAGCTCTCTCTTTTTATAGGGGGGGAAACCCGAACGAAACCAAGAAGTGACTTGTTCAGGATCACTTGGAGAGTAAACCCCATATTAGTTCAAACTCAGTTGATTCACATTCGTGGCCATTGGTTGGGTTTTGGATAGATTTCTTCGTTTGCTGGTAGTACTCTCCCTTCATGCTAATACAAACAAAGGGCTAATATGAGACCTCAGACAGAATGGTTGAAAATGCTGAGGGAAAGATAAGATATAAAGAATGAGAATTTAAGAGACCCTAGAAATCTAACAACAGAACTTTTTGTTAAATGCAATAAAGGATCCTAGTCCTATGATGCATTATCTGAAGAAAACAAATTTTATTTCTTTTTTCCTTCCTTCCTTCCTTCCCTCCTTCCTTCCTTCCTTCCTTCCTTCCTTCCTTCCTTCCTTCCTTCCTTCCTTCCTTCCTTCCTTCCTCCTGAAAAGCTATTTCTAAGCTCCATTAAAAACTTTACATGTTCCTCTTGACTTGTGCCAACTTTTATGCTGGTTATAAATCATTCTTATCCGTTCATTAGAGAAGGTCCTCTAAAGTCAATTACCAGCCAACATTTGGCCATGGCTCCATGTGTCCAGTTGAAATCCTGCTGTCTGGATTCTGTAGAAAGTTTGAGGCTTGAATCATCTCCGTCTGAGAGTTGTAGAGAGAACTCTCACAGGTGATTTTGTGATCAAGCTTCCTACTTACTACGCATACTCTCCTACCCCCAGAATTGTTTTTAGGTAAGAGTAGCGTGTGAGAACGAAGTTACCTTGCTAGTCTGAAGCCAGCTCAGCAATACTTATAACTCCTTCCACAACTCCCCTAATTACTCACTGCGGGAGCGTAGCTGCAAGCCTGAGCTAGGAGCTGTGTGAATTCCTCTGCTTTCTAACAACCCCTGTGCTCCCTAGGCTTCTCTCTGAATAAAGTTGTGTTGCTGACAAATTAGGTGTCACCCACCTACCTAACAACTATTTTAAGCATTCAAATTTAAAGGGCCAGCCTGGGAGAATTCATTAACATAAACCATTTGGGCTGTTTGATCTACCTTTGATAAAACAGTCATGGGCTGTGATAAAACACAAGACCACAAAACAGGCTGAAATCTCTCAGATCCACAGGCCCCTTTTCTTCCTTCTTTAAATTCTTTATTTATTGAAAAGCTCTGGATGCACATTAACTGTTTTGCCCGGTATTTATGACTTTGAATCCTACGATTTGACAAGTAGAGTTCTGATAATTAGAAGTGAAAGGGAGCACTCACTTTTGGCTCAGCTCTGCTGGCCTCCACCCCTTGCCCAACTGGAGTTGTATAAAGGCTTAATTGGCTTCCCAACTGGAAACAGACATGATGATGGCACCATCAAACTGCTGAGCCAAGCAGGAGGGGAGAATCTCCCTTCCCTCTGAGTCTGTAAATTCTTTTAAAACAAGCATCTAGCAAGGCACCAAATGCTACAGGAACAAGACTGACGGGGCAGCATGCTGTAGTGGGTAAGAAGGCCAGCCATTCTGTCCTGCCTCTGACACCCTCTGGCTGGGCAACCCTGGGCAAGCTCCCCAGGTGCCTTTTTAAGCCTGGAAGCTGCAGAGTAGCTGCTGATCTTCATTGGTAGGTAGGGAGCTCCCTACAGCTTTGAAATGAAAGATCCATGAGGGGAGAGTTGTCATGACCCAGGTCTTGCAGTAGAAAGAGCCACGGACCTGTGTCTTAGACCTGGCTATGTGATGAAATCCCTGTGTTATCCTTGCCTGGAATGAACTCCCTCCTCATTCCACCTCTGCCTCTTAAAATTCCCTTTTCCTTTCCTGGAAAAATTCAGTTCAAGAATCACCTTTTACACAAAGCCTCTCCTGACCTTCCAAATTGCTGGTATCTCTTTTGCCCACCCCCATCATTTCCTACATATTTTGTATATAGTTACTATCAACACATGTTGTCTTCTCTTAAGTTCTCTTAAGGGTAGGAACTGTTTGGCCTTTATAGCCTCTGCAGCTGGGTATTGCCATAGTGTACAGACTCATCTTCCTGAGTTCAAATCTGACCTCAGAAACTTACTGGCTGTGTGACCCTGGGCAACTCACTTACCCCTGTCTGCCTCAGTTTCCTCATCTGTAATATGAGCTGGAGAAGGAAATGGCAAACCCCTCCAGTATTTTTGTCAAGAAAACCCTCTTTTTGTCAAAAGAGGTCATGGAGAGTCAGACATAACTGCAAATGACTGAACAACAACAATCCTCAGCACTTAGGGTCATGCCTGGCATACCATAAGTATTTGGTAAATGCTTGGTAATTGGTTGGTTGCTTGATTGGGAAAGTAGTTTACCAATGGAAACTTGCTGGCCTTGATGCCTTCCTTTAAAAAATGAGTTGGGATATATGGTCTCTAGCTTGACCTTTTAAGATGTTGATAGTATTTTAATTCAATTCTGTGATTCATCAAGGGCTTACTATGGATCAAGGACTTTGAAAGATGTCAAGTATTCAAAGACAAAAAAACAAGCAAACAAACAAATCTCTTACTCTCCACAAGCTTACATCCTACTCCAGGAAAGGATTTCCCTGACCTCAGTTTTGTATTGGTCACCTCTCTCCAAGGCTCTGGGCACAAAACAGTCACTTCCAAGTGACCTCCGATTTTGAGGCAGACACACATGAGCCCATGGCCCAGTCTGGATTCTGGCTGCCTTGCAGGGGGAGCGCTGCAGGCTTTCAGCAGAGAGACATCAAAGATTTCTTTGCTTTGTGCTGACTCTCTAGACTTGGGGCCATCTCATCAGACCCCTTAATCTTATTTTGAGCTCATTTATTTTAGCTAGTGTGCATGTTTTAGGTTTGGATTGGGATACAGCTGTTCCCCTAAAAAGGAGCCACATGTCTTTCTGCCTGTATGGCACTTTGAAACAATTTCCAAATGATGCATAAGGACTTGTGTGACTTGGCCAACAAACAACTTACAGCCAACAGGTCGGGGGCTACTTGGGAAGATCACAGATTCAGAGCTACAAGGAGCTTCCGAATTCATCTATTCATACCGTCAGAGGACGATTCACCACATGGGGGTTACCTCACTCAAAGGGAGAATCTAAAAAGACCTTGGCTTAAAGGGCCAGGGTCTCCCATTGCATCCTGGGCCATCTCCAGTCATCCTGATGAATATGTGGTCACTGGACCCAGATGGCTCTGGAGGAGAAAGTGAGGCCGGTGACCTTGCACAGTTGTCCTTCACTCAAATCCAAGTCAACTCCAAGTCATTTCATTCATTTCCCTGATATCATGGGCCTCTTCAAGAAAGGACAAACACAACAATTCAAACCCTGTTACTTTTCAGATGGACAAACAGAGGTTCAGAGGGGTTAAATGTATTGCCCAAAGTCACATAAGTAGCAAAGTGAGGTTTTATCCCAGGTCTTCTGACTCTACCTTGCCTTCTTTCCCCTGTGTCATTCTGTTGCTCAAGAATTTTGGAACTCATTGAAGGACCTAGGTTCCTGATACCATCACTGATAACCCCCATTTCTGGCTTACCTTAAGGTTTATACAATATTTTCCTCGTAGTAATTCTATGACGTAGTTAGTCCGAAACTTACTACCCCCTTTTACATTCAAGGAAACCCTGGGGTCCAACAACTTGCCCAAAGACGGAGAGCTAGCAGGGACAAAGGCAAGGTCTTTCTGATTTCAAGCTCTATTTAAGCTCCTTGATTCATTTCCTTTGGCCAGAAGGCTCACAGGATCACAGGTGGGATCCTGTTCAATTCCAACCTCCTCATTTTACAGAGGAGGAAATTGTGGTCCAATGGGGAATTAGTTTACTTTCATCAGTCACTCAACAAATACTCTACAATGCCTGCTATGTGCCCACCGTTGGGCTGGATGCTAAGAATACAAAAACAAAAATGAAACCATTCCTGTTCCCCAGGAGTTTACTTTACTTCCTTTATATTATCTACTAATGTGTCACCCTGGGAGAATCACTTAATGTCTCTCAAAATCAGTTTCTCTATCTATAAAATGGGTATAATAATAGCACCTGGGTCTTGTGGTTATTAATGAATGAATGAAAAAGAAAAGAAAACATTTCTTAAGTGTGTGTTATTTGAAAAGCACTGTTCTAAGAGCAGGGGATATGAATAAAAAAGCAAGACAGTCCCTGCCCTCTAGGAGCTTTACATTCTAATGCGGGAGACAAGGAATCATGGAAGGTTTCAGGGACAAGTCAGATAGAAAAGTCTCAGGTCCACGGTAGCAGAGCAGATGGTAATGTACCTTTAAAGACATTTTAACTGATGACATATGTATTTTTGGTGTTGAACCATTTTGGTGTTCAACCATTGTTGAGCCAGTGACAAGGACTTTCTTTTGCTTCCTTCCTTCCTTCCTTCCTTCCTTCCTTCCTTCCTTCCTTCCTTCCTTCCTTCCTTCCTTCCTTCCTTTTTTCCTCCCTTCTTTCTTTTCTTCTTTCCTTGGTACCCATGGCATTGTGGGAACAGTTGCCAGGTTACTTCTCTGTAAGGGCTGCCTTCAAAAATGATGGCTGTAGGCACTAGTCTGGAAGCATTAGTTTTTAAAAGGCTTTTGGGTTCAGGGTCCTGGGTGCTCTCTAGGAGAGAGTCTCTTTTCTCTGGAGAGATACTGGTCAAGGTGTTGTGGGTCCTACCTTTCCCATAAGGTGCCTTGGTACTTCAGCTAGCCTGGTTTCCTTGCTATGTAGATAATGGTTGTTTGACATTATTGGTGAGGATAGATGACCCTTTCTTTATAAAAACTGCTTCCTCGGATATTGACTGCAAGCTTGGGTCTGGAAGCAGGACCAGTGGTCCAAGGCCTGCCCATTTCCAGGGATCTTGTCTTTATCTTCCTGTTGTTGGAAACAAGTGGTTAGCAGTTGTTACTGGTGGTTATTAGGAAGGTGGACTCCCCTCCCCAACAATCGCCTCTACCCCCAATTATGAGGACCACATGAGATAACATATATAAAAGCATTTTGCAAACCTTAAGACATTATATAAATGCTATGTTATTAGCTGCTATGGATAGAGTGGATATATGTAAGTAAATAAAAAGTATATATGAGATAAATAAAATGTAAAACAGATCTGTAATGGTCAGTCCTTCTAATTCCAAATTTAGGACCCTTTCTCTATACTGTGTAAATTCCATAGGGGCAAAAACTGTGTCTTTTCTTAAAAATATTTTTATTGATTTTTGTGTTATTATGACACTTATATTTCTGCCTATAACTTGCTCATTCCCCACTCCCAGGGACCTATTCCATATAATAAAGGTGTTTTGTTTTGTTTTTTTAAAAAAAGACAAATAAGAGGAAAAAATAGCAAAACTGATTGATACATTTTAAAAGGTTGAAAATATATGCAATGTTCCATAGCTGTGGACCTTCTATATGTGCAAAGGAATTGGATAAGGGAGGTATCTTCTTATCACTTTTCTTTAGGGCCTAGAGACCATTTCTTTCCTAAACTGTGTCCCCCCCATGGCCTCACACAGATCACTATACATAGTAAACAATTCAACACACAATGATTTAGTTGAATTGTCAAGCCAAAGTAGGTCCCATGGCTGCTATACCTTGACCTCACAGAAAGCATGGGTAACACATTGGCACTGGTAGGTCCAGAGCCCCTGACAGGGCGTGGAACCACAGAAGACAGATTAACTCACAAAACAAGACAATAGAGGTTGCAATATATAGGTATATTTGATCTGGAAGAAAGAAGTCTTTGGTTTACAAAGACCTTTTCAAGAATCCTGACCGCAAAAATTTAGTGAGCACCTACTATGCCATAATTTATTCCAGTTGAGCTGATCACCTCAAATTACTAGAGATGTTTCTGATACAGGAACTTGGAGGCCAAGCTGCCTTTGTGGGGTGGGGGGGCAGGAGGTGTTTGAGTTGAAAGTAACACATGCCAAACCTGTTCTTCCTCTTTTATTTTCCTTAAAACTATAATCTTTCTCTCAATTAACAAAAAACAATATATTTTCTCTCCCTTTACTTTCCCCAGCCAAAAAAGAAAAACAAAGCCCTTTTAACTAATAGACATAGCCATGCAAAATAAATTCCTCAGTTGACCATATTTAAAAATATGTCTCTGTCTGTACTCCAAGTTCATCATCTCTGCCTCTCCCAGGAGACAGATAACATGTTTCATCACGAGACTTCTAGAATCATGAATGGTCATTGCACTGGTCAGAGTGTTGTTTGTCTTTGTAATGTCATTGTTATCAAATACATATTTTCCCCTGGTTCTCCTTACGTATTCTGTAGCAGCATATAGAAATCTTCCCAGGTCACTCTGAAACCATCGTCTTCATCATTTCTTACAGCCCAAAAGTACTCCATTGAATTCATATTTCGTAATTTGTTCCGCTCTTCCCTAATTGATATGTACCTCACACTCTAATTCTTTGCTACCACAAAAAGAATTTCCATAAATAGTTTTGTACACATGGGTCCTTTTCCTCTTTCTTTTATCTCTTTGGTGGTGTAGACCTACTATCAGCATTGCTAGGTGAATGGGTAAGTGTGGTTTAGTAACTTTGGGGGACCTACTTCCAAATTGCTTTCCAGAAGGGCTAGGCCAATTTACAACTCTACCAATTGTATTAATATGAATTGTATTATTTTCCCAAACCCCTGCAACATTTGTCATTTTCCTTTTTTATTAATTTTGCCAATATGTGTACGAGATGCCAATCTGTTCTTTCTAAACGGATTTTTTTTCTTTTCTTTTTCTTTCCTTTTTCTTTTTCTATGCATGCCTTTCCTTACTTTTTACCTTATCCCTGCATATTCAGCAGCTGGGTCTTCTGGTGCCAATTGAGCGGTGGATGTGGTTTGAGTTTGGGTTCATGTGAGTTTTGTTTACTTCCTGCTAAACATCTGTGTGCCAGAGCTTCTAAAAGTTTTCCCATTGTCCTCTGAGATGAATCGGAGTTACTTATATTTAATTTGTATGAATATTTTTAATGTTCTAAGGAGAAATCTTTAATTTGCTCTTGTACTAGGTGTCACAAAGCCTAAGGGCCAATACGCAGCCCCTTAGCCCATCCACTTAGCCTATCACAGTTTGGGACTGATTGACATCAAAATGTTTTAAAAACTCAACTTGAAAACTTCTCATACAGAAAACACTTATTTTTCTCCCATGAAATCCTAATGCTCAGAGTACTCTTGGGTGACCGGTCAATTTCTTTCTCTCCTCTCTTCCCTTGGAGACTGAATTCCGGTCCTTAAAGTTTTGTTTTTGATCTGGAAGAGAAAAATACTGACCCTCTAGTAAACATAAATTATGCTCTTTAGAGTAGGGAGTAGTGTGAAACACACACACACACACACACACACACACACACACATCTTGATTTTTTTTCCAGTTGGAAAATAATTTCTCCTTTGTTTGGAAGATTATTTATTTATTGGAGAGTTATTGGAAGATTGTTTCTCAGACCTGGCATTTCTAGGCAGTTAGGCGGTACAGTGGATAGAGCACTGAAACTCGAGTGAAGAACATGTGAGTTCAAATCCAATTTCAGATGCTTCCTCTCTGTAATCTTAGTATCTGACCCTGATCAAGTCTCTTAACCATTGGCTCCCTCAGTTTCCTTATCTGTGAAATGGAGGTAATAATAAGGGTTGTTGTGAGTCTTAAATGAAATAATATTCTTGAAGTATTTTGTAAATCTTAAAGTATTATATGAATGCTAGCTATAGAAATAATAATAATTATATATAATATGTAAATCAATACAATTAATGATACAATCAATATAATTATTATTATAATTTATGATTGATTACTTAACTTTGCATCACAATGGGAAAACCATTTGAGGGAAGTGGAGCTTTGTAATGTGTAGCCTAGAGAACAGAATATCTCTGTGGGAAGTGGGAAAGGACTTCAGAGAACATCGATTCCAAAAACCTAAAAAGAAACTTCTTTTACAACGTACCAAAAAGTATCTTCCAGCCTCTTCATGAAGACCTCCAGTGAGGGGATCTCACTATTTCCAGAGTGCCTCATTTTTGGAAAGTAGGAATTTTTTTTCTTTATATTGAGCTGAAATAAGACTTACTGTAACTTCCACCCATTGCTCTTACTCCTGCCCTCTGGGATCAAGCAAAACAAGCTTAATCCTTTTTCCACCTGACTGCCCTTCCTATCCTTGATGGCAGTCATCACACCATACTTCTTTTATGTATTCTCTTCCCTAGTTCCTTTATCCAATTCTCTGATGGCATGTTCTTCAGTCATCTTCCTTTTGATATGCTTCAGCATATCAAGGTCTTTCTAAAATCAAACACAATACTCCAGATGTATTCTGACCAGCCCAGAGGACAGTGGGACCAGTCATTCTGGACACTGTGACTCTTTTTAGCATGATCAGAGATTACATTGAAATCTTTACCTACTGTGTCATACATAGATTGGTTCATAAAGAGCTTGGGGTCTACTGAATGTCTTAGATCTCTTTCCTATGAACCATTGATATTTTCCCCATTGATATTTTCTACTTTTGCAGTTGAATTTTTGAACCCAAATGAAGGACTTTTCATTTAAACCTATTACATTTATTTTGTTCTATTTCTGATAGTTTATAGACTCCTGGTCACTGGCAACCTTTTGGATTCTCTACTCATGCATTCCCATGATATCACTCCCTGACTCCTTCATAGGAAAGGTGGAGGATGAAAAGGAGATCTCATCTCAAATTGTTATACTTCCAGAAGAGAAATAAAGTCTCTCTCCAGAGCTCACAAAGAATATTCCTTTTTTTTTAACAGACTCTCAAATTATCCATTTTCCTCCTAACTATGTTAAAGGAGGCATATAGGAGGTAAAAGCCATTATTATCTCCATTCCCACCTACCCAGTGTCTTCACATCAATCCCTGTGAGAAGGAAACTGCCCAGTTTTGAGCTGGCTGGAGCTAGGGCTCTGGCAAAGTCAGGACCAGGCCCCAGGATTTACTTCCAAAATCATCAGAAGTACTTGGGACACAGGACATTGGTCTAGTACCATCCTCCTACAGGAGTCCAGCAGCCCAAAGGCTTTGAAAACGTAAAAGGTTGCTTACATTGTCTCTCCCCGAGGAAGGATGATCCACTCAGGATTCACAGTCTCCTTCCTTTCCCTCTCCTGGCCCTGGTTCATCTGTCTTGTTAGTTATTGGGAGATGACATATTCACTTACGGATAAAACTCAGGCTAATTTTTTGGCTTATATCCCCTAGCCCCAAGCTTCTTTTTTAAAGAAGGATTCTTCCCAAGGGGCTGACTTGTAAAGGCTCACCAGTCCCCCACAAATCTGATTTCAATAGGAAGGCTACTCATACTCAGCTGTCCATTTCTCCATGGAGTCATATATCCTTTCCCAGACGCTTTTATTATCAGTGTGTGTGTGTGTGTGTGTGTGTGTGTGTGTATCTCACCCACTTCATCTATGTGATCTGGGACTAAGCCATCTCCTCCTGATCCCAAACCCACAAGAAAGCCTTCCTCTCACCTCTTCATTTTGCCTTCTATTGTAATAAAACAACTTTCCTCCAGGCTGCCTTTTATAGACTCCCTCGTTAGAGAATTAACAGTAATCAAAGCCAAGTCCTAATCTGTTTCTAGTTAGGAGAGTCATCTTGAAACCCTTTAGTACTCTTGTCAAAAATAATAATTTTTCACTGCCAACATTAACCCCCCAGTGGCAGCTGATCCATCATTTCCACTCCTCAGGGCTGCTGGAGAGAGCATGCCAATGAGCACAGAGCAGTATCAGGGAGGGTATTCGGTCCTGCCTGCTTTCTTCCGATCACCACCTTTATTCCTGGCACTTAGTGTGTGGGGTCCAGTGCTACTACTCAGTGCATCTCCTCTTCTGACATAGGCTAGATTTTTTCATCCAAGGCATCTTTGGAGGGCCTCCAAAGGAAGACATTTTTAACACTCAGAAGCATCCAACTATAAAGCAGGTTATTTCATGAGGAAAAGAATTCCCTGCCCCTGGAAGAGTTCAAATAAAGACTATATGAGCATCGGTGAGGAATTGGTCTAAAAAGGGGATTCAGGCATGTAGTAGGAAATCCTTTTCAGTTCTGAGATTCTATAATATCTAGGGTACTTCAAGTCTGTTCTAACAAAATATTGCTATCACAATTATGAGAAAGGGGCCAAGAACATAATTACCAGGAACAAGAATCACAGGAAAGGATCTTACAGGTTGTATAGTCCAATCTTATAAATTCAAAGATTGGAAACAGAAAAAAAAAAATTCAAGGAAGAAACTGACAGAGAATTGCAATAATTTGTCCAAGGATGGTTCCCCTTAGACAGCTAATAAGTGAAGAAGATTCAAGCCTAGGTCCTAGGACTCGAAATCCAACCCAATTTCCAACATGTCATGCTACTCTGAGAAGGTGATAGTTCCTCTGTTCTCTCCCCCAATAGATTATATCTAGAGGATTGTGTCTAATAATGCACATCACAGTTTAGGAAAGATAGACTGGAAATAGTTTATAGTTTAGGACTGATAGACTGGAAATCATCCACAGAGGGGGAACAAGGACAGTGCAGACCCTTGAGTAAATACCATATGAAGATGAGTTGAGGGCTGGGAGAAGAGAAGTGGGGGAGGGAGAATGGGCTAGTTGGTTGTGAGGAATGAGGGGGTAGAAGAGGAATTAGACCTGATGCTTGGTCATAGGGCAGAATGAAGAGCACTGGGGGAAACATGGAAAGAGGTGAATTTAGGTTCATTGGATGACAGCTTCCGTGTAGTTAGACCTATCCAAAAGTGATATGGGCTGCTTTAGGAGGTGATGGTTCTCTCCTCATTGGAGGTCTCTGAGCAGAGGCTAGATAATTTTTCATATATCTTGTATCTTTTCAACATAGGTTGGACTCTTTGCCAGTGGGGTTCTTCCAAATCTAAAATTCTGCGATTCTGTGACTTATAACAAAAGACTGTCTAGATATCTTCTAGATCCCCTCAATTGACATACATGGAAACTGAGACCCAGATATGGATTCAGATAGATAATGTCTGTCCTAGAATGTGATGCTCAAAACTTAAGAAAATACTCGTTCTGAATATGAAATGAATCATACTTTTTTTTTAAAGCAAATGGGGTTAAGTAACTTGCTCGAGGTTACACGGCTAGTCATTATTTATGTGTGGGTGCTCATTTTCTGAGGCCGGTTTCAATCCCGGGTCATCCCAACTCCGAGGCCGGCGCTCTTACTCACTGCGCCACCTAGCCGCCCTGATGAATCATACTTTTTAAACTTTATTGTTCTTGTTTGATTTTTTTGGGGGGGTCTGTGTTTTCTTTTGCAACATGGTTAATATGGAAATACATTTTGCATGACTGCACATATATAATCTATATCAAAGTGACTGCCCTCTCAAGGAGAAGAGAAGGGGGAAGGAGAGGGAAAGAATTTGGAACTCAAAACTATAAAATACATGAATGTTAATTTTTTACATATTATTGAGGAAAATATAAAATATAACATTCATTATTAAAAAAGAAACTACTCCTAACATGGTCCTAATAGGGAAGAAGACAATGGGATTGCCCCTGCCCTACCTTGTTCTAGACTTCATGCTTCTCAATGTAGCCTAAGGTTGTATTAGGGCTCTGTTTAGCTTTCTTGCCATGACATCACAAGGTTGATTTATGGTGAGCTTAACACCCACCAATAAAAGGAGATCTTTCTCCTTTAAGTTAAGCCTCACTTCTACCATCACCTTGTTGTCTATCTACATGGACTTTGATCTGTCAGAATAACCAGATCCTACGAATGTTAATTAATAGACTGATGCAGAAGGTTGTCTGTACAGAAAGACTATGGAATTTTCTCACTGATACTGATTTGGCTAATGATCTGAGTGAAGGCTTAGATGATATGCTACAAAATTTATTTATGAAGGCATAACCAGGCATCTAGGTGGCTCAGCAGATAAAATTCTGGATCTGGAGTAAAAAAAAATAAAATAAAACAAGAAGTTCAAATCCAGCTTCAGACATTAACTGTGTGACCCAAGACAAGTCCCTTAACCACCATCTCTCTCAATTTCCTCATTTTTAAAATGGGAATAATAATAACATCTGTCTCTCAGGATTGTGAAGATAAAATTAAATAGTACTTGTAAAGTACTTTGTAAACCTTAAAATGCTGTAGAAATACTAACTACTGCTACTGCGGCTATTACTGCTGCTGCTGCTGCTGCTACTACTTCCATTACTACTACTACTATTACTACTACTACTATTCTATACTGGGAGGGCTAGCTAATACTTGGCTATGATAACATGGCAAATCCATGGAAGAACTGATATTCAAACACAGGTCTTCTGCTCTATCCACAATAATCCACCACCTTTCATATCCACTGATCACCCTGGTGACTGAACCATCCTGATCCTGGGTGCTACTGGGCTGGGCATGATGACTGTGCTGGATGGGTCTTCCTTCTGTCATCATCTACTTGCAAAGAAAAATGAATGAAGATAGGACAGTGCCATAAACCTGAAGTTCCTGGGCTGCAAATGCTGCTGAGAGTTTGTGAATGGAACAGAGAGAGCCCACACAGCCACTCTATTGTTAGCCACCCCTGTAATTAGTGGCAATAGGAGAATCTGATGAGGTTAACAAGTGAAAGGAGGGGTCATCTTTGTAATGGCAGCAGGCATGTTTATGAGGGTGTAAAAAGGATTGCACTAACCTGGCACTTGTCTAATTGGAAAAGAGCCAGAAGACTGTCAAGGACTATAAGACCTGACATTTATGTAGTGTTTAATAACCATTACTTTATCTGGGTCTCCCAACAGCCCTGCAAAGTTGGTGTTATTATTACTCTAGGTATAATGATCTATCAGGCTCAGAGAGAAGTAGTGATGTGCTTACACAGTGAGCCAGTTTGGGAGGCAGGATTTGAATTGAGGTCTCTTCTGACCCCTGGTAGAGCTCTCTTTACACTATTCCATGCCCCCTCTGGGTGGGATTTGCCATCCACACCCCCATTTCATAGTCCCCTCTGGTCCCCCATGCACAAACACTGAAACTTTCAGGTGAGTGATTCAGAAAGGGAGACAGATGGGAAGTTGGGCTTCTAACATATAATTGGCTAGCTCAAAATATTACCTAGAGGGAGCCCAGCCCCAGGGTCCAGGAAAGACTGAGAATGGGAGGCAGGGAGGATTTGGGAAAGATTGAATTGGCTGAGACTGCCTTTATATTTTTCCTGTGTATGGGAAGAAATAGAAAATAGGAAGTCTTGGCCAATTCAAATATTGCCAGAAAATCAGATTATTATGGCAATACTTTGACAAGTCAATTACCAAGTAGTGGGCATCTCCCTGCCTTCTTGGCTGGGCAGCTCTTTTTCTAGAAGTGGATTCTCACTGCTGTCTGGTCACCCTTAAAGTATCATGAGTAATGAGGTTGACATAGTGAATAAGGAGGAAGAAAGAGCACTATATTCAGAGTCAAAGGAACTAAATAAGTCCCAGCTTATTGTCAGTGCTGCTTATCACCCATATAGACTTAAGCCAATTAGTACCTCTTTCTGAGTCTCAGTTTCCCCTCCTGTAAAATGAGGGACTTGACTCGATAATTATTAAAATCCCTTCCAATGATAGCAGAAATAAGCAATTATTAGACATTTACTATGTAAGAGGTATTGTGCTAGGCATTTGGGTTCCAAATATAGAAATGGCACTTTCTGATCTTGAAGATCATCCATGAGACTGGACGGAAACAACACATATACAGACAACTAAATACAAACCATCTTATAATAAAAATTAAATAGAAAAGAACTCTGGAGTTGGGGAGGGGGACTCTAATAACGGGGTTCATCAAGAAATGCCCTTAGAGGATGCTTGAGCTGAAGGAAGCTAGGGGTTCCAAGAGGTGGAGCGGAGGAAGGTGGGCATCCCAGGCATGAGGACAACCTGCCTAAAGACATGGAGATGGGAGAATATGTCGTGAACAGAGAGTAGCAAGTGAATCAATCTGGCTTGAAGGAAAAGTGATACATAATCCATCTGGACATAGGTTGAGAAGGCTTTTAGGTATGAACAGAAGATGCTCTACCTTAGCCTCAAGGCAATCAAGAATAACTGAAGCTTCTTGCCCTTTTCTGATGTGGTCAGAAGCTCCAACTTTAAGCTCTATGATCCTAATTTTTGGAAGCCTTTTGGGAAAGTAGTTGGTGTGGAGGAAAGTGTCATGTGGAAACTACAACAGACCCATGTGACAATGAGCCTTCCCATGGACTGCCCTGTAATAGGAGTCATGAGGTTGACTGAATCGTTTAGTGGATCAACCTCACACATACCCAAGGAGAAACATAAGCTAACTTTGATCCCAATGCAGAGACAGCTTGTCCTACTCCCTTAAAACATGGAGAAAAAGGAAGACCTCTTATTCTGGGGGAGGAGGCAGCTTGCTCTGAGGAATCAGAAGTAAATCTTAGGTAGCAGCTTTGTTCTTTCTTCTCCCTGTGGTTTACATACATTTGTCCTCTTCCCTTTATAGACCATTTATGGAATATCATACTCACTTCTGGGCACCACTAACTTCCTAAAGAACATCACTCATAAACTAGAAAGTACCCAGAGGAGAGTGACCAGATTGGTTAAGTGTTGTGGGGTAAGGACAAATGGAAACTCCCAAACTTGGGATCAAAAACTCAAGAAAATGCCTCATTAGTATTGGTTAAAGAAGTGGGAGTATTGGGGAATATTTAGCCTGGAGAAGAGAAGATACAGTGTGGGAGTGTTGTGGGGAGAACACAGGAGAGGTAAGGGTGATATGACATGATTGTCAACTTCAAGTATTTGAAAGGCTGTCATCTGGAAGAGAAATTGTTCCTTTTGGTTCTAGAGGTTAGAATTAAGAGCTGTGGGTAGAAGTTGCAAAAGGTTATATTCAAACAATGTTAAGACAACTTTCTCAACAATCAGAGCTTTCCAAATGGAAAATGGGATGCCTCAGAAGATAGTAATTTCTTGAAGTCTTTAAGTAAAGGCTGGGTAGAACACTGAATTCAGGAAGACCTGAATTCAAATTTCTCCTGGGATACTAATTACCTCTAAGATCCTGGGCAAGTAGCTTAATCTCCCTTGGCTTTAGTTTTCTCATCTACAAAATTAAGAGGTTCATCTAAATGGCTTCCAAGGTCCTTTCTAGTTCTACATATAAAATTCTATAACCATCTGACCTATTAGGCATGTTTTCATGGAGATTCTTGTTCACTTATGGGTTAGATTAAATGCCCTCTGAGGTCAATTTCAACACAGACAATGTTTGATTCTGTGATTCTGAATTTCTTTCTCAAGCCTGGTGCTCAACAGTCACTAAATAAGTCTTCATAACCATTGGCTTAAAAATATTACTGGAAAGAGTTAGGAACCTCCTCTGCAAAGTATAGTCATACTTATCATAGCATCCCCTACTGGATAGTTAATATGCTCTTAGATGATCTCGAAGAGAATTGGATAGCTAAAGGTCAACTAAAGTGGAAATACAATGGCCAGTGGTAAACAGAAGAGACAGGTTGCCTGGAAGGGAGCAAACCCTTCAGAGAACAGTGTAACATGTCCAAAGGCATTAGCAGATCTGTGGTATCTGGAGTTTTCCTTACATGAGCGTGTTCTGGTCATGCATCCCTTTACATGTTCTTCTCCAATGTATTTGCCCCACTCAAGACCCCTATGCATGTCCATTCTTCCCACTGAGGGCATATCTATTTGTGAGAAGTTTAAGGTTAGTTTAAGGTTTTTGGACAGTGTTCTATTGCCTTTTTATCATTTTGTTATTTCATTAATTGCCTTTGCTCTGAGCTAAGTAGATCTTTTTTTTTTCCTGAATAGAAAGGCAAAAGTATTGATGGATGCTTGAGAGCTAAGATTTAGAGAGGATTGAGACTCACAAAGCACTTTCAGGGGGGGCCATGGGTGAGGAGCCTGGAGCTAAAATGGAATAATGATAATCACAATAAGAGCACACATCTCTAAGTACTTTAGAGTTTACAAAACATTTTCCTTATGAATACCCTAAGAGGCAGGAAGTCTCAGAATTATTTTCCATAGGAGGAGGTCATTTAGCTAAGTAGCAGAACAAAGAGTTGAATTTAGCTTTCCTCAATCCATGCCCGGTGAAAAGAGAACCATGAACCTAGAACCTAGCTTCTAGGTCTATCCCACTGGGCGACCTTTGACAGTTGTGTCTCCTCCCTGAACTTTAGTTTCTTCCTCTGTAAAAGAGTAGTAATGGTCCCTGATGGAGCCAATATAATAATTACACAAGCAAATGGACAGGAATGCACGTTATAAACTCTAAAGTACTTTGTAAATTTTCTAATCCCTTCACATACACATGATTTGTGTGTCTTATTTCCCCAGCTGGAACCAATTGTATTATGACAATTAAGTGCTGAAACCTGTGGTTTTACTTACTATTAGAGATTAGTATAGACTAAAATGTTCTGGGAAAGCTTTGTTTGGGGGTGGGGTTTAACATAATCCTTGACCATTGGAAAGAGCTTAGACAGAAAGCATAGGCAGGATGTCCTGGTCTAGAGAATATGTCCTTAAATACAATTCAATTTAATACAATTCAATGATCATTTAGTAAGTTCCTATTATGTGTAAGGCACTGGGCTAAGTACCAGAGATACAAGGACAAAAAGGGGAGCTGAACCTGACCCTTAAGAAGCTTTTATCCTACTAGAGCAAGAATAAAGGAGAGAGGATGGGCATAGGTATTGGATAGGGAAAGGGAAAATAGTAAGGAAATCTGTCTGACAAGAGGGAGAATGCATATTATGCAGTAGTAAAAAATAAGCAATTTGAAATTATGCCCCCCAAATTACTAAATTGTCATATACTTTGACTCACTGACACCATTATTAGACATATCCCCTATAGACATTAATTAAAGAGAAAATGGATCCATATGTTCAAAAATGTTTATAGCTCTCTTTTTATAGTAGCAAAAAACAAAACAAAACAAAACAAAATTTCCCTGGAAACTAAGGGGATGCACACCTTTTGGGGAATAGTAGGTGAATGGAATGTACTATTAAGGCATGGTAAGAAATGGACAGTTCTAAAGCAAACTGAGAAGAATTCTAACAACTGACATCGAGTGAAGGGAGAAAACCTAAGAGAGAAACTGATACAATTGCAACATTACAAATAGAAACAACTTTGAAAGACTTAAGAATTCTGATCAATTCAATGACAAATCATGTCTCCAGAGAACTACAGATGAAACATGCTTGCTATCTTCCTCCTGCCAGAAAAGTGATGGAATGACAAAAGCAGAATGAGAGGGTTGTTTTTTTTTTTCAAATATGGTCAAACATGGATTTTTTAAAAAATTGAGTCTGCCTATTTTTCCCAGGATAGAAGTGCAGCAGCCACTCATAGACCCCACCCACAACACATGTCAATGGGTGCCAAAGATTTGACTCGCTCTTTTTCCAACCTGGTCCAGTTTGCCCCTTCTGGTCCACCCACCTCTACAGGCTCACTATATTGGTGCTAGGCTTGTTGTGGACACCCAATTGACTTTAGCCCTCCTGGAGCTCAGAATTCCTGAACTCAAGTAATCCATCAGTTTCAGTCTCATAGCAGTGGGCACTACAAGCATGAACTGAAGTTTCTTTTGTTTCATTATACATATACCATATAATATTAACAATAGGGTATTTTTCATCTTTTAAAAATGTTGCAGTAGGAGGCAGAGCGGGAAGTGAAAGAGAGAGAAAAGAGGGGTGGCGAGGTGGCGCAGTGAGTAGAGCGTCAGCCCTGGAGTCAGAAGGACCTAAGTTCAGTTCCGGCCTCAGATACTTAATGCACACACAAACAAACAAACAAAAACCTAGCCGTGTGACCTTGCGCAAGTTACTTAACCCCAATTGCCCTCCAAAAAGAAAAAAAAAATCTTACCATTAAATGCTAACTACTGGAATTAAAAAAAAAGAGAGAGAGAAAATAAATGTGTGTTTTTGATTGTGGCAATATTGGATTACAAGGGAGAAAGCAGCTATTTCTGTGATCATGAAGGCAGGCCAATTTTTGAAATGGGAAAGTAGGAACACAGTGAATGCTGCCAATATCCCTAGCAAGGGCACCCATGCTTGTCTACTCCGAGGATATCTATAGACGGCAGGTAAAAATAAAGGAAGGAAGCCCTCCTGCCTGGTGATCTAAGCTGGTGCAACAGAGTGAGGTTGTCCAGTTGTGTCCAACTCTTCATGACCCCATTTGGGATTTTCTTGGCAAAGTTACTGGAGTGGTTTTGCCATTTCCTTCTCCAGCTCATTTTATAGATAAGAAAACTGAGGCAAACAGTGTTAAGTGACTTGTGCAGGGCCATATAGCTGGTTAAGTGCCTGTATGTTGACTTAGAAAACTATAAATTAATATGGTCTGGGTAGTATTGCATTTTTCAATTTTGTTAAACATTTCCCAACTACATTTTCATCTGATTCTGGGATACTTGGAGTTTTGAGGTTTACAAATTAGACACCTCTGCTCTTTCACATACACACATATATGGATATGTATATGGAAATGTATATGTATACCTGTATGTATGTATATATGTATTTGCTTGTTTTTTGGAGCGGGAGGGCAATAGGGGTTAAGTGACTTGCCCAAGGTTACATGGCTAGTAACTGTTAAGTGTCTGAGGTTGGATTTGAACTCAGGTCTTCCTGACTCCAGGGCCCATGCTTTATTCACTGCACCACCTAGCTGCCCCCACTCTTATTTTTGTTCAGGAAGGGGGTTAGATTATGTGACTTTGGTGATTCTATGAAGTGGCAGAGCCAATCTTTAAAACTAGGGCTTCTGAATCCAAGTTCAGTAAAGGACTAGAACTTGGGGAAGGGGACAGGATTAGAGATAATTTGGAATCTCTTATATGGAAGTGATATTATCACAAGGCTCTGTATACGGTAGATGCTTAATAAAATGCTTGTTTAAATAGAATTGTTGTTTTCCCTTCATTTTCAAAGAGGACCTTAGTTGTTGTTTGTCCTTTATTTTCAAAGAGGATCAACCAATGACAGCATGGGGTGATGTCTTGACTTGCAGGTGAATTGGATTTAAGTGAATCAGAGTTGCACAAAGTCATCAGCCTCATTCTGTCTTCCAGAGTCATTAAAGTCCAGTGGCAGGACAAAAGTCAAGGCAATAGCCTGGGATGCAGTGTATGACCATAGTTTCTTTGGTGTCTGAGCAAGCTGTCACTCCACAGTGCCTGCTTCAGCCACCTTCATGGCCATTAGAAAAAATTGTCCTTTTTTTTTGAGAAGTCTTCACATGTTTGAGGTAGACAGTCCCCTAACTCACCAATGGGTTTGAGTCCTGTTAGTTACCCTCAACCTGGTTTAGTCCATCTGCCAAGATGGTTTACTAGGGTGTGGCCACTATGCATGCTACAGCTTCTTGCAGTCACAGGTGAGAGCTGGGTGACAAGTGGTCACCATCAGAGTAGATGGATTATATGAGATGGCATTGCTTAGTGCAATGAATTGATTTAGAAAAATATTCAATGGATAATGACTAACATAAACAGATTCAGTATGTATTGTCCCAACTGAGAGGAAAATAGGTAGCAACACTCTATGCTAATTTAGAAACAATAGATGCGAGGCACCAAGGACGAATCATTAGAGCTCTATGCCAGGATTTAGCCAGACAGTTTCTGCCATTTTCTCCATGAGTTAGTTCTCATGATCTACTGCTGGATCATTCTTCACACTTCACTCTGTTATACTGGTTTCCACACAGTATCTCTAAAAGAACCTTCCATATTTCCTATGTAGCCTCTTGCCAGAACCAAAGATTCATGGTTTACACATATGGGGTTAAAATTACAGGATTTCTCAATAATCATTCTTTGGTTCATGTACCTATTGAGATTTCCCTTGAACTAGAATTTATGTGTATCTAGGTTTCAATGACAAAAAACTAAGAAATAATGTCCTCTATTTCTGTTTAATCATTCAGTCTGATATGATAAAATATAGTACAAGCTTTATTTTAGGGGATAGACTACTAGAACATCAATTCCATTGATATAGGGATCTCCTGTAGGGGGTGAATCTCCCTACCAATGCAGGTTAGCACCTTCCCTGTCACTTACAGACTAGAGAGTTGTCTGGGGGCACTGACAGGTGCTATAACTTGCCAAGACTCACAAAGCCAATATGTGTCAGAAGAGGGACTTGAAAGTAGGTTGTCTTAGCTATAAAGACAGTTCAGTGTAGTTTCAGAAAACATAAAGGACTTGTATCCAAACCTATAAACTGTCAAAGCAATTCTACTTCCCTCTCCAATGAGACTGTGTCTCCCTCAGGGACATATATAGAAATCTAGACTTACAGTACTATTATAAGGTCAAGCGCCTCCTCCCACCCCTCACTACTCAAAGTTTCTAGAGAGTCAACCTACCCTTAGTTCTAGTGAGATCTACCTCTTTTCCAGGAATATAAACAGCCCTCCATGCTTGTAATATTACCCTGGAGTAGGAGTATCTCTGGGTTGAGCCTCCCCTGAAATAAGGCAATCAGGGTTGCTACTGATAGAACAGGCATCTATGTGGCACCATAGTGCATAGAGCACCAGGCCTGGAGTCAGGAAGATTCATTTTCCTCAGTTCAAATCTGACCTCAGACTGTTAGTAGCTTTGTGACCCTGGGCAAATCATTTAAGCTTGTTGGCCTCAGTTTCTCATCTGTAAATGAACTGAAGAAGGAAGTTGCAAATCACTCCAGTATCTTTGCCAAGAAAATGGGGTCCCAAAGAGTCGGAAGAACAAAGCAGTAGAAACTCCTCCTGTCCCATACCTGCAAGGTCCATAAAACTCACAATACTGATGAAAGATGAAGTCTAGGCTTGCTCCTCCACATTGTGGCTCTGCCTTTTGCTGCCTCTTATTCCCTCCTCTTTTGCTTAGTCTGAAAACCCAGGCTTGTCAAGGGATCCCTCCATTGTGTTACCTTTATCTTCCTATTGCTTCCAGCACTCATTTTCACAGCTCAGTGATTCTGTCTCATCTTTGCCTTCATTTTCTGCCATTTCTTTGACTTCATGGTTCCTTAATGCACATGGTTCCCTGGAAGGGCAAGGGTCCTACAGATCCACACAGGTTTCTCACTATGGAAACAGAATCTAACCAACTTCTCTCTGGCTGTTTCCTGGCCATTTAATTCTGATTATCTCTATTTTCCTATATCTGTCTTTCTGTTGTCCCTTTAAAAGACCAGTTCCAAAGGCACAACCCAGGTGTATTACTAGCCAGGACTCAATCAAGCTCAAAAGTGGTGATAATGGGAATGTTTGCATCTTGTTTTAGGAACACATCGTCAGTGCCAGAACAAGGCATTTATCATTTAGCCTCATTAATCTTCCTAACAAGGAGTTAACCATGAAACTGAGCACCTCCTTGGCACAGAACTATCTTCACTTAAAATTCTGCTTCAGATATCTGGACCTGTGAAAGATGTTTCTTGAGATTCATTTTAGATGGTACCCATCCTAGAACATCCCAAACTATAAAAATCACTTACCTTTTACTATCTGGCTTGAACCTGGTGCTCTCTCTCTCTCCTTATCTTTGCCTCCTGGCTTCCTGCAAGACTCAATTCAAATCCCAACCATCCAGTTGCTAATGGCTTCCCCCTGACATCGCCTCCAATTTACCCTGTATATAGTTTGCATGTACCTAGTTGTTTCCATGCCTTCTTTTGAATTAAAGGTGAGCCTCTTTACAGTGCGGATGGCAGTTGTGCTTTTCTCTGTGTTCCCAGAGCTGAGCACAGTGCCTGGTACAGAGTGAGTACTTAATCAATGCCTGCTGATTGATTGACTTTTAAAGCTTCTCTATGCCACTTCAAAAACCAGAGTTAAAATTGTTTTAGACAAGCTGATTAAAATAACTCTGATACACTGCTCTGGCTCCTTTGGGATAAATGTCAAAGGGGTGTTTACAGGCCAGTGAGTATTACAGAAGGGTAGCATTTGGTTAGTCCTTTTTTGGGGTGTGTTTTCACTAGAATATCACCATCTATACCCCCACACGGAGACACATATGACAACTTGTGATTACACACCGAAATTCACACTCCCCTTTTGACCAAGTTTCCAAAGACCAGAGTTTAATGCTTTTAGGTTTTCAAAAAGCTTTCGTGACTATTGCCTCACTTCATACACAGGTGGCCAGACTTGCTGACATTCAGCTGTTGATTACAAATGTAGTCCAGCTGCTCCCCCACCCCCAGGGGAGATCAATGGCATTTTGCTATTATTAGCTAGAATCCACATCCAGATTGAGGACAGTTAGGACCTGGTGACTAGACAGACATATATGCTAAGGTAAGACAGATGATCTTGGGACAGGACAGGGAGGGTGTCACAGAAACATTGACTCTCAGAGTTAGAAGGAACTTCCGAGAGTAGCTTGTGTAATACATAAGAACAGGGTTCATGGGATTACAGACTCAGAGCTGGAACAGGGCCCTTGGAGGTCTTTTAATCCAATGGCTTCATTTTGTTGATGAGGAAATAGGTTGGGAGCGGTGAAATGACTAAGGTCATACAAATAGTATCAGAACCAGGATCCTTCTGTGACATCATCATCATCATCATCATAAAAGCTTACATTTCTATACTACTTTATTGTGGATATAAATGTGATTTCATAGTTCTTTGAGACAGAAAGGGCAGGTATGCTTCTATCCATTTTATTGGTGATGAAACTGAGGCTCAGGGTAGATTTGACTAAATACCTAGGAGGTAGGATTTGGATATGTCTCTTGACTTAATCTTTCTTTTTCTTTCTTTTTGGAGGGGGGAGGGCAGGGCAATTGGGGTTGACTTGCCCAAGGTCACATGGCTAGTAAGTATTAAGTGTCTGAGACTGGATTTGAACTCAGGTCCTTCTGACTCCAGGGCCAGTGCTCTATTCACTGTGCCACTTAGCTGCCCCTCAAACTTATCTTTCAATCTGCACTCTGAATCTATCTCTCTACCAGGAAATAAGCAGCATTTTTCATTGTGAGTCCTCTGGATTTGCAGCTGGTCATTGTACTGTCCTAAACCCTGCAAAATTGTTTGTCTTTACAATACATTGCCCTTATGTCGATTGCTCTCTTGGTTCTTCTCACTTGACTCTGCATAAGTTCATACAAGTATTTTTCAGGATTCTCTGAAATCATGCCTTTTATCATTTCTTCAACACAACACTGTTCTATCACACTCATCTTCCATATCTTGTTCACCCAGCATTTTTTTTTTTCTAGCACACTGTGCTGTCTAACTGCTACAGGCCTGTTAAGCATTCTTTTGGTCTCTATTTTAAGACTTGGTGACAGAGGAATTTGCTGCCTGCTGAGTCCAGCTCTAATTGTTAGAGAATTTATCCTCATATTGAGCTAAATTCTGTCTCATGGTGACTTCCAATAATTGCTTCAATTTCTACTCTCTGGAACCAAGCAGATCTAAATATCTGACTATATCCTTCCTCCTGACATCAAATCATCTTTTCTCCAAGTTAAAAAAATCCTCAATTCCTTCACCCAATATTGATATGACATACTTTCAAGTCTCCTTCCTTTCTTTGGTTACCTTCCTCTCGGCATGGTTCCGATTGTTAGTGTCTTCTTAAACTATGGCACCCAGAACTGAACACAATAATCCATGTTTGTAAGGACCTGGGAGGCAAACAGTAGAACTATTACTTCTCTTGTTCTGGGTACTACATTTCTATTTATATGCCCTAAGATCACATTAGATTTTTGGGCTGGAATATCACACTATATCCACAGGTCTTTTTCACACAAATTGCTATCTAGCTAAATTTCCCCACTTTTATACTTCTGACACTGAATTTTTTAGCCTAAATTTGAGACTTCAGATTTAACCCTATTGACTTTCTTCTTGTATGACATTTGGCTCATCACTTCAGCCTGTGAAAATCCTTTGAGATCCTGATTTTGTGTTATCTCTCGATTTGATCATTTTTTCATCTATGCCTTTATCTGAGTCATTGGTAAATGAGAAAAAACACAAGGCTGAGAAGATGTCATAGAAAAATTCTACAGGAGGTATTCCTCCAACTTGGGCGTTGGGTAATTAGTGGCGATGCTTTGGATCCGGTCATTCAATCTGACGTGAATCCACATAATGCTGCTTCTGTTTGGTTCAAATCTCTTCATCTTGTCCACAAGTACATCTTGAGAAGATTTTGCCAGAAGCCTTGCTGAAACTAAGATATACTAAGCCTCCATCACTACCCTGATCTTTCATGGAATTAAAATGTTTGAGTTGAAATGAACCCTAGAGACCCTGTGGTCTAACCTGTACATGAATGAGAATCCCTTCTATTGGGGATAAAATCTATATCCCTCATAGATTATGTCCCTATATTATTTGTACAATCTTAGATATAAGGGATATGATTCTATTTTCCCAGTCATTCCCTCAAAAAGCACTAATTAAGTGGCCCTCTATATAGCAAAAATTTTGCTGAGGATACAAAGACAAAAACAAAACAGCCCCTGCCTTCATTAAATTGAAGTAAGGTGAAATAAAACTCACAGAGAAAATAAATACAAAATATACACACACATACATGCATATATGTATGTGTATGTATGTATATATAGTATATATACATACATATATACTATACATACATACACATATATATATACATATATATATATATATATATATATATAGTACATGCATGTATGTATAGTAATTTCTAGATAAGGTAACACAAGGAAAAATGCTTAGGATGGACTTCAATAGGAGATGTCTTTGGTGTTGATCTCCAAAGGAAGATGAGACTCTGCCAGGCAAAGTTGAGGAAGAAACACATTCTACAATATTCCTAAACAAGAGGTTTGGGAATAGCCTCTGTTTGAAGACCCCTGAATGAGGGTAAAACTTCCCCCTTCTGAGGCAGCCCGTGCTAAGTCTGGATAGCTCTAATTGTCAGGAAGTTTGTACATCAGATCCAAATCCACTGCCTGAAAGCCTCACCCATTATTCCTCATTTTGCCCTCTAAGACCAAGTAAAACAAAACTAGCTCCCCTTCTATATCTCATCTCAATACTTGAAGAGGTCTTCTCTTCTCTCCTAAGCACCCCCATTTCCTCCAACTGATCCTCATTCATCATGTTGCGCAAATGCTTTTGTGGCTGTTCCTTTTGGTACACAATCCAGATTGTCTATTTGGTGATGATGGTGGTGGTTTTTGGGGAAAAGGATGACATTTTTCCTCTCATGACATGAATTGCTGTTGTTCATCCTTCCTTTTTTAAGAGGCCCAATGACATAGAAGATGAGTGATGCCTCACATGAATTGGATTTAAGTGAGGCAGGTTTCACAGCCCATCAGCTTCACTCTCTCTTCCAGAGTCATCAAAGTCCAGTGGCGACACAAAAGTCAGGATGACTGGTGATTGCCCAGGGTGCAGTGGATGACATGGCATCTTTGATACTTGGCCAGGCTCTAAGTGCTCCACAATGCCTGCTTTAATCACCTTCATGGCCCTTGGAAGACATCCTCCCATTCCACTGAGAGAAGCCTTCATATTCCCCTAACTCACCAATGGGTTTAGTCTGTTGAATAACCTCAGGCTATTTTAACCTGTCAATCGAGAGGACTTACTGGAGTGTGGCTGCTGTGCATGCAAGTTTCTTGTAGCCATAGGTGAGAATTGGGTGACAGGTGGACACCAGTGGTGGGTAAACAGACCTGAAAAGAGCTCAGCAGCCCTTATACCCAAGATTTTAGTCCTCCCTGAACTCCCCAAATACCCCATGACATAAGTAATAATATTTTGGAATAAGCCTCCACTTCATTGGAAATAGACAGTCACATCCTATGTCTAACTTTGCATTCATTTGCCCTAGTTCTTGAGCAAAAAACCAAACCAAACCAGAAGACAGAATCTTATAGACCTCTTTCAAACCCCCAAGGCCAGTGACAGACTAGGACATTAGAAGTCTCTTTCCCTTCCCCAAAGGCCAGTGACCAGTTATGAACCCAGCATGACTATGTGTTTTCTAGATACTATAAATACCTATGGAAAGTAGCTTGTTTAGAAGCCCATAAAGATTCCCTTCTCTGTGAACTAATTGATACTTCTCCATGCCTTGGCTTCTAACTATGGATTAAATCAAATCTTTTATTTACTGAATTGTACTCCAAATTGTAAACAGTGGTTTTCTTTGCACAATAGTTAAGTATTCCTTAAGATATAGCAGGAGCTGAAGATAATACCTCCAATGTGGCCTGATCAGAGTAGATGGTATAATGAAACAATTATCTCTCTCACTCTCCATAGTGGGCCCCTCTAAATAGAGCCTTAGAAGTATTGTCAGAAAAGGACACGAGTTTAGTAGACTTTAACACAAGCTATTCTCAGGGAACCCTTGCTGGATCATAGTGATCACTACTTCCCTCTCTAAATTTTCACAAGCCATCTCTGTAATGATGTTTTAGAAGTCTTCCAAGAATTGAAGACAAGCTTAATGGCCCATAAGTCCATTTAAAAAAAAAATCAGAACTTTTATTCATTTCCTGCTCTGAGATATTTCTCACATTCTCCAGGGTCTTTGAGACACAGTTACTTGGAAAATAAAATTTGTTCATTACTGTTTCTCAGAGGCTAAAAGTGAGTGTCACAGCATTGGGCACCAAAACAAAGTCTAGGTGGGTAATTGGGGGCATCAGAGGAGTCTGAATGCAGTGTAGGTGAACATCTAGATGGAGAGGACTTTATTAGATGATAGGTATCCTGAAAGATAAGCACAGTATGACGTTACCTATAAGCAGGTTCATGTGTGGGGACTTAAAAGGGACCCAGTTACCATTTGCTAATTGACTGACCAGTCCTAGAATATAATTATCTCCCGAGGCTGTTGCCTTGTTGAGACAGAGAGGAGAAGCATGGCTCCTTCTTTGCCAATCAAACAGTTTCCTTGTGATATTTCCCTTAACCCTCTTGGAAAGGGTTAAATAGTGACATTTAAGTTGGGATGATGAAATGAACTTTGGCTCTAGAAAAAGCTGTTTTATGAAACTTTCTCTTTTTTACTGGGGATTTGGGAGGTCATGCTCAGAGCTGTCTTGGGGGATAGAAATAAGTCTGGCCTCACTCAGTTCTCCCATTTGCTTTGAAACTTCTTTCAAAACAAAACCAAACAGAGAAAGCAATAGGCCAACCAAGCTCACATACCTTATCGAGTTCACTTGAGGACTGAAAACAGAGTGTGTACCGGGCAGAGGAGTTAGAGGGTGTGGTCCTGCTGGTGCCAGCCCAGGATCTGTCTCCAGGGGCATTCCTTCCTGCTGCTTGTTTTTTGGAAATTTTCCCTTTTTCCTAAGATAAATCCCAGAAACCATTATCGGGAAGGGGGAAAGCTCCTAACAGGCTGGTCAGCAAACAGCTGTTTGGCTTTTTGGAGGATGCCAGGGACAGGATTTCTCATGGTGGGCTGTCTCAGCCAGGTTTACTTCCGCCTGGAACAGAGTCCCATAAACATCCTTCCAGCTGTTGTAGCCCAAGACAGATTTCCCTTTGTGTGACTGCCTGGTGCAGAGTGCAGTGTAGTGGCTGGCCCTGAGCCCAGGGACAGAAGGGATCTGAACAGAGGGCTTGGTCAGTGATCCTTTCACTTTCCAGAACACCAGAGAGAGTGCCCAGAGTTGCATGGGGGCCAAGGAGCTGCAATCACTGTCACTTAACTCTTTATCCCCAGTAACACAGTTTTTCTACCAATAATACAAAAAGGCCCAGGGTTACTCACATCAGAGCCCAGAGTTCTGGCATATTGTAGAAGAGACATTGATAAGCTAAAGTTGGGCAAGAGGAGGCTGACCAGGATGGGCCAAGGGTCTTGAAAAAAGGAGGAAGCTGAAGAAACTGATTCCTAAAAATGCATTTACTTGACTTTACTTGTTGATTTTACCATCTCTTCTTACCATTCTAGGCATACCATTCTGGACATATCTTGCCTTGGCAATGTCTTCCCTACAATGTGGTACTCAGAATTGAACACAGTACTCCACATGCAATCCAACAAGGTCAGTGGTCAAGTTATACACTTATCCCAGAAAATCCCTGTAGGTCATTTAGAAGCAGTTAGGTCACAGAGTAGATAGAGCACCTGACCTCGAGCCAAGAAGACCTGAGTTCAAATCTGCCTCAAGCACTTACTAGCTGTGTGATCCTGGGTAAGTCACTTAACCCTGTTTGCCTCAGTTTTCTCATCTGCAAAAGGATCTGGAGAAGGAAATGACACTCTAGTATCCATCACTCTCTCTGCTAAGCCTCTCTGGGAATGGCTCAATGAGGCTTTCAGCTCAAGGCTGGATCCTTTGACAAAGGCATTGGAGGAAAGTTATGATTCCATAATCCCAGGTGATTTGTGGCTGGTATGTAGGATATTTGACAGTGTTGTGTACCGGAAGTCACCCATCCCTCCACAAACTCTGCAAGGCTCCTTGATGGCGTCAGAAACCTTGATGAGAGGGAAGTCACCAAATCTTCTCCTTCTGTTGAGATGGAAGACCACCAGCTCTTGCCATCTGCCCTGCCTCAACACCCTACAGAATCCTGGCACTACCAAATGACCTACTGGTGCAGTCTAATGAATCCTAGGTCTTGCCATCTGCCCTGATGCCAAGCCCCTAGGATTTGGGGGCCTTTCCACCTTCCCCACAGCAGCTGAGTTTTCTTCCAAGTGTCATCTTTCCCAGTTAGAGCTTGGGCTTCTTTAGAGCAGGAGCTGTCTCATTTTTTCCATTTGTATCTCTAGCCACTTGCCACAGTGCTTGGAATGGAGTAAGTGCTTAATAAGTCTTCCTTCTACTCTTCCTTTCTTCCCCTCCCTTCCTCTCTCCCTCTCTCCCTCCCTCCCTCCCTCCCTCCCTTCCTTCCTTCCTTCATTCCTTCCTTCCTTATTTTCCTCCCTCCCTTCCCTCCTTCTCTCTCATCCCAGAGGAGCCTAACACAAGGCTCAACACAGAACAAGACATCAGAGAGAACTTAGTGTTATAAATTCCTGTAGGTTGTTCAGTGATGATAAACTCCTCAGAACATCTGCAGAACACTTTCCCATTTACACGGCACCTATCCATCCATTATCTCAGCTGATCCTCATAATGGCCCTTTGAGGAAGGCAGACCTAAGCACCCTCATTTTATAGATGATGAGGAGTCTGATGCTTGGAGAGGTAACTTTATCAAGATCCTATATACTATTAATGTTGAATCAGGGCTGGAACTCAAGGCTTTTGATCCTCAGTCTATCCCTTCCTAGGATTCTCTGATGGGCATAGGACATACAGCGAGCCTCTTTATGAGAGCTGGCAGGAATCCTGGGGACCATCTAGCCTAAACCTCATGTTTTACAGAGGAGTAAAATAAAACTTGGAGAGATTAAGTGATTTGCCTAAGGTCCTACAGGTATTGAATTGTAGAGCAGGGACTGGAACACTAGTCTTAGGAATGCTAGTCTTAGGACTCAAAATTCACAACTCTTAAATTTAAAAAATTTAAAAAAAATTAAAAATGCACAACTCTTCACTATCTCGGGGTGCCTTTAGTTTACAAAGTGATTTGTATAGATTTTCCTTTGTAAATCTTATAACCACCTCAGGAGGTAAACTATTACTATCAGAGAAACAGCATATGGCAAATAGAGTGTTGGGATTGGAGTCAGGAAAAGCTGAGCTTGAATAGTCCTTCAAAAAACTATCTAGGTTACTCTAGACAAGTCACTTCTCCCCAGAGTCTCACCTTCTCACCTATTGAATGTTGTCATTCAGTCATTTTTCAGTTTTAGCCAACTCTTCATGACCCCGTTTGGGTTTGGAGTTGTGTTTTTTGTTTTGTTTTATTTTGTTTTTGACAAAGATACTGGAGGGGTCTTCCATTTCCTTCTCCAGCTCATTTTACAGATGAGGAAACTGAGGCAAACAGGGTGAAGTGACTTATCCAGGGTCACACAGCTAGGAAGTGTCTGAGGTCGTATTTGAACTCAGGAAGATGAGTCATTCTGATTCCAGTGGATTCACTATAACAACTGACTGACCTGACCTATCAAATAGGTATGATAATAATAGTTGTACCCCACAGGGATATGGTGAGGACCAAATGAGATAGGATATGTAGAGTGTTATAGAAATTTTCAGATGCCTATAAACCTTAGCTCTTGTTATCTCTATTTTATAGAGATACTATTTATATTATATATATATATATAAAGCTATATAGAGATATAAGTATAGATAATATTTATATTATAGAGATAATATTTATAGAGATAAGTAAGAAAGCTAAGCTGACCCAGAAAGTCTTCCTGATTCCCAAATCCAATACTCTTTCCACCATGCCACATGGCCTCTACCAACCAAGTTGGGAAGATTTATACTAGGGTCCATCCGGAGGGGAGTACCCACAACCATGGTGTTATTATCACCTAACTCTGACCAGCTGAGCTAACCAACCCTGAGTATGAAGAGTTTGTGTACCCAGCCACACCCACCCAAATGGAACAGGGGTGTTCCCTAGACCCCTTCTCTTTGGACATAGAAAGCCTCACCTGACAACTATTTTCATTTGAAAATCAAAGAAAGCAAAGAATATTTGGCTTTCTTTATTAAGAGGATCTTCCTATATGAGGGGTTTCCTAAAAATTAAAATCAGAGGACATAAAGTTCCTCTCCCCCTTACACACACACATATGCATGCACACACATACACATACATATGCATGCACACACACACTCACATATGCATGCACACACATACACATACGCATGCACGCACACACTCACATATGCATGCACACACACATACACACACATACACACATATGCACACACACACACACACACACACACACACACACACACACACACACCTTGCTCTTGCCCAGTGCCCATGCATGGTCCAGGAGGAGAACATTAAGGGTTAAGCTGAAAGGCTGCTGGCCCTGGCCCTGCAGGGAGGGGAAGGAATGCTTCAGTCTTGGAGCTTGCTTTAAGACACAATAAAAGAGGCTGGCGTGCTGTGTAAGCATTGTTCCAAGCTCTTGTTATTCCAATTATTTTTTACGTTTTCTCCTTATATGAGAAACATCTCAGACAGTAACTCAAACACGGAAATACCTATTTATGCTTCGGAACAAGCAGTTTAGCGGCATTATATACAGATGTCTAAATATTTTGAAAGTGTCTGTTTATGGGATCAAAATGAAAAGTACCTGTTTTCATTTGAGGGATTTTATCAGGGATTTGCACGGGAAAGGAAAGGGGCCTGCCAGGAGCTGCCTCCTAGTAGCTGTGGCCCTAGTAGGGGCTACGGGAGCAAGCTCCGGGGCAGATGAGGCTTGAATGGATGTGCAAGGAGCAAAGCCAGGTACTCTTCAACACAGGATTCAAACAAGCAGCCAGAGCCTGCTTGGGCTTGGGGCTGGGCCAAGGCCCAGCCGGAAGGTTCCAGGCCATGTAATGAATATTTCTACATAGGACCTGACCCTTACAAAGCAAATTACACATATGCCTCATGGCAGGGTTACTTAGACCCATTTAACAGATGAAGAAGCATTTTGAATTTCCAGGAGATGTAATGGGCAGGAACTGGCACCATGTCTTGCCTATGAGAGGCATGTAATAAAGGCCTGTTTAATTGAACTAAAATCAAAGAATATTAGAGGTAGAAAGTTTAATACAACAAATCTTACATGACCTGCTGTGTGCAGAACTGTGCTGTGTGCTGGTGAGAAAGCTTAGATAAAGCAGCATCTCTGATCTTGGAGAAGGTTGAACAAGCCTGGTTCAGATGTCAACTCTGACACTAACTACTTCTGTGAACCTGGGCAAGTCTTAAGCTCCCTGGGTCTCAGTTTCTTCAGCTATAAAGTGAGGAGAATAGACTACATGGCCTCTGAGCTACCTTCCATCTCCAGATTTAGGAACCTACTGTAATATATTAGGAGGAAGCATAACATGTTGGGTAGAGACTTGGACTTTAAGTCAGAAACACCAGGGTCTGAGTCCTGTCTCTGACACAAACCAGCTGTGTGACTCTGAGGGGGTGGCTAATCCTCTCTGTGCCCCGGGCAACCCTTTAGGACTAGGAGTTGCCAGATAGATGCCTGTTTGCATTAGTGCAGATTTTTCATCTGATAGTTTCTTACACTAATGAAATTATAAGCATCCTGGGAGAAGGGAGAGGGAATGATCTATAGCACCTACTATGTCCCAGGCAGTGTGCAAAGACCTTTACAAAAATTATCTCATTTGATCTTTGTAGCAATCCAACAAGGTGGGTGTGATTATAGTCCCACTTTACAATTGAGGAAACTGAGGCAGCATTTAAGTGATTTGCTCAGGGTCACTAAGCTAATAAGTCACTGAGGTCAAATTCAAACTCAAGTCTTTCCTGACTCCAAGCCCAGAGTTCATCTGCCATGCCACCTAGGTTTCTCATGGGTTCTAGCACATATCCTTACCTTCTTCCCTTTACTTACTCAAAATACAGTCAAAAAATAGAAAATAATTCTACTTAGTAAGCATTTATTCAGTGTGAAGAGTAAACGTGGGCTAGTGAGCTTCGAACGTTCCAGTATTGCTAGTTGTAAAGGGAAGCTCCTCCTCTCCCTCTCTCAAGGTGCCAGGAGAAAAGGGAAACTGATGCCAATTTCCCCTGGACTTTGATTCACATAAGAAAACTGAGTCTCAGGAGGGAAAATGACTTTCTCCAAGTCATGCAGGAATCAGTTTGTGACCTTAGATAAGTCTTTTATCTCCTGTCATCGTGATTATCATTGGAGATGATCTATAACAATGATAATAAGCATTTTATATTGATTTGATCAAATTTCCCTGAGTAACAGGAAATAGAAGGATTGTAAGAAGAAGAAATTTAGGATCAAGAGAATGTTATTGGCAGAGGAGTTGGGATTTCTGAAAGAGTGAAGGAAAGGAAGATAAGAGGATCACGGAGACAGTTGGAACCAGGCTGAGTTGGAATGAGAGGCCAAATATCTTCACTTTCTCCAACAAAGACTCTGAATTGCTGAGATAAACCAAGCAGAAGTTTTCTAGGCATAAGATGGGAGAAGAACCATGTGGTGGGTCCTCCACCCCCTAGGATCCCACAATGAATGGGAGATCGTACAGTACAATGGGAAGAGCAGCAGTTCAGGACCCCAAGGATCTGAGTTCAAATCCTGCCTCAGATGCTTACTATCTTCTGTGACTTTAGAGAGGTCACTCTACTTTAGGGGGGCCTCAGTGGAACTAGAGGGCCTCTGAGGTCCCTTGGAACTCCTGAGCTATGGTTCCATGTCTAAGAATAATTTTGGTACAAGGATGGTGGTATCAACTTCCATGACTTATCACTAGAAGTACTAAGGGAAGAGATGGCAGAGAGTTCTCTTGTTTACCTGAGTCAGAAAATGTCTGGTATTGGGGTCCACTGGGCTCCCCTGCTTAACTTCATAACCCCCTCCCAAGAGAGTGGGAGATAAGGCAACCTGGAAGACACATGAGATCAGTTCTAAGGAACTGATTTCTGAATTCCAAGTTGTTCAGACTTTCTGAAGCCTCTGCCACCCTGAACCTACAGCTCTGGTTGTTGTTGAACTCCTATGAGGGTCGGTGGAGGAAGGATTCAATTTACATAACACTTGGAATCATCAGGACCTATGTGCAAATTCTTCATAAGTGCAGTATGTTCATGGACAAATTACTTAACCTCTCTCAGCCTCAGTTTCCCCATCTGTAAACTGAGGATAATAATAGTACCTATCTTACACAGGTCTTGTGAAGGAAAAAAATGGAGGACATAGATAAAGTATTACGTATATAAAACTTAGAGTGCTATATAAATGTAATCTATTAGCTTTCCTGGAGGCCAAATAGATCCCACATTTCACACAGGAGAAGGCCCTCGATGACCAGTGGACATGGTTCCTCTGGTTGCCTCTCTCTGCTTCTGGCTCAGGATGAAGCTGTGTATGCTTCCTCCCCACATGACCCCACCTGAATAACATCATAAGGAAAAGCCCTAAATCCTTCCCAACTCTGGGTGTCCAATGTCTTCCGATAAGCCAGAAGTAGCCTTGCTTTGGGGTTGCATTACTCTGGGTTCAAGAGACAGAACAGAGGCTAAAGAGGGCAGATAAGTGACTTCATGACCTATAGTACTGGGAGAAACCTTTGTCACCATCTAGTCTACACCCCTTTTTTAGATGAGAAAACAGGCCCAGAAAGGGGAAGAGATATCGTCAACAAAGCTAGTGTTCGTTTCATAGGCTTTAGAGCTGGACAAGGCCTTAGTGACCACCTAGGGCAAAGCCTCTATTTTATTTGTTTTTTTAAGGTGAGCTTTATTAATATCTTCTGTTTTTATGTCAGTCGAGTTCCAGATATAACCCCTCCCTTGAAGAGAGTTAAAACATTTCAGCAAAACCGTTGCGGGGTGGGACAGGCAAGAGACACTAAAACTAGTCATAAACCATTTCGTTTTTACAAATTAGGAAACAGATACCCAGAGAAAAAAAGTTTCTTGCTTCACAAAGCAAATCACAAAAATGGTAAACAGCAGCTAGAATTGAAACCAAGTCTTTTGACTCTGAATCCAAACCTTTCAAAATGGCCAGGATTAAAGACATTCGTATGTGGAAGAATAAAGATCCAGAAAAGGCCAGGGTGAAGGAACCAGAAAGGGACACTTTTAATAATGGAGACCATTATTTTTAAAGTAATGGATACAGTTCAACAGAACAGTGGACAGAGCTCTGGGCTTGGAGCAAGATCCAAGTTTAAATTCTGCCTCAAGCATTCACTAGCTTTGTATCAGCCTCAGTTTCCTTCTCTATGAGGAGAATAATAGTCCAAATCTCACAGGGTGATTGTAAGGACCAAAAGAGATAAGTCATGGAAAACACTCTGTTTACCTAAAAATTCTATAATTCTTATTATTATAAAGGGCAATTTTTGTTGCTACCAATGATGTTGGATAACTAATAAAGGGTGAGTCCTCAAGAGATCTTCTCCCAAAGGGATTTTATTTTATTTTTCAGTTTAGTTGGGGGGCCCTGTGTTTTCCCTCTCTGAGGAGATTTAGACAGCTCTTCCAGCACCAGTAAGGAAGATCTGCCAGGCACACTTAAAAGACAAAGGATCAAAGACAGAAAATAAACAAATGCTAATACCCTGGAGCAAGGCTGACCACCTACTGGGCTCTGACTGTTCAAAGCTCCCTGACCTCCCGAGGAAGCTAAGCCCCTGCCCAGTCACCTGGGCTTTCAAGGACCTTCCCCCCAGCCCAGCTTCCTAGCACCCCATCCTTGGGGAGATCTCTCCCTGCTCCCCCCAGGGCTACTCCCCTGGCCTAACTCCCTCCATCTTGGAAAGGCCTGTCCTTCCAACCCCAGGGTATTTCCCTGACTATTGTTGTTGCTATTATTTTTCCTGGTTCTTGAAGAGGAGCATGATATCAGTAAGGTGATGTCATGACTTATAAGAGAACTTGATTTAAGTGAGGCAGGGCTGTGCAAAGTCACTAGGTTCACTCTCTCCTCCAGAGTCATCTGAACCCAATGCTAAGATATAGGTCAAGATGACTGGAGTTGGCCCTGGATGCAAAGGGAGACCTTGGTCTTTTTTAAGCTAAAGTCTTTCCCAGGTCTCTGTCTGAGGCAAAGCCCATTCAGTGATTAAGGTTAGGTAAGAAATGAGGACACACACACACACACACACACACACACACACACACACACACACAAACTAGCCCTGTGACTTTGGGCAAGTTACTTAACCCCAACTGCCCTTGAAAAAGCAAAAAAAAAAAAAAGAGGCAAAGAATGGCCTTTCTTACCTAGTTAAAAAAAATCAGCCTGGGAGGGGAAGACCCTCAGGGTTTCTGGTCAGAACAGAAACAATTGCTATTTACTTTCACTCCGGAGCCAAGCAAGCCCAAACAATGACCAAGTGAGGACTGGACTGGGACTTACTCTTGACCAGTCAATAAGATCGATTTAAGTTTAAGGCATGGTCCTTGTCCTTAGAAATCTATTGGGGAGATGGGATTAGAGACCTAAATGGAAACTCTTGCACCTGAGGTAATCTCCCTTTGACTGAGTCAGCGTAGGGGCAAAGGAAAGTGTAGCTCTCGGAGGTATAGTCATATTGACTTGTAAAGGGCGGGGGGAATCTTATTTTACCTCCTGCTCTTAGAACTTGAAGGACAGCTCCCTCCCCCTGTACACCCCACCAAGGCTGCAGGCAGGGAGAAATGGGAATGAAGGTACTGTAGCAATAGGACCCTGGTGTGGGGAACTGAGCCTGAGATACTCACAGAAAGTGGAACTCCCGCATGCTGGCGTCCTGAGGCAAAGCACAAATTGACCCTGACCTAGGCTTATTATAGCTGCATGTAGGCGCAGAGAATCATGGTATTTTAGAGTTGGAAGGGACTTTTGACACCTTTTAATCCAACTTCCTCTTTTTACAGAATGAGAAGCTAAGTCTCCAAGAGTAAATGACTTGGAAAAGTCCAACGGGTAGTAATGGCACAGGCAGAGGCATGATGGGAATGTAAGAACACACTGCCCCTCCTTGATCTATATGGGGTGTAGAGAGCATAGGGAGGGGACATTGTTCCCTCAAGTTGTGTTACAGAATTTTACCTCCTCAGACTTGGAAGGGACCTCAGGAGTAGCCTGAGGTCCATGAACATGAATCCCCTCTATCTGACAAGGGGTCTTCCAACCTTTAGTTGAAGACCAGCAAGGGTCACCCTCTGCCTCCTGAAGCAGCTTTTCCTACATTGGGATTTTTGTTGTTCAGTTGTTTTCAGTTGGATCCAACTCTTTGTGACTCCATTTTGGGTTTTCTTGGCAAAAATACTGGAAGAATTTGCCATTTCCCCTCCGGCTCATTTTAGAGATGAGGAAACTGAGGCAAATAGGGTAAAGTGACTTGCCTAGGGTCACACAGCTAATAAGTGGCTGAGGCCAGGTTTGAATTCAGGAAGATGAGTCTCAGTACTCCATCCACTGCATCACCTGGCTGTCCCAATTTATTTCGTAGGACTTTCAGAACCCAAGAACCACAATGGCCCAAGTATCTATGGGCAGACAAATTGTGCTGATCATTGGAGGGAAGGGGAGAGGAGATTTTACCCATTGGAGCTATACCAGTATAAATCTAGTAGGTGGGATCCTGTCCAACACATTCAAAGCCTCTTCAAAGCTCCAAGATGGCTCTATTTAATTGTGGGCAAAATCTTTACCTTTTCTGGGTGTCAGTCTCTTTTAGGCATAATATGAGTGAGACGAACTTAATGGTCCCTTCCAAATCTGATATTCTCTCTTCTATGAAAACTAAATTGTTGTAAGATAGCATTTTCATTCAGCATCTATCCTGTATAATCAGACCCTGAAACCTATGTTGTGACATGAGCTCATTGAGATCAGAGATTATTTCCTATTTGCTTTTGTTTTACCTACTTCTCAGCATATTACATAGCCTCTTGTATGAAGTAGTACCTAACAGAAATTTGTTGAGATAAAAATAGAGCTGCTATTCATAGTCCTGTCAGTGATTGGAGTGACTTCAGAGACCATCCAATTCTACCATCTTGTTTTGTAGCTTGGACAACTGAGGCTTATAGAGAGAAAGGAAAGTGCTAAGATCACAGAGGAAGAAGTAATGTCAGAGCTGAGATTTGAACTCAGGTCTCCTGATGCCCAGGGCAAGTCTATTTCCCTTGCACTGCCTCTTCTAATCTCCCCATTCCCCCAATACTTTAAAGGGCCAGTTTGGCCTTGGGTAGAAAAGAGAAGACAACCCTAGTTGCTTTGAATAATACCCTAGAATAATACCCTAGGAGTGTACTCTTCCTCCTGCGTGGCAGGTGGGTGGCACAATGGATAGAGCACAGGTGACTAGAGTAAGGAAAACCTAAGGTCAAATTTGACCTCAGTCACTTAATGACTGTGTGACCCGGGGCAAGTTACCTAACCCTGTTTGCCTCAGTTTCCTCATCTGTAAAATGAGTTGGAGAAGGAAATGGCAAACCACTCCAGTATATCTGCCAAGAAAATCCCAAATGGGGTCATGAATAGTGGGACAAGACTGAACAACAACAAACAGAAAGATGATGATTTTTCCTGAGGCCATACTGCTAGAAAGTATCTGAGTTAGTACTTCAACCTGACTATGGATCCAGATTCTGTGCTCTACCTACTTTACCTTGATGCTTAGCATTTCCCCTGTTAGACTGTAAGCTTGTTGAGGTCAGGTACTGTCTTTTGTCTCTTTTTATATCCCTAGTGCTTAGCAAAGTTCCTGACACATTTCTTATTGTTCAATCGGTTCAGTCACCTACATCTCGTTGTGATCCTATGAACCATACTGTCCATGGGGCTTTCTTGGCAAATATACTGGAATGTTTCACTATTTCCTTCTCCAGTGAATTAAGGCAAACAGGTTAAGTGACTTACTCAGGGTCATATAGCTAATAAGTATCTGAGGTCAAATTTGAACTCAGGTCTTTCTTATACCAGACCCAACACTCTATTCACTAAACCACCTAGTTGCCTGGCACATAGCAGAGACTTAATAAAGGTTGTTTAATGAATGAGCTGGCAACTTCTTCCCCAGTTTCATATCTAGGCTTTTTCTTAGGGACGCCACATGGATGCTGCCAGACTTGGAACCAAAAGCACATGTTTCAGGTCAGAAATCTGATAGAAAATGACTTGGATTGGAGTCCTAGAGCCTAGATCTAGATTTTACCTCTACTGCTTACTAAATCTGGGGATTTCTGGCAGACTCCTTCACCTCTCTGGGTTTGTTTTCTCAATCATAAAATGGAGGTGGCTGGGGAGGTTGGGGGAAGTGGGATTGGACTAGAACTCTTCTAGCACTAAATTCTTTAAGCCTGTAATTCCTATACATAATAGTTCGATGAAATACTCAGAAAAAAAGTTTGTCTGTATTCCATAGTCCTGGTAGATGGTTGTTCTTGAGGCTTGGCATCTCTAATAGGGGGCAAATGTTTGTAGGAAAGGTCCCTGAAGCCACTCTGGCTCTGAACCCTGATCAAAAAACTCCTGAGAGAGGGATGAGGAGAGTCCAGCCAGCTGTGATGGGACTAGCAATAGGTCAAGTGTATCTAGGCTAGAGCACAAGAGACACTTTGTACCCCAACTTTAAGAATACACAAATGCGGGGGCGGCTAGGTGGCGCAGTGAATAGAGTGCCGGCCCTGGAATCAGAAGGACCTGAGTTCGGAGCCGGCCTCCGACACTTAATCCACACAAACAAAAACCTAGCCGTGTAACCTTGGGCAAGTTACTTAACCCCAATTGCCCTAAAGGGGAGGCTAGGTGGCGCAGTGAGTAAGAGCGCCGGCCTCGGAGTTGGGATGACCCGAGATCAGTTCCGGCCTCAGAAAATGAGCACCCACGCATAAATAATGACTAGCCGTGTAACCTTGAGCAAGTTACTTAACCCCAATTGCTTTAAAAAAAAAAAAAAAGAATGCACATGTCTGAAATTTAGGAAAGCCTCTTCTTCGGGATCTATAGAAATTCAGTTTGTAATGTCAAGTTCTGTGGGTGATAGGGAAGGCTCAATGCTTCTGGCCAATAGAGACACATGGAAGGCTTTAAAACCCAAACCTTTCTAGGAGCTTTTGTCTTGGTCCTACCAGCCTAGTATACCCTAGGAATATCTGGTCAAGAACCTAGAGTGCATCTAGCATGTCAAAGAGAGGGCACAGGCATGGGCACAAGCCACAAAGCCCCTGCCAGCTGCTCTCCCCACTCTGAGTGTGCCAGTTTTTGCTCTGAGACATTTATAGGTCCCAGGATCTAGAAGGGCTACCGGTATCCAGTCGGTTTGGTAAAGGCAGAAACCAGTCATTATTTTGTGCAAAATAGTTGAGCTAGGAATCCATTAACCAGTGCAAGTTGATGGTTTAGTTGTAATATCTGAAATGAACATCGGAAGATAGGTGCTGAGGTTGGAAGACACCATTATCCACAGAATTTAGTCTCAGGTCCGATACCCCCTTTTTCTTGTCATCATTATAGTGTATAGAATATAGAAAGCATGTCTTGATGCTGAGGATATTCTTGGTTGTACCTTCCATTGCTATTTGTTTTTTGTTGTTGTTGTTGTTGTTGTTGTTGTTGGTTTTAAAAAATTAATTAATTAATTGATTGACTCACTTTTATAAGATTGTGAGTTCTAAATTTTTCCCCTTCTCTCCTCTCCCCAAGACAGTGTGCAATCTGTTATAGGCTATCAAGTCCAAGTACAATCATATTAAAGGTATTTGGGGGTTACTATTTGGGCCATTTACATGTACACCAGGAATAGGAATCAATTGAAGACAGACTTGTACAATATTGGACTCGGTCTAGTACTGTCCTCCTGAGTGATTCTAGCTAAAATGGCTCCCATCTCCCAGTCCCAAAGCCAGCCAGTGACAAACTGCCCACAATAACAAATTGCCATAACTTTGGCAATTCAACACAAACCAAGCAACTAAAATGAAGCTGCTGAGAAGAGAGTAGGTTCTACCCACCTTACACTTAACCTAGAGTTTCAGGGCTCAGAGAAATAACTTAGTCCTTCTATCCAATTTACTGGGGCTCAGAGTGAGAAGTATGTATGCCCCAGATCACAGAGTTACTGACTGGCAAAGATGGGGAGTATAGCCCAGGTTTCCTGTCTCCTCTCTAAAGCTCTTCTTTGAGAAGAAATTACTGGCTGTAGCCCTCCTCTGGCTGCAGATGATTACATGTACCCCCCTCACCTCCAACACATCTCCCCCTTGCTGCCCTACACCTGATAAGGCACTCACAGCATTCAAGACCAAAGAAGGCATATAGAGTGGACTACCAAACCCTGTCTTGTACAATTTATAAAGATTTTTAACTTAAAACAATTTAACCTATAAAATAAAAGCCATAATCCAACTGGTTGCCTGGAAGCCAGGGGTCACATACTTTGCTGGAGAAAGTTTCCTGGGCTTTGACAGAATCAGGGCTTTGTTTAAAGGCTTCTGGGGGGTGTTGAGAAACAAACCCTGAAACCATTGATTAGTAGGGTCTGTTTGATCTTCTCTGAGATCAAAGGAACAAATACAATCTAAGGGATGAAAGTCAGGAGGTGGGCAGGACTCAGCCTTCCCAGCCTCTACTGTGATGTAGTTATTCCTAGGTTTCTATATCCCTGTCTCTTCCCCATTTGGCAAAATATCTACAAACCAGCAACAAAAGTTAGTAACTGACTCTGCACTCATCACACCTCCCTCCCCTCCCCTACTCCCTAAACCTTTCTATACAGTGATATCAGCTGCCAGCTCATATCTGCACCTTGACAAGTGGGTCATCCAACCTTTGCTTTAAGACCGTGGGGAATGGGGTGGGGGACAGAAAGGAACTCTCTGTTATCCCTAGTTCCCCTACACTTTCTCCCCTGTCCTTGCCTTTAATAGAGCAACTTTGCCCATAGCTTTTCTAGTGAGCTGGTAACCTCAGCCCTTCCATTCTGGGTCAGTTTACTCAAGTGATCTTATGGTGTGTTGAAATTCCCAGATTTATTTTTTTCAGGTTAATTGTTATCTATTCACACCTCCCTCATCTTGTCCTTGTGAAGCTGGCTTTCTGATCCCGAGTATACAACTATACCTTTTTACTTATTAAACTTTATTTATTTAGATCCAACCTTAAGTTGTAGCATTCAAAGTTCTGTCATCTGTCCAGCATCCATTATCATCATCCCATCTACACTGAACAGTCATTCTATTCCTGTATTGCTACTTATCTTTTCCTCACTAAGGCCCTTAGCTTTCCATAACTATCTCATCTCATTCTAACTTTAGTACTGTTTACATATTTCTTTCTTTTTTTTTTAGTTACTATGTTGTAGTACTATAGATCTTGGAACACCGTATTCCATAGAGCAAAAGACCTGAGTTTACAACCAAGGGTAATTTATCCAGTAAAATTAAGCATAATTCTTTTTTTTGTTGTTTACATATTTCTTACAGGATCAGACAATATTTATGCGTACATAGGCTATTTCTATACCTCGATTCCCTTGGTAAAGACCTTTCCTGTGTCACAGCCCTCTTGTAATGCTTGGACTGGCCACAAACATCTTGTGAGTTGTAGTTCTTCAGAATGGGAAGAGAAGAAGCTAGTTTGAGAACAGGAATGGATGGTGGTATTTTCCTTTTACAGTTATTGGAAGAGAAGGAGGAGGAAGAGCAGGAGAAGAAATAGGAGAAGGAAGAGAAGGAGAAAGAAGAGGAAGAGGAAAAAGAAGAAGAGAAAGAAGAGGAAAAGGAAAAGAGACAAAGGTGGAAGAGGAACAGGATGAAGAAGAAGAAGAAAAGGAGGAATAGGAAGAGGAGAAAGATGAGGAAGGAGAGGAGAAAGAAGAGGAAGGGAAAAGAAGAGGAAGAGGAGGAGGAAATGGGGAGGAGGACCAGCCCCTTAATCATTTGCAGCCAGGAGAGGACTACAGCCAGTAATTTCATTGGCACTTAGTAAACACTGGTGATGCAAAACAAAGAAACCAAACAAACAAACAAACAAACAAAAAAAAACCCACCTGGTCCTCAAGGGAGCATATAGTAAAATGGGGTCTGTGTTTCCTCACTTGCACCTCACCTCCAACTCTTTGAGAATTATTTGTGCTATTTTCAATCACTTGTGTATTGGGGAGCAGCACAATCTTATAGATTCAATTTCCCATATATTTTTAGTGTCTATTTTTATTGGAGATATTTGATCTTCTCTTTTTGTTAGATATTTAATACAATTTTTTCCCTGGTATGTAACTTTTCCTCTGATTCTAGGTGGCATGAATTCCTAACTTTTTTTGAAAGCTTTTATAAATAGAAAATAATCAAGTTATTCTATTTTGGTTTTTCTAATCTCTCTCTCTCTCTCTCTCTCTCTCTCTCTCTCTCTCTCTCTCTCTCTCTCTCTCTCTCTCTCTCTCCTATATATGATTCCAGATTTCCCCCTGTCCATAGTTGTGAAAGATACAAACTTTTGTTCCTTTCCATTTTTTAAATGATGTGACTTTTTCTATTAGGATCATTTACCCATACGGAAATCTCAACTTGGTTTTTATTTGCCTGGGTCCTTTCTAATTTTCCCAGAAGTCCTCACAAAATAAAGAGTCCTTTTGTCAGTAGTTCCTATTCTTGGACTTTATTAAAACACTAGACTCCATGTGAGTTTGATTCTAGGTCTTGTTTAGTCTATTCTACTGTTCTATTTTTCCTCTTCTTTCATATAATACCAGATTGTTTTGATAATTACTCATCTGTAATACAGTTTGAGGTCTAATAGTGCCAATCCTCCTTCCTTCCTCCTTAAAAAAAAATAATATCAATTGATATTCTTCACTTTTCCACTAAATGAATTTTGTTTTGACTCCATCTAATTCTAAAAAGTATTACTCTGAAATTTATTATACTGCTAAAAATGTGGGTAGGTATGGTGGCTGGACCCATGATTTTATTGTTATAGAAAATGCCCACACGAGGCAATTTCTTCTACCAGGACATGCATGCCTTTTCTATACTCCCTTCCTTCCTTCCTTCCTTCCTTCCTTCCTTCCTTCCTTCCTTCCTTCCTTCTTTCCTTCTTTCCTTCCTTATTTTATTTCTCCCTTTCAAATAAGGAACTGATCATGAAAAATGAGAAACAGACAAGAGAAAGGACATTAAAATAATAAAGACAATAATGTAATATCTGAGTTTAACCAATACAAACATTAGCTAAAAACAAAATAAAAATGACAGAAGTCTGGACGGTGCCTTAACACTCAGTGAACCAGTGACTTGGCTGGGTTCTCACAGCTAGTTTGTGTCAGAGTCTTCTGGCTTCCAGGCCAGGTGTCCACTCACTGGGATGATTTGATCATCCTTTTTGCTGCTCCCTTGTGGCTTGGCCATGCACAGTGCCTACCTCTCTAATTATTTGCTTATTTTCTTTCTGTAAGCTTGTATTTATATCTGCCTTGGTAAGTTCCTTCCGCAGTATTTATCATCACTGTAAATGGAGTTTCTTCTCCTAACCTTTCCTCTTAGGCTTTGTTAGTCATACACAGGAAGAAAGATAATTTGTGTGGATCCTGCTGGTTTACCAAAGTTATTATCTTGATTTTTTGTTGTTATTAATTCTCTCAGGGAATCAAAGTAAAACAGCCTATTTTCTGCAAAAAAGAAATGCTCTTGTTTTCTCTTCTTGTTCTTGTCTTTTAGCACATGGTCTGAGATGACTATCCCAGCTCCCACCAATATTGATGACTCTGGCACATGGAAAATTGGCCATTACATCCCCTCAGGGCTCGAGAAAAATCCTGGCGGTACTAGGACAGTGTCTTTCTAATGCTATTGACTTGGGCCTCCATTCCAGTGTGTACTCAACCAAAATCATTAGCTGTCATCACTTAGCCAGACAATTAGCTTGTAGAAATAAGCATTTACATGAGGCATACATAGTAAGACTAGCTGATAGAAAAGACCCACTCTCCTAAGTCTGTGACCCACTCCCTCCAGAATTGACAAAATCCAGAGGGAAGGGGGCTTAAGTTTAGAAAGCAAATGTGTCAAAGGAGTAATCTAGGGTGCAGTGGGTACAGAACTGGGCCTGGAGTCAGGAAGACTCGAGTTCAAATTTGGCCTCAGACACTTCCTAGCTGTATGACTCTGGGCAAGTCACTTAACCTCTGTCTGACTCAGTTTCCTCAACTATAAAAAATAAGGATAATAATAGCACCTACCTTCCAGAAATCAGGATCAAGTGGGATAATTTTTTTAAAGTGCTTATCACAGTGCTTGCCACATAGTAGACAATAAATTCTTATTCTTTTTTTTTTTTTTGGAGAGCGATTGGGATTAAGTAACTTGCCCAAGGTCACATGGCTAGGTTTTTGTTTGTGTGTGTTAAGTGTCTGAGGCCGGATCTGAATTCACGTCCTTTTGACTCCAGGGCCGGCGCTCTACTCGCACCACCTAGCCGCCCCAATTCTTATTCTTTTACTCTAGAAGTCTTTTATCTGGAGTTTTCAAAATACCCCCCTTGGGTATGTTATAGCTTTTTTAACAAACCCTTTGTAGAGTCTTGGATCTATATCTATGTTGTGCTTGGCTACCCATGTAGGTACTGCCATCAGCTATTCCAAGGATGCTGCCAGAATGCCCTGTGGGAAGATGGGAAGCCCCAAATCAGCTTAACCTCTTAAATTCAGAAGATCCTGCTGGGGTCAAAATGCAAGGAGGTGAGAAGAAAACTAAGCCTTAGCTAGATGGTATTAGGTCTAGAGTCTGGAAGACCTGAGTTCAGATTTAGCCTCAGGAACTTATCAACTGTACATCCTTAAGAAAGCCACTTAACCTCTGTTTGCCTCAGTTTCCCCAACTATAAAGGGGAGATTAATAACAGCATGTACCTTGCAGAGTTGTTGTGAAGATTCAATGAGATATTATTTGGAGAACACATAGTAGTGGCTGTATAAATGTTTATTCCCACCCTCTTCATCTTCCTTTTCAGGTATTTAGCTATAATTCCCTCTTCCACACTGATAGGCACTCAAATCTCTTGGGCTCCAAATTGACTTGATGGTTTATATAGGACTCAGAAGGTGTGACCAAGATTCCTCAACAAATCTACCAATGCTTCCTGTTTGGCGTCATTCCAATTGATGAAGGACCCTGATTTGTGGTTGAGGAAGCTGAGTTTTGGGGCCAAGGACTGCCTTGCCTGACATTACAAAACTTGTAAAGGTTGCTCGTTAATTTTAAACCTGATTCTGAGTCTAGGACTCTTTGCATTGCATCAGCTTTCTCTGCACAACCTTTGAGGGTATGCCTAATTAGAGTGAGGCATTTCTATGTGACTGGGAAGAGAAACTTCCTCTCCACTTTGGTTCAGAGACCACCATGTTTGAAGCTAGGGTGGGACTGGCAAAGAGATCGATTTCTAAAGTAGAATGACCTCAGTTAGAAGTTAGTGGATCCTTTTTTCTCTGGGCATCTCCAAACAGAGTATTCTGCATGGCCCGTGGTCAAGCAGATAGAAGGAAGGATTCTTGTTCAGGGGTGGGTTGAAATATGGATTTCATGTATACTTAGACATGTGAATGTTGTTTTCCCAGGTTGAATGTAAGCTAATCGAAGTCAGAGGGGATTCCACTTTTATCTCTGTATCCCTAGCATCCAGTCTAGTTCCTGGAACACAGTTAAACACTTGATAAATGTTTGTTAACTGAGGACCACTGAGGTCTATCCCAAGAAGTTGAAGGTTCACTTATAGTATGAGTTCTCCATTGACCGAATCAGAAATTGTTTTAAATCAAAGTTCCAACCCTACTTCCAATCTGCTTTCAGTCTTGGACTACATGTCTCAGTACCCCGACACCTGCCATATTGTGCTGTCCACTTGAATCTTTGGACCTCTCACTGCATGAGAATCTCCTGAGGGTCACCTCTTCTGGCTCCTTGATCAGGCTCTGTCCTAGAAGGATCTTTGTCTCTACTCATGGGAAGCCCAGGGCATTGCCCTGGGAGGAAAGAAGGCAGCATTCCACCTTAGTTTTTATTTTCTCTACCAAGAAAAATGATTCTCAGACTGAGAATTAGCATGATAGACAGGAAGATGAAATATATGACAAAGCCTATGCCAAAATCTCTCGCAGCATCCTTTTCCAGAAGATGGAGACTTGGGTTTGGTGATAAAAATAGAGTCTTAGTTGGTTAAGCCTCAGATGGTGTGATCATGCTTGTGTGAGATTACTTATGTATGGCTGTGTATTCATTGTGACGTCTATATGTGTATATGCTGTGTGTATACGAGTATATCTGTACACATAAATGTGTTTAAGTGTATCGATTTGTGCATGAGTGTTCCTGGGTGCATAAGTGTGTGTACAGGTGTATACGGGAAGACCCCAAAGTCTTAGCACAGCAAGGTATTAAATTAAAACTGCACTAAGACTTTTGAGACACCTTGCATATTTCTGCGTGTTTATGTGCATGTATATGTGTGTATCTGTGTATAAAACTGTCTGTATATATAAACATCTATGTATGCGTGATTATATCTGCTTGTATAGGCATGTCTGCATGTGAATATGTCTCTGTATGTTTATGTGTGTCTTTGTATGGATAATTTCATCCACATGTTTTTGTTTCTATGTATGTCTCTGTGTTTGCATCTTGGTATGTTCTAACAAGGGGTGTGTGTGTGTGTGTGTGTGTGTGTGTGTGTGTGTGTGTGTGTAAAGGAGCCAAGTGAATAATTCCCTCAGAAGCCCATTCATCTTAGGAAGATGCTTATACCTTGGCAAGCCAAACTGTGAGGGAAGCAGGATTCTCTTTTCCTGCCTGGGAGAGTTTTGTCTCCTGCCTTTCTGTATGAAGCCTCTTTATAAGCGGGTCCCTCAGTTCTTTGCCCCCTTGCCTCCCTCCTCCGCTCCACACCTCAGGAGAAAGCCCTAAAGCATTCTGCTCCAGGGGCTGCCCAGGCAGATTTCTGGATCTCTGATGTCCCCCCCTTAGGAACTCAGGCTTTGGGCTCCATACAGCCGTTTGACCGGCAGCGGTCCCTGCCAAAGCTACAGCTGATGATCAGAACAAGGGCTGCCCAAAACTTCTGAGCAAGGGTCTTTTGATGTGCCTGGGGTGAAGGAGGGAGGGGGGCACAGCTGCCTTTGAAAGGAGGCTCTGCCAGTAAGGGGGCCTCCCTGAGGAGAGGCCTTTGATGGGTGCCCTGCCCTGTATAACTGGATGTTCCCAAGGAACACAAAGTCTTAACACAGCAAGAATGAACAGAAAGTTGGGAGCAGAGATAAAGGCCCCTGCTTCCTGAGCTGATCTCTCAGCGAGGATTTATTGGGCCCCTACTGTGTGCAGGGGGCCTGGGATACCTGAAGGTATAAGGTGTGCAGAAAAGGCTAAAAAGGCTAAGGAGGAGACTGACCTTTGGCTCTTTCTATCACAGAAATTCAGAGTTGTAAGGCATCTCAGTGGGTACCTACTCCAACCCAAAGCTGCCACTTCAACTCATCTTGAAAGACTTCCAGTGCAGGGGAACTCACTGCCCATCCCACCCCTCCTTGAAGTAGATGTTTCTAATTTTGCATAGTTCTAACTATTAAGGAACTTGTCATCTTATTTTCTCTTAAAAAAAAAAAACAATAACAAACCTTGACTAAACCTTTATTTCATTGGAATAAACTTCTGGTGAAGATTCTACTCATATAGAAAGAGTGGGTACCTACTCTTCAACTTACAAAATTAGAAAGCTGCCTTGGTCTCTGTCTCTGTCTGTCTGTCTGTCTCTCTCTCCCCCCTTCTTCCCTTCCCCCTCTATCTTTGTCTCTATCTTTCTCTTTCTGTCTCTGTCTCTCTGTGTGTGTCTGTCTCTGTCTTTCTCGGTCTCTCTTTGTCTCTCTCAGTTTCTCTGTCTCTTTTTGTTTCTCCCTCTGTCTATGTCTCTCTCTCTTGCTGCCTCTGTCTGTCTGTCTCTCCCCAGAAGCCCAAATTTTCCCCTTCTGGACTCTTGTTCATGGCTCCCATTTTTGTCATTGAGGTTATTCCCATGCCTGGATATATTCCCTCCTCTCTACCTCTTCCTTTAGATGCCATCTTCTTTATTAAGGTTTTCCTGATCCTCCCAATGACCAATACCTTCCTCCAAAACTGCCATGTATTTAATTATTGTGTATAGATTTGTATTTGATATGTTTCATTTATACTGTAGACACATTTATCTCCTCTATTAGAAGGTAAGTTTATTAAAGTAGGGATTATTTTATTCCCCAGCATCTAACAGTGTCTGACATGTTGTTCAATCATTCAGTTGTGTCCAACTTTCCATGACCCTGTGGACCATACTGTCAATGGGGTTTTCTTGGCAAAGACACTGGACTGGTGACTTGTCCAGGATCAAGTCCCTGAAGCTGGATTTGAAGTCAGCTCTTCCTGGTGCCAGACCCAAGGCTCAATCCCCTGGACCGTCTCGCTGTTTGCTCACCTGACCTATTGCTGTTGTTCGTTTTTCCATCATGACCCCATTTGGGGTTTCCTTGGCAAAAACACTATAGTAGTTTGCCATGTCATTCTCTACCTCCTGGTATATAGAAGATTCTTAATAAACACTTATTGGTTGATTGATTGATTAGACCAAGACAAAATGATAGAATCACATTTCAAATACCTGAAGACAGCTACTACACTCCTTCCAGGTCCTCTGTTCTTTAGAAAATTCTGATTCCTTTAACCAATCCTTACATTACACTGTGAGATCCTTAAGACCAGGAACTGCCTTGCCTTTCTTTGTATCAGTGCTTAACATGGTTCCTGGTGCTTAATAAAGTCTATTTTGGTCTTTTTTTGGGGGGGAGGAGGGCAAGGCAATTGGGGTTAAGTGACTTGCCCAAGGTCATACAACTAAGTAAGTGTTAAATGTCTGAGGCTGGATCTGTACTCGGGTCTTCCTGGTTCCAGGGCCAGTTCTCCATTCACTGAACCACCAAGCAGCCCTGATTAATAAAGTCTTACTGACGGACTGATAATCTCTCATTCCTTGAGATTGTTCACCCCCTGCTGTTCTCATCTCTCATGCACTCTGGTGTATTAATGTCCTTTTTACAACACATTCCCAGAATTGAGCACAATACTTAAGACGTGGTCTGATCAAGTTGAGGACTCCACCAGAACTATAAGTGCTCTTATTTGGGACATCATGCCTCTCTTAACACTACAGAAGAGCTTATGAACCTTTCTGGATGTCCATCACACTGTTGATTCATATTGAGCTTACACTCTACTAAGACCCCCAGACCATTTTCACATTTGCCTTATATTCTCTTTTTTTTTTTTTTTGGAGGGCAGTTGGGGTTAAGTAATTTGCCCAAGGTCACATGACTAGGTTTTGTTTGTTTGTTTGTTTGTGTGTGCGTTAAGTGTCTGAGGCCGGATCCAAACTCAGGTCCTTCTGACTCCAGGGCCGATGCTCTACTCACTGTGCCACCTAGCTGGCCCCAAGCTGATTATTTTTTAAATAGATTCATACCATTCAACAGCTAGGTAGTGTAGTGGATAGAGCTGGACCTGGAGTCAGGAAGACTTGAATTCAAATCCAGCTTTAGACACTTCACCAGATATGTGAACCTGGGCAAGTCACAACTTTTCAGCTTCTGTTTTCTTATCAGTGGGAATTAATAACAGCACCTACATCCTGGGGTGGTTGTGAGATAATATTTATAAAGCACTTTCCACACCTTAAAATTATGTATAAATGCTAGTTAGTAGTAGTAGTAGTGGTGGTGGTGGTAGTGGTGTTAGTGGTGGTGGTGGTGGTAGTAGTAGTAGTAGTAATAGTAGTAGTAGTAGTAGTAGTATTCTAGGCCATTGAAAAATCTTTTGTAAAGTTTTAAATCTATCATACCAATAGTCTGTTCTCCCTAGCATCATGTCATCTGAAAATGTGATTGCCTAGAAATAAGAAATGAGCGTGCAAAAAAAGTGAAAACTTTTGTTAGGTTGTAGGGAACTAACTTACAGATAATCAGATATGAAAGTGCTCCTTGGAGTCTGTCTTTTCCAATTCCTTCATTGTATATATGGAGGAGCTGTGATACAAAATGAGAACAATAAAATCCCTAGTGTGTGTGTGGGGGGGTGCAGCATGATAGTCTAGAAAGATAATTTAGGGAATCTGGGATCTAATTCCAACTTTACTACTTATTGTAGAACCTTGGGCAAGTCATTTGATTTATATACTACTGCTTTATTGAAGTTATTTACTTCAGTTAATTTTAGTCGACTCTCTAGGGTTCTTAAAACAAACCATCAAGCCACGTGCAAAAAGATGCCATGTTTGGGCATCTATTAATGTGATTAAAATTTTTATGCCTTATTATATTCTATTATATTTATAATTTTCTTAATGTTGGACCAACTCTGCACTTTTGATATAAACCTAACATGTCTATAGTATATACTCAGTTTAATATTTTGTAACCTATTCAGTAAAATTTTATTCAATTTTCAACTGGGATATTGAATGTTAGAATTTTGGAAATGCTGAATAATTTTCTTTCTCTGTTCTATCCCTCATGGAGATAATAGGACCTTATTGATCCCATAAAAGGAGTTTGGTAGGATCCTTTTCCCTGCTATTTCTGCCATTCATGTAATATTGAAATGATTCAATGAATTGCTTGATAGGATTCATTTGTATATCCCCCTGATCCTGGGGTTATATTTTCTTTGAGAATTCCTTTATGACTTGTTCAATTTATTTTTTCTGAGATTAGATTAAGTTCTCTATTTCTTGTTCTTTTAATCTAGGTATTTTATATTTTTAAAATATTCACTTATTTTTGATTCCATATAATTGGGCAAAATGGGCTCTAGTTTTCCTCTATTTCCTTTTCCTTTTTGAAATGCATAATTTGTTTATTTTTCTTTATACAGTTTGGCTAGTGTGTTATCTATTTTATTAGATTTTTTCCCAAAAAAGCAGTTTATAGCTTTAATGTTTCTTTTTTGTTTATCTCTTGTTTGATTTTCATAATTTATATTTTTGTATTTGTGCCTTTCAACATATTTAATTGCATGCCCAATTCATTTACTTGCTCTTTCTCTCTTTTGTTGATGAAAGTATATAGAAATATAATTTTTCCCAATGACTGCTTTGGCTGCATCCCAAAAGTTTTGTTTTAGTGTCATTTATTTTTGTCATTTTCTTTAATGGAATTATCTATTGTGTGTATAACTTGTTCTTTTATACACCAAATCTTCAGGACTGAATTATTTAACTGCCATTTAAATGTTAAATGTTAAATGTTTCTTCAAAGGCTCTTTATTGATTTTTTTTATTAAAGGATGTATTTAATATTTTTGTTTCTACATTTGCCTATTATGTCTCATATTATTAGATTTAGACTTAACATTCTTTTCTGAGTCCTTTTGAGACCCCAGTTCTGTTAGCCAATGTGTTAGTTTCATGTAATCTGATGGTGGGCAACTAGGTAGTTCAATGGATAAAGTCCCCAGCATGGAGTCAGGAAGACTCATCTTCCTATGTTCAATTCTGGCTTCAGATACTAACTGTAACCCTGGGTAAATCTCTTCAACCTGTTTATCTCAGTTTCTTCATCTATAAAATGAGTTGAATAAGGAAATGGCAAATCACTCTAGTATCTTTTCCAAGAAAATGTCAAATAGTATCACAAAGAGTCAGATGCATAGATACTACTTATCATATTAAGATAAAACAGCAACTGAATTCCTCTAAGTCATTGGTACAAATAACGAACACCTTTGGACTCTCAGAAATCCCTGTATCACTTCAGTGGAAGTGTTGAAACAAATTCATTTATTTTGGGTCTGGTCCAGCCTATGTCTTTCCATCCTATTCCTAACAATATTATGAAAGACTTTAGAAACTACTTATCTGAAATCCATGTATACTCTTACTAGAACCTTTCCATGGTTTGCTATGCTAATGGGTGGCATTGTTTGGTAGGAGACAGAGTGCTGGACTTGGATTCAGGAAGATCTGAGTTCAAATCCTGCCTCAGATGCTTATTTATCTTTTTCTCAGCCTCAGTTTCCTTTGTGAAAATAGGAATAATAATGACATCTAACTTACAAAGTTGTTGTGAAGATCAATTTAGATAATATGAACAAAGCACTTTGCAAAACTTTGAGTGCTATTTAAATACTACCTATAATTACTCTTAGTATTCTAATACTTACAGAAATAGTCCAAGAATCTGTGATTTCATCAGTGTTGGTAGTACCTCCATGGACAAATAACAGCCTGCCCTTGACTTAGTGAATGACCTCTCTAAGGAAAGGTGGCAAAATAAGTAAACAAACAAATGAATAAAAGAATGAAGAAACAAACAAATAACTAAATAAATGAATAAATAAATAAGAGCTATCAGTTAACCTTCTAGTGCTGGGTTTCTGATATTAGATAGGCTATCCTCAGCCAATATTGATTATAGAGCACAGGCTTCACACCTTTCCAGGATGGAATACCT
>WOXC01010564.1:0-38950 GCA_011680675.1 Gymnobelideus leadbeateri
AATAGCAGTCCCACAAGATATCGCTTTCTCCAATCTGCTCTCTCCCATATCTTCTCCCATACCCCCTTCGACTTTTCCATTAGAGGAAGGTGGATCTCTGTTCCCAATGCCTGCACATCTTATCTCCCCATTACAAGCAAAAGAGTATTAATAATAGTATTTATATATATTTGAAGCATTTAATTTTAAGACCTTGAATTTCATAACCATTCCCTTCCTCCCTTGTCACCCATTCCCTCTGGGAAGATAAGTAATTCAGTATATGTTGTACATGTCTAGCTATGCAAAACATTATCATAGTAGATATATTGTACAAGGCTGCTTATAATTCCCTCCCACCCATCCCACCCCCACCTGGTCCATTCCCTACTTGATCCTGTCCCTCTTCTATAGTGGGTACTTGAACCTCCCCTCCCCACAAGAATGCCCTCCCATCCATCATCTCCCCTCTCATCCCCCTATTCTGCTGCAGGTTGAGATATCCCATTTAGTATGTATGTCATTCTCACCCTGAACCAAATTCAATGAGAATGTAGTTTTGCCTTTTTGTCTTCCTATTCTTCCCCTGCCATGCAGCCACTTCCCCTTGCTTCTTCTACATGAGATAGTTTACCCTACCCTGTCTCTCCCCATCTCCTCTTGCCACTTTCCTCTCTCATCTCATAATTTCACCCCTTGAGTATCCTCCCTTCCCAACAAATTGAACCTATGCCCTCTATCCATATATAACTGTAAACATAGGTACACACATTCACATATGTATTCATATGACCATACACCCTTCTTCCATTATTTTTATACTAAGAAAGGTTTCATCAGTCACAGTTATTGTTTTTCCATATAATAATGTAAATAGTTCAACTTTGATAAGTTCCTTTTGATTTCTTTTCCCTGATTACCTTCTCAGGCATCTCTTGCTTCTTGTATCTGGATGTCAAATTTTCTATTCAATTCTGGTTTTTTCCTCAAGAATTCTTGAAAGTCCTCTATTCCACTGAATGACCATATTTTCCCCTGAAACAAAATACTCAGTTTTGCTGGGTAGGTGACCCTTGGGTTCATTCCCAGTTCTTTTGCCCTCTGGAATATCATATTCCATGCCCTTCAATCCCTCAGTGTAGAAGCTGCCAGGTCCTGGGCTATTCTGATTGTATTTCCACAATATTGAAATTGTTTCTTCCTGGCTGCTTGTAGTATTTTCTCCTTGATCTGGGGATTCTGGAACCTGGCTATAATATTCCTGGGAGTTTTCTTTTTGGGATCTTTTTCAGGAGGTGATCTGTGGATTCTTTCAACCTCTATTTTGCCCTCTGGATCTAAAACATCAGGGCAATTTTCCTTGAGAATTTCTTGAAGGGTGATTTCTAGGTTCTTTCTTTGATCATGGCTTTCAGGTAGTCCAATAATTTTTAAATTGTCTCTCCTGGATCTATTTTCCAGGTCAGTGGTTTTTCCCATGAGATATTTCACATTGCCTTCTAATCTTTCATTTGTTTGGATCTGCTTAACAGCATCTTGATTTCTCATAAAGTCATTAGCTTCCATTTGCTCCAGTCTAACTCTGAAGGAATGAATCTCCTCAGTGAGCTTTTGAGATTCTTTTTCCATCTGGCAAATTTTTAAGGCATTCTTCTCCTCATTGCTCATTTGGGCCTCCTTTGCCATTTGAGTTAGTCTATTTTTAAGGTGTTGTTTTCCTCAGTCAGGCTGTTGACCCTCATTTCATACTTTTCCTGCATCCTTATCATTTCTCTTCCCAGTTTTTCCTCCACTTCTCTCATTTGATTTTTAAAGTCCTTCTTAAGGTCCTCTATGGCCTGCAACCCGCTCATATTTTCCCCTGGGGCTTTTGGAGTAGGATTTCTGACCTCACAGTCCTCTTCCCGCTCCATGCTTCGACCCTCCTTGCCCCCAAAGTAGGAGTCTAGGGTTGCATTTTTCTTTTTAATTTGTTTCCTTTGCCTTGGCATGTTGCCACTTAATTACTTGACTTTTGGGCTTGTTGCCACACTATGGCTGGGCTGCCAGACGGGGAATTTTCATCCTGAACGTGTGGGAGGACAACTTCTGTTTCTGGCAAGCTGGAAACCCACCCACGACCTCCACCCCAGATCACAATCCAGATCCAGGGAGGTTAAAGCAAAAGTGATTACCCCCCAAGACTGATCGCTGTCCCTACAGTTTGCAGGCCAGGAGCTGGAGCTGCCTCTGAAAACTACAAAATGGCGTGTCTCCTCAGCAGCTTCTGGCCCCCAGGGGAGGAAGCCGATGCATTGCCCAAATACTGGCCCCAAAGTCCATAGGTCACTAACCTCTCACTTTGTCCTAGGCATGTCTATGTTGATAATTCTGGAATCGCCACAGCTGCTGGTGTTCTGGGATCCCTCCAACCGGCTGCTGGCCCAGCTGCCCTGGGGCTAAAACCTCGAGTCAGGCGGACCTGTGCTCGTGCACTGCAAGCTGCTGGCTGCCAGAGCCCTGTGCTGGTCCTTCCTGCAGGGCTGCTGGGCTGTCCTCAGAGGGAGGTTAGATTCTCTGTGTCATTCTTTGGGTGCTGGGGCTCCAGAAGTTGTTCAGAGCCCACTTTTACACAGTTTGGAGGTACTCTGGGGGGAGAGTGGCTTGGACACACTGTTTCTACTCTGACATCTTGGCTCCGCCCCTCAATGGGCAGTTTTTCAATGAAGAAAACAAAACTATTTATAGTTATATGAAAATTGCTCTAAATCACTACTGATTAGAGAAATGAAAATTAAAAGAACTTTGAGATATCATCTTACACCAATCATATTGGCTAAAATGATAGAAGAGGAAAATGACAAATGCTGGAGGGAATACTAATTGAGACACTAATTGCCTGTTGGTGGAACTGTGAACTGATCCAACCATTTTGGAGAGCAATCTGGAATTATGCCCAGAGAGTTATAAAATTGTGTATGCCCTTTGACCCTGAAAGACCACATTTAGGTCTATTTCTCAAGGTGATTAGCAGAAAAGGAAGAGAACTTACATGTTCTAGAATATTTATAGTAGCTCTCTTTGTGGTGGAAAAGAACTGGAAATTTAAGGGATGCCCGTCAATTGGGGAATGGCTGAACAAGTTGTGGTATATGATTGTGATGGAACACTACTGTGCTCTAGGAAATGATGAGCTGATGATGCTGAAATGATGAGCTGAAGAAATGATGAGATTTTAGAAAAAGGTGGAAAGACTTGCATGAAATAATTGAGTGAAATAAGCAGAACCAAGAGAACATTGTACACAGTAACAGCAATATTGTTCTAAGAATAACTTTAAACAACTAAGTAGGGGCAAGTAGGTGGTGCAGTAAACAGAGCACTGGCCCTGGAGTCAGGAGGACCTGGCCTCAGACACCTGACACTTACTAGCTGTGTGACCTTGGGCAAGTCACTTAACCCCAATTTCCTTGCCTTCCCCCTCCCCCCTCTAAAAACAACAACAACAACAGCTAAGTAATCTTGAGTAACATAAACGCTGAAATCAACTACAAAGGACCTATGAAGGAAGATGCTATCCAGAGAAATAACTGGTAAATAGAAGTATGCATAGTATGGTTATATATATATATATATATATATATATATATATATGTATATATATATATATATATATACATGTATATACATACACATATTTGTGTCTAGTAGTTTTCTCTAGGGTGGTGTGGGGAGTGAGGAAGAAAAAATAAAAAGTGCACAGCAGAGAACAAAAAGAAAACTTAGAAGGAATCACAGAAAAACAAGGTAGTTTTGAAAACAACATGTAGTATTCATTATAATAAAAAGGTAAACAGTGTGAAATGGAAATTCATGGTTTTACATTGGTTCCTCTTCTTGTGTTGTGCTGTGTACAAGGAAATTTTTTTGCATGTTTTTTTGTATTTAAGTTCAAAATAAATAAAAAATTAAAAAAAGAAAAAGCAAAAAAGTCAAGATGACTGGCAATGTTCCAGTACGCAGTGGAGGACCTAGGGTTCTACGATGTCTGATCAAGCTCTAAGTGCCTCGTGGTGCCTCTTCAGCTGCTTTCATGGGTGTTGGGACAAATAGCTCTCATCTACACATTCTGCTGGGAGAAGTCTTCACTTGTTTGTGCTAGACATTCACCAACTGAGGTGTGGCCAGTGTGTGTGCTGTAACTTCTTGGAGCCACAGGTGAAAGTTGGGAGAGATTGATAGATGCAGATGGCAAAGTAGATTGGAACCGAATGTGTGGAGGTAAGAGGCAGTGTGGCCAGGTCATTGGCTACAGGGATCCGTGGGCTCAAGGGATGACTCAGACATTTACTCACTGTGTAAAGTTTGGCTAAGAAATTTAACCTATCTGTGCCTCAGTTTCCTGTTATAAAATAAGGGTTTGGACTACATTGCCTCTGGGATCCCTTCCTCATCCAAATAACACCGGTACTTAGTTTGAGTGACTTTACAGAAACCAAGAGAGGGATTAGTTAGCATTACAAGGATAAAGTTGAAAGAGACCTCCAGGGAAACTATTTTCTATTAGGGGAACACGTGGAAAATACACACCAAGTACTTTCTTGTGAAAAGAACACTGACAACCAAAGGTGTTTGGTGCCAGGTTAGGCTTCATGCAGAAGGTTTTACCTGAGCTGACACTGAAGGAAACTAGAGATTCTGTGAGGCTGAAGGGAGGGCATGCTAGGTTTGGGGATACAGTCTGTATAAAAACAATAGAGATGGAAGATGAGAGTAGTAAGTAGATTGAAATATGGAGTAGATGAAGGAGAATAATGTTCAAGAAGCCTGGAAAAGTAAACCGGAATCAGATTGGTTTTGAAGACTAAACAGAGGAGCTTAATAAATGCTTATTGGAATATTTTAAGAGCAATATGTTTCTTCTGTGATTTGAGCTCCAGTTTGTCCTTCCTAGATTCTTCCTAGACTTTTTCCTTGGGAAAAATCCATGTAGGCAAACTGGAAGCAAAGGTTGAGAAGCTAGACCTAAAAGAGATGATGAGCTCATCATGAGAATGCAGACAAGTTTATGATTTGCAAATATAAATCTGTATCAAGCTACATATCTAGAAGAGTAGCAATTCAACCAGTTGCCTATTAAGCCTGAATGTTGAATGGGAATGGCCTTCTAAGTCTATTTACTTGGCACTCTCCCTTGATTTTTGATTGACAGTGTTCTTGAGGCAATACTGTACTTCAATAAGGGTGATTTGTATTTTTGAATGTCAACAACTTCCTTGATGCTGGTGTTGAAATTTAATAAGTAATTCATATGGCATACTTGTTGAAAAAAACTCAAGAAGTCCAGGGACACAAACCTCTTCAGAAGATGGAGTTGAAGCTGGCTACTCTAACAACAGACCTACTTCATCCTGGCTCTGACACTAATTGTCCACATGACCACGGACAAGTCATTGAGTCTCAGATTTCTCATCTATAAGAAAGAGAGGGTTGGACTAGATGACCTTTGGGCTCCCTTTTAGCTCCAGGTCTATGCTTCTAGGCATCAAGTCTAATCTAAAAGTTCAGTGGTAGAACTTGCATGTTCAGTGATCCTCTTTCTTTGGTATAAATCTCCATCGAAGTGGAGACAACAGAAATACTGATTTTGCTGCTTGTATTCCAGACATAGAGTCATGAGAACGGGAGCTGGAAGGGTTATCTAATGGAGAGGTTATCTAATATGACCAACTCTTCACAGGTGAAGAAACAGGTACAAAGAGATTTGATGATCCAAGCTGCCCTTCAAACCAAGGTTCTCTAAGAGCAGCTCTGGGGTTCTTTCAACAATACTCAGTTGTTACGTTATACTGTCTCCTGAATTCTCTTCAACTCTACTATATATGTGTTTTTATGTGAGGACTTGCCAAGCCCTTCTCAGGGCTGCTCATCCACTTTTGGGGTCCACCTTCATCCAACTTTCCCCTGTGATTCTAAGAAGCTGTAGCATGCAGTCACACTCTAGTGAATTGTCTCCACAGAAGGGCTAAACCAGGTTGAGGGTGACCAACAGCCTCAAACCCATTGGTGAGTTAGGGGAATATCTATCCCAAGCATTTGAAAACTTCCCCTGGCAGAATGGTGGATAAAACCAATGTATTCCAATGGCCAAGAAGGCAACTGAAGCAGGCACTGTGGAGCACTTAGAGCTTGGTCAGATGTTGAAGTTGCCAAGGTCATCACTTGCACCCTGGGCCATTGCCAGTCATCTTGATTATTGTCTTGTCACTGGACTTCAATGACTCTGGAAAAGAGAGTGAGGCTGAAATTTTGTGCAACTCTGCCTCACTTAAATACAATTCACACACAAGTCAAGACATCACCCTATGATATCCTTGGCCCTCTTCCATAAAAAGGGTGAACAGCTCTTTTTTGAAATGACAAAAGACATGGTGCTTTGTTAGGTTTCCCCCTGACAAAGTTGGTCAGCAAGATCTTGAAATTATATTGAAAGATGAACACTTTTCGTTTATTAATTTCCTATCCAATCCAAGGACCACAAAGACTTAGAGATATTTTGTTACCTTTCCACAGTGTCAGGCACTAAGTACTTTACCATAATTATCTCATTGAGCCTTACAACAACCCAGAGAGGTGATAAAGAAACTGAAGCAAACAGGATAAATGACTTGCCTAGGTTCCCACAGACAGTGAATATCTGAGGTCACATTGGAACTCATGTTCCAATACTGTCTCCAAACCCAGCACTTTACCAATTGCTTACCTAGAGATTATGGGAGCACCTACAACACAGAGCTGTTTGGAAGACCAAATGAGATAACATATGTGGAGTTCTTTGAAAAATTAAAGTTTTAGTTTTCTATCTATTATTATTGTCTTTTGTGTTCTTGTTAGAGTTGGACAAATCCCTTCTCCCCCCAACTCAGTCACATCCCTAGTCTCTCTGGAACCAGATTAATCACAGTCCCAGTCTTACTATGAATATTAGGGATGGCGAACTTTTAATGGGAGCATACTCCCCAGGCAGAGGAAAAAACTTTTGAAAAGCAAATTGGATGTTGGACCTGGGCTCCTGAAAACTCTGAGAATTTGGGCTTTGGAGAACCTCACTACTTTTCTCTCGTTCAGTGTGGCTTTCTTTTTGGAGTAATCAGCTATGGAAATCATATCATGTGCCTTCACCAATGCAACATGCTCTATTTCTAGCTACAAATTATTAATTCCATAACAAAAGCATTTGAACTGACAATGTAAAGAGAGCATTCTCTGGCCTCACAATAAGTAGATATAATCCTCTATTGGCTACAGTGATTTATAATCTAATTCTCAATAATCTCCACAAATTCCTCAGGCATAATTGTTGAGAGACACAGTTGCTTTAGAAATCACACCCCTTTGACGAAAGAAGAAAAAAGCAACCCCCCCCCCCAACCAAACAAACAACAAATTCAAATGTCATCTGTTTCATGGCATTTGCACGGTCTTTCTGGGCAGGCCAGAGAATTGCTGAAATTTAAGGGAAATGAAGCTCTTTGATAACTCTTGTTTTTGCTCTGAGGTTATCAGGATACCACCAGAGCTCCTGGGCTCTAGAATACCTTGGCATTTCTGACTCATGACGTGGAACACCTATCTCTCCAATCCCAACCCAGACCTGTGGCTTCACTGATCTGTTGTAGTTGTTTAGTCCTTTTTCAGTCCTGTCTGACTCTTTGTGACCTCATTTTGGTGTTTTCTTGGCAAAGATACTGGAGTGGTTCACCGTTTCCTTTTCCAGCTCATTTTACAGATGAGGAAACTGAGGCAAATAGAGATTAAGTGACTTGCCTAGGGTCACACAGCTAGAAAGTGTCTGAGGTCAGATTGGAACTGGGGAAAATGAGTCTTCCTGATTCCAGGCCTGGCATTCTATGCACTGCTGCCCTTTCCGCCATAATATCTTTTATTTATTTAATTTTCCATTTCATCTCTCAGTACAATTCCTCTCATCTTTTCTTTTTTCCAAGTCTTCACTGTTTAATGTGATCTCTCTCAGCTCTCCCGGTATTCTGACATTCTAGAACATCCCTCAATGTACAGCTAGCTACTCCTTCACCAGGGCACTGTGGACATGTGAGGTTATTATCAAGAACTCGAATTAATGACAACCTGTCCTTATTATAGTTAGTAAAAGAGACCTAGAACTATATAATGTTGGAGACTGTCTAGTCCAGGTGTGTCACACACACTCTTGGGCTGCAATACTATCAAGTAAGTCAAGGACCAGATTAAAATTTGACAAAACATTTGACAAAATAAGTAAAAATACAATAAAACATGGATAAAATCAATAGGTGGATTTCTAAGTCAATACGTGGTTGACAGGGATCCTTATGTACAAGTTTGTGCCCCTCCCCTTTCTATTTGAGTTTGACACTGCTGATTTCATGTATTACTTCATTTTTTAAATGAAGACACACCTAGACTCAGTTTTCTGAGTTATATGACTTGCCTAAGGTCAGGGGATGATAGATTGAGAGTCAAAAGGGACTTCAGAGGTCCCCTAGTTTAAGCTCTTCATTTCATAGTTGAGGAGATGGAAACATGTAGAGGTTAAGTCATTTGCCCGATGTCATACGGGTAATAGACATGAGAGGCAAGATTTGAACTCTGGATCTCTGACACTACTGCCTCCTATTGCCATAGCTAAATAGAGAACCTGGACTAGAACCCAGGCTTCCTGACTACTACAATATTCTAACAAATATACATACATACACATCTATACACATGTACATGTATACACATGCAGGTATATACATACATATAAACACATATACATACACACATATATGGGATAATAGCTAATAATAACAGCTAACGTTTATATAGCTCTTAGTATGTGATAAGCACTATACTAAGCAGTGTACAATTATTGTCTCATTTGAACCTCACAATGACCCAGGGAGATCAATGCTATTAGTATTCTATTTTATTAATGAAGAAACGAAGGCAAACAGTGATTAAGTGACTTGTACAGGACATAACTAGTAAGTGTCCAAGGCTGGATTCGAACTTAGGTCTTTCTGACTCCAGGCCTGATGTTCCACTGTACCAACTAGCTTCCCCTAAAGGCCCCCTAATACATTCCAAAGGTTTTAGTGCAGTTTTAAGCCTCAATAACTCCAGAAGTATAAGTGCTACAAACAAGAACATGTGAAAGTGTAATTATTTAAATTTAAAAAACATTGAGGTTTCTTATGAAAATTCAACATGACCACCATCTTGTGCTATACATTGATCTGGTTAGTTTTAAAACTTTGGAAACACTTTCATCAGCTGCTTTTCAGTGACTGAAAGGATTTCATTTGTATTAGCTTTAAGACTGATCCTCCAAAGAATGAGGTTTTGATACATATGTACACAACAGATTTGATGTGACCTCAACAGGAAAAAAATCTAATGGAGATAGCTCAGGCGATCGGGATGGATAAACAAGAAAACTTCCTCCAGCAACCAATGGATCTGAGAAAATGTCACCCAGAAGTGTCACATATAATGCATAAAAATAGGGTGCCCCATGGTGTTAAAATTAAAATATGTCATTCAAAATTCCCCAAACTAAATAATCATAAAGGAACTTTAAATTACAAAACTTTTTAACAGTATTTTTATGTTTGTAACATTTATACTTATGAAGTTATTCAACTGTAAAACTAGAGTAAGACTTTTAGGACCCCTTGAATAGATAAGGGTAACTAGGTAGTACGTCGGATAGAGTGCCATGTTTGGAGTCAGGAAAATTCCTCTTCCTGAGCTCAAAACTAGCCTCAGACACTTGCTAGCTGTGTGACCCTAGGTAAGTCACTTAACTGTGTTTGCCTCAGTTCCTCAACTGTAAAATGAGGTGGAGAAGGACATGGCAAACCACTCCAATATTTTTTCTAAGAAAACCCCAAAATGAGACACAATTGAAAAATGACTAAACAACAATGTATCTATATCCATGTCTAACTAATAAAACACTTAAAAATTTATTTTTATGTTTTTCAAATCCGTATGCATTCTACATTCTATACCTCTGGTAGCTGGGAATTACTTGTTCTACTGTGTTGATTCAGAAAATGAAACCCCGAAATTTTAAGTGACATATTCAAATCCACCCCACATGATGGAGACAGAACTTGGGAACTCCTGATTGCCAGCCTTTATTCATAAACTTTGCTTATAATGTAGTCTTTCAACATTTCATAATTTCTTTTAATAGTTTTACATTCAGCAATGCCATTGATATCTTAGTAGAAACAGATTTCCCTGCCCCCCTTCTGTTAACATAGACTTCCAAAGACAGTTCATGCTGAAGGCAAAACAAGCTGTTGGAATGGCAGTGGGGGTGGAGGTGGGGTTGGAGCAGTGAGAGTGGGAGGAAGAAGACACATGGGGCTTTGAGAAGGATTCCAGGAGACCCCATGGCACTGGGATATTTGTTACCGTTGTACTTGAGAGGCTGTGTTCTAATTTGTGTTGAAGCTACATGAGTTTTCAGTGGCAGGTTTTGTACATAACAGTGAGTTTCTGGATCTTGTTAGCTCAGGGCAAAAAGTCATGCTTTGGAGCAGTTGCCCCAGCAGGAGGATAAAAGATGATGGTTGGTAATTACATCAGTTTTGCACTGTTGAGCAGATGTTCTTGCAGATAGATTTTGGCTGGCATTTACAGAACATCACCAGTGATTCTCATAGTCGTGTTGGGGCTGCTGCAAGTGGATGGTGCTGCAGGCTTGTAAGAAAATTCTACAAGAGCAGAGTAAGGCACATGTCAGCATGACCACCCAAAAGCAGATTCTGAAGAGGGAATTCCCTAGGAACGTCTAGAGAAAACAGAATCACCAAGTTGACTAATTATACCTAATACTTCTCTGATAATTTATTTTGCCCTTTAATTTTTTTTAATGGGGCTTGGTGCCTAGCTAGTATTTGACTCAGGTGGCTTATTACTTTTAAAAGTGTGTTGGGATGGGGATGGCTGTAGAGAGGAGGAAGTAATTTGGAAACCAGATGAAGCAGATTGGGATTAGAAGAAAAAGTGAAGAAGCAACATCCCAACAAACAAAGGAAAATGGAAAGTAGTAACAGAAGGGGACATTAACCAGAGATTCAACACATGTTTGGCTGTAAAAATTCAGGCCCATTTGGAAAATCCTCCTTTTCAGATGGGTCGGTGTAAGACCATTAAGTGACAAAGTACCATCTGTGCTTGCCATGAGCATGACGTGGTGATTTCTCTCATTCATGTGTCAAATGTTATTTTTCTGACCTAAAAATCCTTCTACATTATTCCTTTCCATTTCTTTCATCCAACAGATTTTTTATTGCCTTTTCTTTGTGCATCGGGATGTAAAAATAGACTGCTGTCACTAGGTCTTATAGCCCTGCTTTGTGGTTCTATATGGTATTCCCTGTGTGGAGTGATGAACATTTTCTGAATTCACTTTGAAAAAAAAATCCAATACATTTACAATTAGATTAGAATCCATTCCCTTCATTTTTCCCATCTTCAAGAATGCTGACTTTAGACCCTGTCACCTTCTTGACTTGGGCTTTCCTGGGTGAAGGATTCTAAAAAAAGACACACTTCTATCCATATTGGCAGACTTCAATTTGTTAAATTGAAACCGAGCATTCACCTTGCCAGTCAGTTTTAGTGGCAAGAGAGCAAACAGAAAGCACAGAGGTGGGTGATGGGCAACATTACGTATGGGGGAGTGAGAGTAGAAGTGGAGCCAAGAGGCCTGTGACCAAGGAGATGGCAGACACAGACCTGGTCCAGCGATAGGCATGAATTCCTTCTTGCAGTCCCCCAAAGGAGATGAAGATGAATGTTATTAAACATATGTGAAGACGTAGAAAAGAGAGGAAAAAAAGCCCAACAGATGACCACATTAAAGGGTATCTTAGAAATTTCTTGAAGACATATTACATATTCAGTGTAGATTGCAACATGTAAATTAAATGTAAATAACACACATTGCCCTTCCAGTTGTTTGGTGTCACTGCATGTATGGTCCTTGAGAAATCTCAGTGGAGAACAACAACTGTATGTCAATAGATTTCACCTTTTAGGACACCCACGATGATGCTATGCCCTCTCTGATCTCTCAGGGTTCCCTGATCATCTCTCCCAACATTTCAGATCCCTTTCTAATAAAACAGGAGCTCTCCTTCCCAACATTAATCTTGGCTTCAGGTAGCTAGTCTGCCTCCCCAACATGTCATTCTCTTTTCTTTTTCTGGGCTTTGTGCCCCCTCTCCTTTCCAATGCATTCATTTGAATTCTTTCCATGCTTCAAGGTCAACTTCAAGGCCTGGCTTCTACTATATATTCTCCAGCTGACACTGATCTTGTCCTTCTCTGAATTCACGAAGCATGTGCTTGGATCAAGCATTCCAATTCTTAACAAAATATTGTTGTGCATCATTATTTAATTACCCATGTCGATAGCATCTCTTTTCAACTAGATTATAAACTCCTGGAGGGAAGGACTCCCTTGTATCCCTTTTATGCCTTGAGCTTCTTTGATTTTCCCCAAAATTGCCTTTCATAGTCATGAATATTACTATTGTTGAGTCATTTCACTCATGCCCACCTTTCTGTGACTCCATTTCGGGTTTTCTTGGCAAAGATACTGGAATTTCCTTTTTCAGATCATTTTACAGATGAGGAAACTGAGGCAAATGGCAGTTAAATGTCTTGTCCAGGGTCATACAGCCAGTAAATGTTTGAGCTCAGATTCTAACTCAGAAGATGAGTTTTCCTGACTCCAGGCCCTACACTCTATCAACTGTGCTGCATTCTCCCATTTATTATGGTATATTCATTTTAGACCATGAATCCATTAGGGCAGGATTTTTGTGCTATTCCATCTTGCCATCTTTTTTGTGCCTAACATCGTGCCTTGCATACTATAGTTGTTCACTTAAGGTTGATTTAATTGAAGGATACAGAATGTGCTGTGCACGTGGATAAATGAATCACAGAATCTAAGAGTTAGAAGCAAGCCATGTAGATTGATCAATGCCTGAGCAAAATCCCTGAGTGGTCATGTGACCTTGGCTTGAGCCCCTCCACAGAAGGGGAAATCTACTACTTTCCTAGGCAGCTTATTCTAGTTTTTCATGGCTCTAATAATTAGCAAAGTTCTCCATTCATTAAATTAAAATGTGCCCCTTTGTTACTTCTACCCACTATCCCCTATCTCTTCCTTTTCGGATCAGCAAAACTAGCCTGATCCCTAATGTGATAGCCTTCCAAATAGGTGAAGACACATACAGTGTCCCCACACGTTGTTTCTTCTCTATTCCAAACTTTCCTTGTTCCTTCAGCTTATTGTCAGGTGGTATGAATTTGAGACCTTTTACCGTCCTGGCTGCCATTCCCTGGATGCTCTCTAGCTCATCAATAACCTTTCTAACCTGGCCCTAGATGTGACCTGATCAAGGCTGAGTACAGTGCTGTTATCCCCACCATCACCACTCCCTTCCTTCCATCTCCACCCCAGGCTTGGACACTATGCCTCTATCAATGCAGCCTAATAGTATATTAGCTTTTTTTGGTCGTTAAATTACACAATTGACTAATATCAAGCTTGAAGTAAACTGACCCCTCCTCACCAAATCTCTTTCAGATGAGCTATTTTCTAGGCATCCCTCCCTGATCTTATACTTGTGAAATTGTTTTTTTGTTTTTGTTGTTGTTGTTGTTGTTTTTGAGCACAAGTCTAAGCAGCTAGGTGGCACAGTGGATAGAGTGCAGGGCCCGGAGTCAAGAAGACTCATCTTCATGAGTTCAACTATGGCCTCAGACACTTATTGACTGTGTGACTCTGGGCAAGTCACTTAATCTCAGTTTCCTCATCTGTTAAATGAACTGAAAAGGGGAATGGCAGACTACTCCAGTTTTTTTTTTTTTGCCAAGAAAACCCTTTATGGGATCCCAATGAGTCAGGTATGACTTAAAAACAACTGAACAATGAGCAACAACTAAGACCATGCCTTTATCCTTATTAAATTTCATCTTATTGAATCCAGTTCAACATTCTAGCTCACAGAGATCTTTTTGGATCTGACTGTCATTTGACTGTCCCTCCTACCTTTGGCTTCTTTCCTCAACTGAAGATTCTGGGAGGAGACATTTAGTCAAAGGGAGGAGCCACAGTATTGCAGGATATTTCTGAAGTATGAATTCCAGGACTGAAGAAACATTTCAAGATGAAGAGGTTTCTGGGAGGTAGATGGAGGTCTATGGAGTAAGAAATAAAGAAAAAACATACTATTTTTGCTTCTATCTAGGTCCTTGGAAAATATGCTAATACAGGTCAAACACAGACCAACTCCACTAGAGACCTTCTTCCAAGCTGATATTGAGGCATTAATTGAATCATTGGGTCCAGCTCTTGGATTACCCACCCACCTGCATATCATAACCTTGAAAATATGTATTTTTATGTCCTTTATTTCCCCTGTGTGAATTACTGGGTCAACTTCTTTGGAATCACTATGAACCTCTTCTGGTGGTCTCTGGAGAGATTCAGAACATCAGCCGTAACAAGCAGGAGTACCTGGAGAACCTTCCCTTCTATCTAAAAGGAGCTCTTCTTTCCTTACACATTGTTCAGGATGTCCTTCCTCACACTGGCAAACAAAATCGGTGTGTTCTATAAAGGAAAAACGCCTACACTTTGGTGAAGCAAACCTCACATGTCTCTTATAACTAAAAAAAAGAGACTGTGCATGACCATCCAAGGGATGAAGCAGCAAAGACAGCAGCAGAAGCAAGCAAGAAACAACACTGGCTGAATGGTAGCTGTCCCCTTGACCCCACTCTCCATTAGGTGCCCTAAGACTTGACTTTGCCAACCTTATCTACTGAGCTCCACTTGACATACTTTATTCCTTATCCCACCTGGATTGCACAGTTCTTTAGTCTCTTTCTTTCTCAATACAATAATGCCATCACTCATAGGATCATAAGATCAGAGGTTTAGAGTGAGAAGGGAAATCAGAGAACCATGATTTAGACTTGGGAAGGAACTTAGAGTCAATTGAGTACAACCCTCTCATTTTAGAGATGAAGAAACTGAGGGTGATGAGATGTTAAGTGACTTGTCCAAGGTCACACAGGTAATAAATAAATCAAATTCAAGTCTTCCTGATACCAAGACCAGCAGTCTACCCACTATGCTACTTAGCTGTCACCAACCATAGAGGCCAATATGGCTCAATCCCTTCTTTTTGTAGAAAAGGAAATCATGGCCCAGAGAGGATAGACTAGAACCCAGGTCCTATATTTCCAAGCTTGGAACTCTTCCCACTATATCAGGTTGATTTTCCAATGTGTAGGAGGACCCCATCCATACTGACACCTATTGAAATCTTTCTCCAAGGTCCAGCTCAGGCATCAGCTTCTCTATGACGCCTATCTGGATGCTCCTGTCTAAAACTAATCTTTCACTCCCTCAAATTTCCCCAGAAAATTTTATCTGAATCTCTCCTTTTATATTTCTCACATTAGACTTATCATGGTTTTCAAGTCCCTGATGAAATCTTGCCTTCTACGGGAGCCTTTCCCATCCCCCTTCATGCCAGTGCCTTACTTTTACTGCTCATTTCCTTTTTACCCTGTACATAGCTTGTCTCTACATATCTTGTTTGCATGTTTTCTCCCTGGTTAGATCGTGAGCTTCCCAAGGCAGTAACTGTCTTTTGCCTCTTTGTATCCCAAAAACTTAGTAACAGTGCCTATGCTAAGTAGTACATAGTAGGCACTTAATAATTGCTTATTGAACGACTAATATTTGTGTATTTATCATAGACTGCTTGTTAGAAGGTAAGCTCATACTGAAGCTTTTGCTTTCTTTGGATTCTTTCCTAAAGGTGGATCCCTCATGGAAGATTAGCCTGAAGGCACAGAAGATGTTGGCATGGGACGAAAAGGAACAGATGGGCTTCTAATTGTACCACCAGAGGGAATTTTCCCATTAATGAAATCACCTGATCCCTCTAAGTATCAAAGTATGGTGGTACTTTGTGCCTGGCATTATGCACTGCACACAGTGGATATTTTATAAATGTTTATTGAATTGGGTTACACTTTATGAAACAACAGGGTTGACCCCAGTAAGATGGAAAAGCATGGAAATATACCTCTAGCATTCTCTGATTTCCACAGATTCAATGCCCGTCCTCCCTTTCCTCTGTCTTCATAAGCTTGTAATCCAAGGAAAGATGAGTTGCTTTAGGTACATCTAAGCCAGGGGCAGCCAGTGGCTAGACCTTGGATCAAAAAAGCTTCAGGCATTTACTAGTTGTATGACCCTGGGCAAGTCACTTAACCTATGTTTGTCTTAATCCACTGGAGAAGGAAATGGCAAAACCACTCCAGTATTTTTGCCAAAAAACCCGATGAACAATATGGTCCACATGGTCATGAAAAGTCAGATTTGACTGAATGACTGAACAACAACAAAGGCTTAGGGGTTCTTAATTTTTTATAATCTAGTGAAACTTTGACCTAGTGAAACTCATGAATTCCTTCTTAGAATATCATTTGTTGCTTATATTCATAATTGAAGGAAATAGTTCATCTAAGTTAGACTTAAGTAAAAATAAATATGTAAGTTTCCCCCCATCCAAGTTCATAAACCCTCTGAAATCTATCCATGGATCCCTTGGGGGTCTGTGGACCCCAAGGTAAGAACTCCTTCTTGGCTGAGGGGTAGCTAACTTATGAAGTTAACTTTCCTGAGGTATTTGTCTTTAATAAACACTCCTGGAGACTAAAAAGCCCATAAGACTCAGAAAAAATTAATCTTGGCAGAATGGTGGCATTTTAGCCTGTTTCAGATGTTCAGAGATTTAGTTTAGTACAGGGCCTCAAAGGGAACCATGTAGGCAGAACTATTAAATAAATGAATTCTGTTCTTATCTATCCCATCCTCCCTTGCTGGACCCTTTATTTCCTCAATGATACTAATGTTCCCTTCTTTCCCAAGCCACCCAGTGACTTCATGTTCTTTCAAAGTCTGCTCTCAGGAAATAATCTGGAATTCATTTTCATATGACATGTAATAACCAAGAAAGTTTCAATGTTCTCTCCCCCAGGGAATCTAACTGGGGACAAATCCTCTGTTCAGCTAAGACCACAGGGAGGAAACGGGATCCTCAACAGTGGGATACGAGGTAGTCACAGTGTTTAGAGATAAGTGACCTTGAAGATCCTCTGGTAAATGTAATTTATGGAATAGAAAACTAAAGCCCAGAGAAAGGAAGGGACTTGTCAAAGGTCACAAAAGCAGTGAAGGTAGAAGGAATCCCTTGGGCTTGGAAGCCATATTCTCTGACTCTATTTAGGGGCCTGATGGATCCTCCTGATGCCACTATAATAGTGGGTAGGTGGTCACTTACTCATAAGGTCCATCGAATGTAACATAGGTGGTCACATCATTTATGTACTTAGTCACAGGCTGGCCCTACGCATGCCACTCAGATGTTTATGCATTGTTTAAATGCGTCTCTTTATACAACTCATAGAATTAGTCCATCAGTGTGTGTTTGTGTGTGCATGTATGTACACATGTGTATAACACACATACACATGCATATGTACACACATGTCTCCCCCACGAGACTGTGAGCTTCTCAAGGGCAGAGACTGTATTTTGCCTTTTGTATGTGTGTGTGTAAATACAAATATACATACACACTATGTGAATAAACATGTACAGCATAATATATGTATATATGTGTACATATATATGCAACATGTCTCCCGCATTAGACTGTGAGCTTCTCAAGGGCACAGACTGGCTTTTGCCTTTGTGTATATACAAATATATATATATATGCACATAATATATGTACCTGTGCATACACATATATTTTATGTGTATATATTAATATACACACAAAATACATTTTATATACATAAATATATAAGTACATACACACATACACTACATAGAACCAGTCTGTGTACTGTGTATAAGTAAACACACACATATACACATACACACATACTATTTATGTTATATAAGTATGTATACATGTCTGTCTGTCTGTACATATATCTTGGACAGACACTACAAACGTACAATGAGTTTGGCCCAGAACTGAACAGGAAGAGGAGTGCTAGATTACCTTTGGGAAACTCCATAAAGCTTCTAATGATCCCCAGGTTCTCCTAGAAACGAAAGCCTATCTTTTAAACATTGCAATTCTCCCCATGATGCTGCACAGGTGTGAGTAATTTGTTATTGTCTTTTTCAAAGGATTAAAGTTGTGGGTCATCCAAAGGGTAATGGAGAGGTGCATGATGGGCTCCAGTAGGTTACACATCTTAACAATGAGGAGTTGTACCCGGGACAAGTGGGCAGCTGTCTAGTGAGAATGGTAAAGGATGTCTTCAGAGAGATGTATGACCAGAAAAGGAGGTGAGCCAGTCACTCATTGAGAGCAATGGATGAAGTACATATTCCACTGGTTTCTTCACAGTGTCAAGAGATCTCAAAGAAGGTCCTTAGCAACTTAAATGCATGGGCAGACATGGACCAGGGTTGCAAAAGATGAGCACTCATGGGTGGGTTGTAATCTGTACCATAAGAGGGCGTATTCACATCAATGATGGAACCCCCTAGTACATCAAAGTATACCTTTCCTAACTGTTGCCATTTTTTTCAGTTGTCAACTCCCAAAGGGAATTTTTTTCTTATCTTACTTGGTTTGTGTAGAGGTAGATATTAATTAACTGGAGCACTCAGTGATACAGTTTTTTTTTTTTTAATGACTAGAAGCTCTATTCCATCCATTACACATAGTGAGTTCTTTACACAATGAATTGATTTGCTCTGTAGGCGGTGACTCTTTTATTAAAGGAACAAATTGCACTGAACCTCAGAAGGGAGAATATTAAATCACTCAGCAAATTCTAGACTCCAGAATGCTTCTGTTCATCCCATTTTACACATGTGGCATCTCAGGTAAAGAAATATCAAGTTGTTTATTGAAAGTTAAAGAAACAAAGCAAACAAACCCCCCCATATTTTTACTCCCAGTCTAACGCCCACTGAGTCTCCTCCTTCCTGTTGTGAACCCTGATTTTGGAGTAGCCCTTGACCACGTGGGCTATTAGGCACTCTGCCCTTAAGAAAAACAGCATTTTTGCCCTGGCCTACACTGTAATAAATTGAATGACAGAAAAACAAATGTCACTTATTAGAACATTGAGGTTTACTGTTCAAGTGATTAACTAAGAATCATTTGTATGATTAAATGCTGGAAAATAATTTGCTTTCCCTATGAACCTATACCCTAGATCTCATTACACAGAAGTGCTGCATATTAGTTGAAGCAAATTAACATTCAAACACTTTCTGGAGTGGCTGCTAATCACAGGCTGTTAATTACTGTCATTACATTAGACTGCTGAGGAGACTAACCAAGGAATCATTCTCATGATCTTGGTGTTTGAAAGTGATCTTCACCAATAAAAACACATGTCAGATATCCAGAAAAGGCAAATTGCTGAATTTGCTGACGGGGTTGAAAATTCCGCTGACTCTAAGTACCCATCCAGTGATGGATGCATTCTTGACACAGCTTCAGTGTTTGGACTTAGGAAATAATGAGTATCAATGTCCTAGCAAGGGAATATGCAAAGATGAAGGAGCCCTTTTGTATCCTTAATTAAGGAAAGTTGGAGCAGAACTCGTTCACAGATAAGTGACTGTACATAATAATCATGTATTTATGTAAGGGACTGTTATGCTATATTACTGTAGTGGCAATTAGATTTTCACAAAGTAGTTTTAATAAAAGGCATACTTACATAATAAATAAACAAAGCAGCTCATTTCCATGGCAGGCTCTCTAATTATGCACTGGCTTAAAATAAAACTGCTAAGTTAAACATATAGACTCTAGCTGTATTCTAATTCTGTTCAATCCAACAAACACTTATTAAGCACCTACTATATGCACAACACCATTGGGGAGCCCCAGGGTACACAGATGAGACCAATATGGTGCCTGGACCCTTAAGGAGCTGCTAGGTGGTACAGAGGTGAGAGTACTGAGTTCACCTTCTGCCTCAGACAGGACATCTGTCACTGTGTGACTCTGGGGAAATCACTTCACCTCTGTTTGCCTCAGTTCCCTCATCTATAAAATGGGGATAACCGTGGTACCCAATTCCCAGGGGTGTTGCAAGGAACAAATGAGAATATTGCAAAGAGCTTTGCAAATCTTGAAGCACTTTATAAATGCTAGCTATTATTATTAAACTTATGGTGGGAATGGGATATACACAGGGAATAGGAATATACACAAACAAGTATGATATAAGTTGGAATATGATAGAGAAGAAAAAGGAGAGATCCAGGCAAAGGAATCTAAGACAATTTGAAGAGAGAGCAATTTCAGATGGGAGGGAATCAAGGATGCTTTCATGAATGAGACATTGGTACCTGAAATGGGCCATGAAGAAGGAAGGCATTTCAGATATTTGGGGATGGGCTGGGGAATGGGCCAAGGACAGCCTCTGTGAATGTATAGAAGCTAGAGAGGGCAATGTGGAATGGTGGAAAGAGCCCTGGCCTTAGATTCTAGTTGAAGAACTAGGAACAATGTTAGAAGCTGTAGAGGGGCAGATTTTGGCTTTATAGAAAGTCAAAATACTTTACTTTACAATCAGATTTATCCAAAAGCTTTCATTGGAGAACAAGTTGCCCCAGGAGGGATGTTTCTCAACACTAGATGTCTTTGGGCAGAGGATGGATGGTTGCTTGTTAGGATATTCTAGGAGAGATTCCTATTCAGGTATGGATTGGGCCACATGACTTCTGAGGTGTCTGTGAGTCTGAGTGAAAAGACTTGAGTTCGAGTGTTGACACGTTTGCTTGCTAGCTTGAGTTAAGTTAAGGGCTAAGTTAAACATATAGATTATAGCTGTATTCTAATTCTGTTCAATCCAACAGATACTTATTAAGCATCTACTATGTATACCACACAATTCTGGAGGAAAGGGGAGGCAGGGATACAAAGATGAGATCAATATGGCACCTCTATCCTTAAGGAGCTGCTAGGTGGTCCTGTGGATAGAGTACATTCACATTCTGCCTCAGACAGGACATTTGCTTGAGCAAGTAATTTCATTTCCTCAGGCCTCAATTTTCATATAGAATGAGGGGGTCAGACAACACTGTAGCTAATGTCTTTTTAAGAGCTAACATTTTCTGATTCAGAGACCAGGGAATAATAATCCAGCTTGACTGAAATGGAGGCTCCAGATAGTATATAAAAACAACTAGTAGAATACATGGCTGCCATAAACACTAAACCAACTTCTGAGGATGTTAGGGTCCCACAGTTTTGACCTACAAATTAAGTAGTGGTTTCTTTAATCAGAGCCCTTGGCAATTCAGTTTATCTTGATGGTGGTGGACATAATGACATATTTCTTTGGGGTAGCATTTCATAGCATCCAGGAGTATCTTTAGAGAACAGAGTCATAACGAGAGTAGGCCTTGTGCCGTGGTATTAAAATTTAGAGGGGACAAAAATTAACTACTGTTCTTCAGGCAAGAGAAACATTTAGTTACTTATGAGGGGTTTAGCATATAGCTAAGCAAGGATATTGAGTTAAAATAGGAAGCTAACAGATCCCAGACTTATTCATAATCCCCACTTATGAACAACTGTGCAGCTACTTTCCCCCACTCATGTTATTTATATTTTAACTTTCATGTCATGATTTAAAAAGTTGATTTGAGGGTGGCAGTGAGTTGCTGGATCTGGTAGAATCTTATGGAACTTGCCTCAGGAGTCAGAATTGCTAGTTACATCTCTCTCAGAGGGGTTTAATTTTTGTGACCAAGCAAGTTTGTGTGTTATGAATTGGCTAACTTCTGATACCACCACATTATGCCTATGAGAGGAGCATCTATTTCCTCTTTCTTTTCTCTGTAGGTACATCCCCCCTGTAGTCCCCTCTTCCTGGTGATTCTCTTGCTTTTCATCCAGGAAAAGTTATTCACAGTTTATAACCCCATTATGGTTTTAGCTTTGAAACAGATGCCTGGAGCAGTCAAGGACAGAACCAACGAGGGGCAGAGAGGAAAGGCAGAACAAGCCAGTTCTTGAACCATTAAGGGGAAGTTAGATGGCACAGAGAGAGGATAGAGTACCAGCCATGGAGTCAGGAAGACCCAAATTCTAATCTTGCCTCAGACACTTACTTAGCTGTGTGACCCTGGATAAGTCACTTAAGTGTTTGCCAACATCTATAAATAAAATGAGTTGGAGAAGAAAATGACAAATGATTCCATTATCTGTGCCAAGAAAACCCCAAATGGGTCATGCAGATTCAGGCATGACTGAAAAGACCTGACAACAAATGAGCCACTAAATTCAGCTCCTTGATTTTCTGAGAGATTAGGGTCATTTGAAATATTTCATATGTATCCCACTCTGCACTAATCCTTTCAAGAAGGCAAGAAAAAAAAAAGGTAGTATATGATAAAATCCATGACATAAACAATGATTTAACTGTTTTATAAGTGTCTATTAGAGGTCACATGGAGAAAATGCCATCAGTTTGGATGCTCCAGAAATAACTACAGAAAGAACCTAACCCCTTTTTTGTTAGGCTTCTTTTCTTAATAACATGGAACTGTTTATGGCATTAAAGGGAATCAGTGCTATCTTAATTCAGAATGTCCTTTTCTCTTGTCAGTTTAAATTAAGCTCATGATGTCTGAGCAGAATATCCTGTATTTAATAATACATAATGCTAGATAATTAAAAGGTATGTATGTGTACTGGGAGACCCATACTTTGGAGCAGAGCACTGACTTTAATCTCTGGCTGTGCCTGTGAAATTTATTAATACTAAGCAACCCAAACTACCACCCTCCCTCCCAACCTCGAAAAAAAGAACACTGCGGAAAACTCTTTCACATAGGCAAAAGGGCTACACTTGGGTCTCTACAATGAATGTTTGTTTTGTGCATTCTTTTTTTTATGAAGCAGGCACCTGGGGATAAGAAATCTCTCTGTGTTCATTTGGCTATTGTGTTATTGGATAACAATTACAAACTGTCCTTCATTCAGCGGGACAGTGGGGTAGATCTTTTTCCAGTTACTATTCATCAATCATAAGATCATGCATGTAGAAATGGAAGGGATATTAGAGGTTACAGATGAGGAAACCGAGGCCCAAGCCTGTTGAGATCAGGGTTAGGGACATGGTCTGTGGTCACAGCATGGAATGACGTTACCTGGTTCATATAAGAATTCAACCCATGAGCCTGACCTTCATAGCTTGGGATGCTAATCAAAAGAACAAAGTGTCGAGCCAAGGCCTTGTTCATTTGAACTGCATATTAGGTAAAAAAAAAACACAATTACTGGGTGAACAATAAGCTGACCGCTTTATGGGGTTGTTGTCATTTACCTTCTAAGGAAAATTAGATCAGGAAGCTTTCATCCAGAAACCTTGACCGATGAACTTTCTAACCAGTTTCCCTGACTCCCCCCTCTCCCCTCTCCATCTACTCTTCTCACTGTGCCAAAGCAATCATCACAATGCACAGAAATGAAAGTCAGGTTCAAGACTGCCAACGGCACAGCATAGTTCTCCCGGTACTAGTCATAAGTTTGCACTGATCCATCCCCACTCTTTCCCCTCCTAGGAACAAATAAAAAGCATTTGGAAGATGGCCAGGGAGACATAGTCTGTAGCTAAGAAACAGAGCAAAAGTAACTGATTCAAAAAGGGATCAAATCCATGACCTTGGCCTCATTAGCATAGAGTTCTAAACAGCTGAAGTATTATCTACACTCTGAGGAGGAATTCGAGGCTGTTTGGGCCCCCTTGGAGGAGGCTCCATACTGTATTTTTAATGCTAGGTACCAATCAGGGGGTGGAGATCACTGCACATATACATTAAAGAGTGCAGACATTTGGAATTGGAAAGAAGGAATGTTATTAAACAATTTTAAGAAGGGCCTTAGCAAAGAATCAAGGACAGTTTGTCAAGCACCCTTTTCTAGATAAACTATCTGGTCTGACAGATATCTTTGTCGGTCAGTCAGTCAATCGATCTGTTGAGTCAGTCAGCAAGAATTTATGAGGCACCTAATATAGACCAGATACTATGTTAAGTGCTAAGTGCAAATAGCAATCCGTGGTCTCAGAGATCACTGTCTAATGGAAGAGACAACTCAGAGACAACTGTGTACAAACACCATGTGGACAGGGTAAATGGAAGACCATCCAAAGAGGGCAGGCCTTGGCATTAAGGGGGTCAGGAAAGGCTTCTCCTGGAAGGTGGCATTTTCACAGGGACTTGGAGGAAGTCAGGGAAGCCTAGAGGTGCAGGTGAGGCCAACCACCAGACGTGGAGGGCTGTTTACAGACTCTCACAGAGCCCTGAGCTGGTGCAGCTGAGGGTCCACTGGTAATGGTAAGATTCTCTAGTAGGTGATCTTGGGATGACAAAGCCAATAGTTTTGTTCAGTCTCTGAATTCTCCACAGCATTTCTCCTCTCCTCCTAGATACTTTCTCCTTTCTGGGTTTTTAGGACCGTTCTCATCTTTCCCTTCCCACCTCTCTGACTCTCCTTAATCTCCTTTATTGGATCATCGATCATTATTCAATTGTTTCAGTTGTGTCCGACTCTTTGTGACCCCATTTCAGGATTTTCTTGGCAAAGATACTGGAGTGGTTTGATCTTTCTTTCTTCAGCTCATTTTCCAGATGAGGAAATTGAAGCAAACAGGCTTAAGTGACTTGCCCAGGGTCACACAACTAATGAGTTTCTGAGGCTAGACTTGAACTCAGGAGGATGAGTCTTCCTGACTCCAGGTCTGACATTCTGTGTACTGCACTACCTAGCTGCACCTAGGTATGAGCTCCTACTTAACATTTAAAGCTTTTACAGCCTCAGTCTGACCTATTTTTCTAGGTTGGTGATATATTCTACATACAAGTTTAGTGGCTAGACTCCAGCCAAATGGGTCTTGTTCTTTACACAATATTCTGTTTCTCCTCTCTTCTTCCTACCTTTGCACTGGCTGACCGCCATGTGTGGGAATGTATTCCCTTCTCAACTGTGACTTTTAAAAAATCAGTAGTTTCCTTCAAAAGAAGCTCAACTCAAGTGTCTTTTTCTATATTAACTTTTTCCTAAGCCCCTTGGCTTTTAGTTCTGTCTTCTATAGTCCAATTATCTTGTATTTATTTTATAGATGTGTGTGTGTGTGTGTGTGTGTGTGTGTGTGTGTGTGTGTGTGTGTATACCTGAGAGAATGTAATATGTTTCTTGAGGCCAGATACTGTTTTGTGTCTATGTATTCCTAGAGCTTAGGCCAGTATTTGGCATTTATTAGGAGTTTAATCAATGCTTTCTGATTGATGGTGCTTAATGCCACAGGCCACCCCTTCCCATCTACTCCACATCATGATGGGAGATACAGAAAACAATGTTTCTTCTCCAGATTAGGCTTGGGGAGGTAAGTTTGAAACTTCCTCCCATGATTCCATCTTAATAACAGGAAACCAATTATGAGTTCATCTCAAGAGGAGGGGAAGGTGCAGGATCTGCCAGGTTCTTCTTCACAGAGCACTAACAGCACAGACGATATGATTAGAGTGCCCATTAGCACTTCCCAACCCTCCAAGAGAAAGGCAGAAAACAAGAGGGTCAGAAAAAGGTTCAAAAAGTGGTAGACAGATTGTAACAACTCACTAAATCAGGGGTTCTTAACTTGTTTTATATCATGGGTCCTTTTGGTATTCTGGTGAAGCCTACTGATTCCTCAGAATAATATTTTAAAATATCATTTAAAATGCAAAATACCCAGGATTACAATGCAAACAAATTACATTGAAATATATTTATTGAAATATTTTTTTTAAAAGTTTATGGACTCCATGTTAAGAACCCCTGTGACTGGATCTTTTTCTTATACAGACCCTGACCCAACCAACCAAGCCAAAATAAACACCAACAGTGAACCAGCACTTTCCCAGGATGCTAAGAAATGGGGGGGGGGGGACTTTTTCTGCCAGGTACTGTTTAGTTCCCTACCTAGAACATGTGAAGGCCTGGTGATCTCCACTCTTTTGGGGAAGGTTATGTTTGTCTCGGAATAATAAGACATCATGGGTCATGTGAGTGGAAGAAGGTAAGGACAATGTCTTGTACTGCCCTGGGGATGTCATGAACAGCTAAAATGAGTGATGGCTGATTACTCTGGTACTTCTGCTGGGGTGTTTAGAGGAGCTGGATAACAGGAAAAGGGCTGTCCTATCTGTAATTAAACCTATCCATAAGTTGGAGAGGAGGTGAGATGGTGAATAGAGCTCGTTAGAGGAGAGGGAGTGATGGGAGCCAGGAGCCATGGTGTTTTTGTACTTCCTCCAGTGTTTAGTCTTCCATTGGGTCATCATCATGTAGTGCTAGGGTGGGGGGTTCAGGGGTAAATGTGTAAGCCTGGGGCTATAGCTCAAGGACGCTGCAGAGACCATACATAATGCACACCAGACCTGAAGTTGAAATGATTTTTCTAAGGTACAGGCAGGCCAGATTATGTCACTCCCCTCCTCAACAAACGTCAATGGCTCTATATTGCCTTTAGGATCAAATCTGAGCTCCTACATTTAGATTTTAAAGCCTTTCACAACCCAACCCCAACCTACTTTTTGAACTTTATTATCTCTTATCCCCCTTCCTCTATCTAACAATCCAGTCAAACTGGCATGACTCTTCCTTACAAAAGAGACATTCCCCCCAGTTTCTGAGCTTTTGCACTGGCTATCACCCATGCCTAGAATTCACTCTCATGTCACCTCCATGCCTTTGAATCACTTATTTTCTTCAAAACTCTGTTTAGGCCCCACCTTCTTCATGAATCTCTCTGTGATTAGTCTAATTCCTAGTGGCTCACCTCCCTAAATTACTCGGTATTCATTGTTTACTCTCCTTTAGAAATGCTGTCTCCCTGGTAGAATATAAGCTATTTGAAAGCAGGGACTGTGTCCTGTTTGTCTTAATATCTCTAGCATCTTGCATAGTATCTAGTATAAAATAGATACTTTTCATTACTATGGATTATGCTGCAAGCTGTGATCCAATCCAGCCTAAAGTTGTCAATTGTGCCAACTGAATTTCAGAGTTTTAACTAGGAGAGGGCAATTGGAGCTTCGACACAAGTTGCTGAAATTTAGAGACTATTAGCAAAAACAAAGGCATTTGAAGTGGGCAGAGAGATCACAGAGAGAGACCTCAGACCTCAGAACACAGGTAAGAAATTATATGAACTCAGGTCTTTCTCATTCCAGGTCCAGCACTCCACTATGCCATCCTGATTCCCATCAAATAAATGCAGCTTTGTGTATACTCTGCAAAGTGCAGATCTAATAAATGCTGTGGTTCAGAACATCCAATTAACATAATATTTCCATTATCCAGAATGTGCAGAGGCTATTGTGGAAATGCTATTGCACAAACATCCCATTGAGAAGTTAAATTTTGTATACTCCAGTGAGCATAAAATACATAGATGAATTTGACTCTAATATGTGTTAATTATGAAAATCAGCTCCACAAAAAAGCAAACTATCATAATTTTAAAAAATGCTTTCCTAAGAAGCCTTCTTCTCCCAAACTATTTATGCATTCTCATGGAACAAATAGAAATAGCCATATTAATATAGTAACAAGATATATCAAAGTAGTACAGACATTTCATAATATACAATTATAGTGTACTTATAGAGAAACAATGCAAGAACAAAGCCATTTCTTTTTTAAAAAATTAACTTTTATTGCTATCTTTTGTTTTTGTATCATCTTCACTTCCAAATTTATCCCTCCTGCCCAATAAGCCATCCTTTATAACAGAGTATTAAAAAGAAAGGGGGGGAACACATTTCAATAAAATTTACCAGCATAGGAACCAAGTTTGACAGGTTATGAGCTGTTCATACCAATAGTCCCCAACTTCTGTAGGGAAGGAAGGGAGATGCCTTTTCTCATCTTTTCTTCTTCTAAATTATACAACATTTACTACTTTCTTTTGAAAAGAACAAAGCTATTTCAATAAATAAGAAAATAAATTTCATCTCAAAGAATGGATTTCTACATACTCTTTCTGTGTGTGTGTGTGTGTGTGTGTGTGTGTGTGTGTGTGTGTGTGTTTGGCTATACAGCTCAAATTTTCAAAAATATGTATCTACAATAATATTTGAGACAGATCTTTATCCTAATGTGATAGCTATGTGAGGGAGGGATGGTGAGATAGACAGATAGTAGGTATGTGCATGATACAGATACGTAGATGAATGCAAGGGATGGAAAAAGATTGCAACTTAGTTGCAAATATTAGAATGATTATAACATAATCATTTCAACATTTTTATAAAAGAAAAAAGACAAAGAAACAAGTTATGGATCCTTTCCCTTTTAAAATATTATAGCACAGGATAGAAATCCTATAGGTGAAAAGAGTAAGACTGTTGAGGAGGCATATTTTTTAAAACACCTATTGTTCTTTTTCCACCCCCCCCATTTCTCTTCCATCACAAGGCAATAAGGCTATCATATATAATTTGCCATTATATCTTTCAGTCACACAGAATTATTTTAAAAGAAAGGAATTTGTAAAGGGAAATGGCTATCTAAAAATATTTCCTATTTAAAAAGGCAGGAATTGAAAGTTGTGATTTTCTTGGTCTTTTGAAAGCAGACAGGAATAAGGGAGGATCCCAAACCTATGATATATACCTGTATATGACTGAATTTAAATTAGAGCAAGATTTAAAGAAATACAAATTCCTAGGGATAATTTTATGTCCTCCTAACTAAATTTGAATTTTTCAAAAATCATGGTTTAATGGAACTCTGATATTCTCCCAGGTTTAGTCAGAAAAATTAATCTTGGGTATTTATTACAGTCAAAAGCATGTAGACAATATGCTATTTTGCTGTGAACTTCAGATGAGTTTTGGGTCAAAAAGCCCTTTAAACTAGGTGACTCCACTTTAACTTTTAACCAACCATTTACAGCTTACTTAGGAGAAGATGTTAATTTACCTTCTTTAGCTCTTCTAATTTAATACTAAGTTATCTCCCTTTTCATTACTCTCCTGAATCTTCTTTTCACTGAGAGAAATTACTTTCTACTTCATGCAGTTTGCTGTAAGTTAGAAAAAAAAATATGATTACTTCATGTCTATACATGTCTGCATTTCTATAGTCCCCATAGCTACCATTTCTTAATCAGAAAATGGTTTCCTTGGCAACCATTCTTGTTACCTTGTTCTAACTCCCTCTTTTCTCCTGGCCTTTGAAGCCTAGGTTGTATGAAAGTTAATTTGCACTAGAAATTATTTAATGGTATTTTTTAACCACTTGAAACCTCCTTTCAAAGCTACTTAAAAGCTTCATAAACTGTGCTTCCCCACCCAAAATAATCTCACCACCCACATCCTTTCCCCCCCTCCCCCAAGACCTACAGGGATATGTTGGTAAATGTTTAACAACCAGCTCTCAGGGCTGGGGGCGGGGGGGGCAAATACAGGAAACACTTTTAAGTTTAATCTTCCTTATTAAAACATTTTAACCATAAATCAGACCCCCTGATTGTAGTGGTTTCCACACTGAAAATTTATCAATTGTTCTCCCTGGTAGGAGCTGGCTGTACCATGCCCTTATAGGAACTCATTTGCATTTCAAAACACAGATACTTGTTGGTTTATACACAGAAAAGGAGATTTCACAACCATTGCTGCTTGCCAAGTTCTTCCACCCTCTGCAATTCATGGCATAACTGTGACCTGACCTCTTAAGAATCTTTGACTACACATTTTAAGATAATCTGAGCATGAACTAGTTCTGACTTTCCCTTTAATGGAGGCAGCTAAGCTGCCCTTCTCCCATTTTGGGGGATCTGCACCTGTCCTGGTTGCCTTTGACCTCACAGAAGGGGGAAAAGAAGTGGAAAAGATCAGAGCATAACAATGTCCTTGATAAGATGGGTTTGATGATGAATTGTTGCTAAATATTACAAAGTAATTTGCATATGTAAGAAAAGAAAACTTCCCTAAAAATATAATCATTATAGTATTTGCCTTAATTCTTTTAGGGTGAAACTTTTGTTTACTTTATGCTACTGACCTTTGCTTAAGACTCTCTCGGTCTTCTAGTGTATGAAATGAAGGGGATGGACTAAAATTCAGGGGTTTTTAAACTAGGGTCCTTGAAATAATTTTAAAAATATTTCAATAACCATATTTCTAAATATTTGGCTTTCTTTGTAATCCTTTGCCTTCTTTCATGTATTTAACAACATTATTCTGGGAAGGAATCTATGGGCCTTGCCAGACTGCCAAAGGTGGTTTTTTTTTTTTGGAGGGCAATTGGGGTTAAGTAACTTGCCCAAGGTCACACGGCTAGGTTTTTGTTTGTGTGTGCGTTAAGTGTCTGAGGTCGGATCTGAACTCAGGTCCTTCTGACTCCAGGGCCGACGCTCTACTCACTGCACCACCTAGCTGCCCCGTCAAAGGTGTTTTTTAAGAAAGGAAGAAGGAAGTAAGCCTTCATTAAGCAGTAATTCCATGTCAGGCTATGTGCTAAATGATTTACAAATAATATCTCATTTGATCCTTAGAACAACCCTGAGAGGTAGGTGCTATTGTTATCTCCATTTATAATTGAGGAAATGGAGGCAAACAAAAGTTAAATGACTTGTCCAGGGTCACATAGCTAGTAAATGTCTGAGGACAGATCTGAACTCAGGTCTTCTTGATTCAAGAACTCCAGCTCTAGATGAACCTCAAGTTCCCTGTGCTCTTCTCATACCTGGACCCCTAGGGAAAAACTAAAAATGGAGAATTCCTCCATAAGGGGTAGCAGCATTTTTTGTAGACACAGATTAGGGATCTGACAGTGCCAGAAACAAATGGGTGCCATGACTTCATTCTATTGTTCCCCTCTTCATGACACTTCACTTCTGGGTAAAAATCCAAATGGTTCTCCATATTAAATCTGCTTTTGAATAATTGATTTTGTTTAATTGACCATTATTTACTGGAGTTTTTTTATTGATAATTCAATTTGTTACAAGTCTGTGGACCTCTGCAGGGTGGGAGGTGGGAGGACACTAATACCAGGTCCATCTGTAGAAGTGCCAAAGAGAGACAGATTAAAGAGCCAACAGAGCAGGTTGGGGACCACTCTGTAAACGATGAGCAGCAAAACAGACGGGAGGCCTTTATCATCTCACAGCCCTTTCCAAACATACAAATCAATAACAATTAAAGTAGATTATGAAAAGGCAATACTGGATAGTTAAATCTTTGGACTTGATTTAAACTGGGCTAAAGGATCACACGTGGAAGTGTGCTTTGCAGAAAAAAGGAACTAAGTGTGCTGGAGATTGAGAATTTAGTGCTAGAGTCAGGGCTGGATTTGAGTTAAGCAATTAGCTCAGGAAATAGAACGTTTTCATAAGTGAGAGTAGGGATGACAGTGAAGTCACAGAAAGAAGCCAGTCATCCATCCCACAAGAAGAAGAATACATTGCTTTTTAGGAAGTTAGTTTGTCTTTGCTACCCACCAGTAGTGCCTTTATCAGTGCTGGCTTCATGGAGAGCTCTGGGGCCCTTCTGGCTGAATTAAGCCACACATGTATGTACAAAGTCTCAGGGAAACCAAGGAAAAATTAATTAGTCACAATGACCTGACCAGGAAGCCTAGGAACAGGTCTGAGCACTGTAATAAAGAGGAACTAGACTGTCCTAGCAATTTGGAAAGATACAGGGCCTCCCTTTCCCAAATTAAAAACATCCAAATTATTTTATTTACATGTCAGTATCCAAATTCCATGCCCTTCCTCCCACTGCTGATCTTAATGGATGAATGCCTCAACTGACCTTTTGTATCAAATTGACCCCAGACTTGTTCCACTTTACTCCTTAGCCATCTTCTCATTAGCTATTGTACAGTGACCTCCATTCTCTTGGTGAAACAAGACTCTTATCTCCTAACTCCAGGCTTTTTCATTGCATGAAATGCTCTTCCTATTCATCCCTAACTCTTGACTTCCTTGGTTTCCTACAAATCCCAGAATGGGAAGCCTTTCTCAAATTCCCCTTAATTCTAGGACCTTCCCTTTATTGATTCTTCCCTGCTTATCTTGTACATAGATTGTTTGTATGTAGTTATTTACATGTAGCTTTTCCTATTAGATTGGGAGCTGAATAATGCTGAAGAGAGAAAGAGAGACAGAGAGAGAGAGAGAGAGAGAGAGAGAGAGAGAGAGAGAGAGAGAGAGAGAGAGAGAGAGAGATGAGTTTAATCTTATATAAATTCATGTTGGGACAGGGATGATCATTTCCTTATCTAAGAGCTTATCTAAGAGCTTACAAACAAGCCATAGTCCTAGAACAGGTACTCTTAACCTGCCTTCTGCCTTGAACCTCTTTGGCAGTTTGGTGAAGTCCTGTGGACCCTCTCTCAGAATAATGTTCTGAATATATAAAATACATAAGATTACAATAGAAACCATTTATATTGAAATACAGTTGTCAAACCAGCTAGGAATCACTCCTTTCAAGAGAGAAAAACAATGGGTCTTCAGAAATTCCCTGCCACTAGCCCCAGGAGGCTTTTTCCAATATTTACTGCCTCTCCATCAGGGATGGATTCAATATTTAAATGGCCACTCAGAGCCATCATAATGGCATAAGTAAGTCATTTGTAAGCAGTCTAGTGAGCAACCTGCTAATAAACAAGATGCTCATAAGTGCCCTCACTAAGGTCAAGTGACTAGGTCCAGATGCACTAAATCCCAGAATACTGAAAGACAAGGTTGACATTAACTTTAAGCCTCATCCAGTGGATTTTGAAGAACCATGGAAAATAAGGGAGGTAATGATTTTCAAAAATGGAAAAGAAGTTGAATCAAGTATACATGACTGACTTATGCAAATTTTGTTTGACAACTGTATTTCAATATAAATGGTTTCTGTTGTAATCTTATGTATTTTATATATTCAAAACATTGTTCTGAGAGAGGGTCCACAGGACTTCACCAAACTGCCAAAGAGGTTCAAGGCAGAAGGCAGGTTAAGAGTACCTGTTCTAGGACTATGGCTTGTTTGTAAGCTCTTAGATAAGGAAATGATCACCCCTGTCCCAACATGAATTTATATCAGAGTAAACTCATCTCTCTCTCTCTCTCTCTCTCTCTCTCTCTCTCTCTCTCTCTCTCTCTCTCTCTTTCTCTCTGTCTCTCTCTCTCTCTCTTCAGCATTATTCAGCATATCTGAGGCATGCCATAGTCATGGTAGAATATCTTGATTTCAGTAGATATTCAAAAAGGTCTCTTATGATATTCTTGTGAAAACAGTGATAAGATTTATGCTATTTGAAAGGTTGGGTAGATTCGGTTGACTGACTCCAGCAATTAGTGAATGATGGATCAATGTTAACTTTTAAAAAGGTCTCTAATGGAGTGCTCCAGGGTTCTACTGCAGGTTCTGCTCTGTTCAACACTTGTATCAGTGATTTGGAATGCTTATCATATTTGCAGATGGCATAAAGTTGGACCAGATAGCCAACATGGTGGGTAGCAATATAAAGACTATCAAAGACTAGAATGGTGGAGAGACCATATCTACTGAGACAAAGTGTAAAAAGAATAAATACAAAGTTCAATGCCTGGGTTAAAAAATAGATGGCACAGTTAAATGATTGAAAAATGTGTAGCCAGATAGCTGTTCATTATTTTAAACATTTAGAGCTTTTAGTGGACTGCAAGGTGAATATGAATCAACAGTGTGACATGGCCATCAGAAAAGGTATTGCAATCTCATTCGACACTGAGAGAAGCCTAGTATCTAGACCAATGGAAGAGGGGCTGGTCCCTCTGTACTCTGACCTGGTCAGACCACATTGGAAGTATTACATTTTCTTTTGACTTTAGTAAGAAAACTGACCATCTGGAAAGTGTCCTAAAGAGAGTGATCATGGTGATGAAGAGACTTCAAACTGTTATCTAAAGTTTGATTGAAGGAACTGGAGGCATTTAGCCTAGAGAAGAGAAGACTTGAGTGGGGCACGAGAGTTCTATTCAAACACTTGAAGGGATGCTCTGTGGAATGGGAGAGCTTGCTTTGCTTGTCCCCTGCAGTAAGAACTAGAAGTAATGAGTTGAAATTATAAAGAATCAGATTTGGGTTTGTCACAAAGAAAAATTTCCCCATTCAGTCAACAAGTATTTTTTAAATGCCCACTACTATTAAATGCCTCATAAGCACTGGGAATACAAAGAAAGGGGGAGCAAATTCAATCTTTGATCTCAAAGAGATCAGTTAGAACTTATCGCAAAATGGAATGGATTGCCTTAATAGGGCAGGACTTCTAAATGTTTTTGTGTGTGTCATGGACAGGTTTGGCAGGCTGGTGAAGCCTATGGACCTCTTCTCAGAATAATTTTTTTAAATGCATAAAATAAAATCCATAGGATCACAAAAGGAGCCAATTATATTAAAATGCAGGTATTAAAAATCTATTAAAAAGATTAGTTCAAGACCCCATGCCAAGAACCCCTCCATCAGGACAGCTTTTCCAGTAAGACTGATGGCTTTCAGGTGGAGCCTAGATATCCATTTAGGATGTGGTAATTAGATTAGCCCCCACAACAGTAACAGGTATCTGGCTTAAGTCTGCAATAACTTAGCTAGGTGACACAGTGGATAGAGTGTTGGACCTGGAGTTAGGAAGATCCAAGTTCAAAATGAGCCTCGGCATGCCCCTTTCCCTCTATCTATCTCAGTTTTCTAATCTATAAAATGGGGATGATATTAGCACCTACCTTCCACAATTATGTACATAAAATGATATAAAATTTATAAAATGCTTTGCAAACCTTAAAACATTGTATAAATGCTATTATTAATAATAACAATTATTAGTAGTATTCAGTGGGAAGGTAGTATGTATCCCTATCTAGGTCTCTCTTTACCAGTCGACAATGCAGAAATTGTTAATCAAATATCAAAGTATCTGTCTGGAATGGGAAAGCAAATAAGATTATAAGGCAAAATCAAACCAGGCAATCATTCTCAGCTCCTCCCCTATACACAGATAGGCATAAACTCTAATTAAGTCTTTTTTTTTTTTTTTGGTTTTTGGAGGGCTATTGGGGTTAAGTAACTTGCCCAAGGTCACATGGCTAGGTTTTTGTTTATGTGTGCATTAAGTGTCTAAGGTCGGATCTGAACTCAGGTCCTTCTGACTCCAGGGCCGACACTCTACTCACTGCGCCACCTAGCCGCCCCTCTAATTAACTCTTGCACCAGCAAACACATTCTCCAAGGAGCAGAAGGGGCCCTTTCAAGAAGGGAGGAAGTAATAAGAATCATTCAGAATATAAATATAAATCATGTATAAAATTGGAAATTTTATTCTCCCCCCAAAAGGAATACTATGTAATAAAGAATCATAGAAGGATGATAATCAGTTGAGAAGCTAATATTCAAGCCATGTTGGGACATTTGCAACAGACATGCTCATAAATGATTTCAGTTTATTAGTTAATTCACACTTACTTAGTACAGCCCAATGAACACTAAGTGGACTTTTTTCTTTCTGGTGATTTCTGCCTCTGTGGGTTACTCCTTTTGTCTTTGGTGGTCTGCTTTTGCCACAATTACTACTCTAACTATTTCAGTAACTAATATCCTACTTTCTGGTTGTCTGGAAAGGCATTAAGGCTCTAGTTACTTTTTAGGCCCTGAACCAAAGGAAAGAAGATATAGACAGGACAGACACATAGGTGTCCCTAGGAGACTTATATCATCACAGGGTCAGGCTTGGTTAGGGAAAGGTACCCTGCCCCTAACATTTGGCATTCAGACAATCATTCTTCCATCTTAAGACCAGAAGGCCAGAGGGGCGAGAGATTGTATCTTTAGCATATCCATGGATTTCCAGATTAGCAACCACAAAAGTGTTCTTATAGCAAATGGGATAACCAAGGTTCAACTGAAATTTAATATGGTTTTAAAATGTTAAATGGAAATAAGTCATCTTTCCCCCCTTTCTTGTTTAACCCCTTCTTAAAAACACTAGATCATTTGATTCACAGATGAAATTACATCCATTCTAGATTTGCTTTGTGGAAAAAATTAGTAGTTATGACCTAATTTTTTAAAGTATAATGCCTCTTCAAAAGTTTATTTAGATGATTTACAACATAATCTATACATACTCTGATATATAATAAACTTCCTATTCCATCTTGTGAGAAATTAAGGTTTTGATTCAGATTCAGCATGCCACAGGCATGGTAGAATATCTTGATTTTAGTGTGTGGCTGCTCTCCACTAGAGGGGAAGGGTTCCTCCTTCAGGTATCCCACAAACATGCTACATTTGCTTCCATGGAACTGCACCCATGATCATAGTCCTCTGCAGCACTTCTCCATTTTTAATACCTTCACTCTTTCTCTGCAGTGAACCTGATAAAAATCTATAGTCAAGTGGGTGACCTTGAGGTTCAGTTTGGTTTTAGGGTCAAGAGTAAGCCTTCTTACCCAATCTTTAATATTTTCCCACCTGCTTCCAGTTTCATGAAATTTCTTTGACTGGAAATAAATCCTTTCTCATTCCATCATTGTAGAAACAAAGTTTTAAAATGCAAATAGCTTGAACGAAGAGTTAGATTGCAGAAAACAACTCAGAGGTATTAAGTCATTCCTATTAAATTCATAGGACCACAGCCCTAGAGCTAGACAGAGTATTCTAGTCAAATGTCTTCATTTTAAAGATGATGAAACTGAGGCCTCAGGAAATTAAGTGACTTGTCCAAGGTCACAAAAGTAATAACTGGAGGTGAGATTTGAGCCCATGTCCTTTAGAATCAGTGTTTTTTCTTTCTATTATACCAAATAGGGAAAGATGGTAACAGAAAGGAAAAATTCAGCATTGGAAAACCTGTAGAGTAACAGCCATGCATTTCAGTGCTGGAGAAACTGAAGTAGTTTGATAGTTTGGGGAAGCAATTTGAATTGCACAAGCGATGTTACAAAATTGTATGTACTTTTTGATCCAGTGAACTTACTCCCTAGTTTACACGTCAGGGATGCTGACAGCAGGAAGATACTCATGCGCTAAGAGATATTCATAGAAGTTGTGTTGATAATGGCAAAAAGCTGGAAGTAAACAAAACACTGAGCAATTGGAGAATGGCTACATAAATTGTGCTGTAGAAACATAATGGACTATTACTGCACCATAAGGAGTGATGAATATGCAGAGTCCAATTAAATGTGGGGAGACCTATATGAAGTGATGGGGAGTGAAGAAAACAGTACTGAAAATAGTCATATACATGCTGCATAAATGAAGACTCAAATAACAGACAATGGACAACATTGATACTAGCCTGATCTTAGCTTGAAACATATACTCTTCCTCCCTGAGTCAAGATCTAAGAGCAAGTCTTACTTCTGACATTTGGCTTCATCTCTTCAGTTACTCTGGAAAACTCTCTGAGACTATATGTTACAAAAGATCACATATTTATACATATATGCAAATATATATTTATGTATAGAGTATACACACTATACATAATAGATATACATATACAAGTATATGTGTTAATCTATATTCTCTGTCTCCTATACGTGTGTATATATGTGTAGATGTTGTTGTTCATCCTTCATTTTTGAAGAGGACCAATGTCATCACAGGATGATTTAATTGGATTTAAGTGAGGCAGAGCTGCACAAAGTCTTCACCCTCACTCTCTCTTCCAGAGTCATTGAAGTCCAATGGCAAAACAAAAGTCAAGATGACTGGTGATGTCCCAGGATGCAGCTGATGACCTTGGCATCTTTGATGTCTGATTAAACTCTAAGCACTCCACAGTGCCCGCTTCAGCCACCTTCATGCCCATTAGAACAAATTGTTCTCATCCTTCCATTGTGTTGGGGAAGGCTTCACATGCCTAGGTAAACATCCCCCTGACTCACGGACAGGTTTGAGACCTGTTGACAACCCTCAACCTGGGTTAGCCTGTCTGCTGAGCTGGTTTTACAGAGGTGTGACCACTGCATAGGCTGTATAACTTCTTGGAATCACTGGTGAGAGTCAGGTGCCAAAGGTGGATGAACAGCGCTGAAAAGGCCTCGACAAATCCTTGCACCAGAGCTGCTAGTCCTGAACGCCCCATACACTCCCCATATGTGGTTATACATATATGAGTGCATGCATCTATTTACATACAGACACACCTATATATACGTGTTGTCCATTTATGTCTGACTCTTCATGACCCCATGGACAGTATGGTCCATGGGGTTTTCTTGGTGAAGATAATGGAATAGTTTGCCATTTCCTTCTCTAATGAACCTCTAGCCAGCTAACTGGCTACACACACACACACACACACACACACACACACACACACACACACGCACACACACATACACAAATATGTAATTTCACTGTTACAACTGCAACTGCTTAAGTTGATCTGATACCCCATTTCTTGGTTGTCCAGGAAGTGGGGAACACACTAGCTGCCTTTTGAGATTGTGCAAGGTCCTGAACCAAAAGAAAAGAGATAGGAGAATGTCCTCTCCCAGACACACAGGCTTGTCTAGGAGACAACAGAGTCATGCCTGGTTAGGGAAAGGGACCTTCAGAATTCAGAGAATCATTCTTACATCCTAATGTTAGAAAGAATAGTCTTAAGGGGGCATAGAATATATTTTCACACATACACATGCTCATACATGCGTGAGTGCATGTGTATGTGTGTGTGTGTGTGTGTGTGTGTGTGTGAGAGAGAGAGAGAGAGAGAGAGAGAGAGAGAGAGAGAGAGAGAGAGTTTTAATTAGCCGTTTCCAGTGACTATGTTTTTTTTGATATTTTTGAGTTATT